>LR738715.1:294991243-295037472 GCA_902687465.1 Secale cereale | reverse complement strand
CCTCCTCCTGGCCTCCTCCCACCTCCTCCTCCCCCTTTCTGTAATAGCTTTTAGTTTTTGTTAAATGTAGGTTTTTGCTTTTAGTAAATGTAGGTTTTTAGTATATTTTGTTTTTTAGAAAATTTGAATAGGTAATTTCAAAAGAATAAGCAAATGTAGGTCTTTTGAATAGAAAAGGAAATTTTTAGAAATTTTGAATAAGTAAATTTGAATAGAATAAAATATGAAATTGAAAAAAATAAGTAAATGTAGGTCTTTTGAATAGAATAGGAATTTTTTAAAAAAAATTGAATAAGTAAATTTGAATAGAATAGGAAATTATAAGTAAATTTGAATAGAATAATTAAATGTAGCTTATGGAGTTTCACTAAGTCCTAAGATGACAATAATAATGTTTTTGTTTATATTTTGTTTTTTGCAGAAATCAAGGAGCCCCTGCATCATCCCCGCCGCCGTCCCTGTCATCACCGACCCCCTCCGACCTCGATTGAGGCGAGACCGGCCACCCCATGTTGTTAATTTAATTCAGGTATTTTAGGTGTTTAATCTTAGAATAATGTAGTATGAACCCTAGTTATGATCGAATCTTGTTCAAGATGTGGATTTTTAATTAGGTGTAGTTAATAGAATTCAGGTGCTTTAGGTGTCTCATTTGTTGTTATTTTTGTAGTTAAAACTATTATTCCCGCATCGACGTCGACGATGCCTATCCCGCATCCTCGTTGTCAACTCGGTGGAGGAGGCCTCCTTGATCAGAGGGGCCATGTCCAGGACTGGGCTCCGCCAGGCTGGTACTGGGAGGTGCTACCTTCCGGGGGGTGCAGCTTGGTGAGCAGTCAGTCCGTCGTTGACCCGAACCTTCTTTTGTGGCGGTCGCGTGGGCCAATGACGGTGCGGAGGCTTGAGGACCCCCTGGAGGTGGTACGTCATCGTGTCAGCGAGGAGGACGAGCACGTCCGTCGCTACATGGTTGCGTTGGAGGGCGAGTTCTCCAATACGTGGCAGGTTCTTCAGGGATCTCATTGGAGCTATGATCCTGTGATGGTTCCTTCTCTTTGGGTGTCCACCGCCCGCGCCGATACCCGTCGTTCGCTAGGGTTTTAGCTGTATTGGTCATGTTATATGTATGATACTATTCGAGATGTATTAGTAATGTACGGATGAAAGAGATGATTTAGTTTTGCTTATTGAATGCATGCTAATTTGAATACTAATTTATTTTACGATTTGGTTTTGCTTATTGAATGCTCAAATTGGACATCAAGTTTGAATTCTCATATGATGTAGATATAAACATGTATATCTTGTGTTGCTCAAATAGGATATGTGCTTGCCCAAGTGGCCGGCCATGTTTGCAGGTTACACCTCCTATAGTGGCCTATGTTTTGCCAGAGTGTTGATTAATTTCCGTTCTGGCAAATTTCAGACGCTCGATATGTCCTTTTTTTAGCAAAGGTCATGCCGGATTTTTCCGTAAATTCTGGCATGGCTTGTCCTAGAATATGTAGGAAATATCGAGTGGCCTGAATATGTAGGTTTTTTAGTACATATATTTAATTGTACAAGTTTAATATTTGAATTATGAACATATGAAATATCATACTCGGACGATGAAAGTCTCCCGGGAAATATTCTCGAGTGCGACTGGTGCCACGACGACCGAGATCTATGCGACAGGCCTCACCTGGACGAAGATCGGGGCTTCAGCATTAAGCTCGAGGAGACCTTCGATGTTGAAATGGTACGCAAAGACGACAAGTGTTTTTTTTCTAATTAAGTAGGATTTCAACTATTTCAATGTGTAATTTTCATCTTTTACAATTCGACTAGCTTATCCCATGCCATGCAAGACGCTATGTATTGGAGAGGATGGGTTTTGAAGACCATGAAAGTACGGAAACAAAGAAAATTCACTTAAGGACCCATCATGGTATGGATTTTTGAAGTAAATCTGTACAATTCTGAGAGTGTAACCCATTTTGGTTGCAAAAAATGGGAAGCACTTTGCAAGATGTATGGTTTTTATGAGGGTATGCTTGTCACCATGGATCTTGGTAATCCTGACATCAACCAAGACAATATGGACATTTGGGTCCTTGTTGATACGCTTCCAATTCTACCACTATGTGAGTTTCTCAAACATAGTTATTAACTCATTTATATTGTTTATTCCAAAATAGTTGATAGCTTATTTTCATTGACAGCTTATTTTCATTGTTCAAATAATGCGTGGAAGATGGTAGACAGAACCTACTACACCGATGGCTCTGAGTTAACTTATCAGGAGAAAAATCACATGATTGCATTTTGTACTGATCTTGAGAATTACAATATCTATAATCAAACTCCTCCACATTATGGTGAATACGTGCCACTAGTGCACGTGTTGAACCATGGTAACATCCATGGAGATGCCATGGTAAGATTTTTTACTATTACGACATCCGTGCATCTTTTGCATAAATTCTTTTAAAACTTAAGTACATTGCTAACTACGAAGTTATTACTATATTTTTCAATAGAAAATCCCGAAGGATTGTGTTCCTCATCTGATATTTCAGAATGGTCTCCTTAATGTTTTGAACATACTGCCAGGTCATCCTACGAATCTCATCTGTCCATATCAGATTTCTGAAACCAGTGAAGACACATGGTAATCAAAGAATGGAAAAAATGTATGGACAGTCGTAAGGAGGTTCTGGGAAGCAACATTGTGCCAAAGGCAAGAATTGGAGACAGGATAATCTCCATTCTCCATAATGGAGAGTCAGGGCCTATCTTGTTTTATGCTATTTTACCTAAGAGAAGGTAGTAGGTCCTAGTTAATAATACTCATGATCATGTGCTAAGAACAACTAAGTAGGATTGGTTAGATGACTATGATGATGATGTGGTATCGAGTAGAAGTTGTATGATGATGAGTATGACTTGTTATTATGATACCAATGATGAGTTATTTATTATTATGATTGATGATGCATGATGCTAAGTTGTTATATGAGCATGATGAGTTATTATATATATCAGTAGGTGAAATGAACATGGATTAGATTCAAGTGGAGCCAACATGTGGTGCAGATCGAAAGTACTACTAATCCAAACAAGTTCAAGTTTGGATTAGAGTAGTACTTTCGACATGCACCACATGTTGCCTCCACTTGAATCTACTCCACGTTTATTTCACCCACTGTTATATATAATAGGTAATCATGGTCATAAAATCATATGATGAAAGTACTGTATATAAAACCACACAACGAAAATAAGCTGTATTTTTATAAATACAGGAAAAGTTATCAGCAACGCTTTTTAGAACAGGCGCTACTGCTACTTAGGTATAGCAGCAGTGCTTTTTAGAACAAGCGCTACTGCTAACTAGGTATAGGTGTAGCGCTCCCATTCCAGCGCTACTGCTACTAGTTAGTTGTAGTGCCTTAGTGGTAGCGCTGGTACTAGCGCTACTACTAGCTCTAAAACAAGTGATACTACTAGGGTTTTCCCTAGTAGTGAAGGAGTACAGTACTTGGCACATGTATACTCCCTCTGTTTCAGTTTACAAGTCATGCTCGTATACCTAGGTTGCCAATTTGATCATCATAATATAAACTATATAACACAAAAATTATATCGTTTAAAATAGAATATCTAAAGTTTACAATGGTATGTTTTTTCTGTAATATAAGACTTCTATTAGCTTTGTCAAATTGATGACTTAGGGGTACCCGCACGCCTTGTAAACTGAAAGAGAGGGAGTACCATGGAGGTGGTCAGGAATCGAGAAACTCACGCCGGTCGTAGCGCTGCATTAATAATGATAATGGCAAGTCAAATCACAGGGCCCCACCTGTCTAGCAGTAACGAGCCATCAAATCACACAGCCCTATGTTTGCAGTAGCCTACTCCCACATCTTCTCGCCTCTCTATCGAACCGACTAGGCAGAACTGCCCCGCCTACCGCACAGGAAAAGCCCCGCCCTCGACTTTCAAATATAATTTTGTATCCATGGATTGCACAATGGATCAAAGCCTCAAGAAAACAGCGGCACACATGTATGTAGCACGCCCGTCGCGTTCGCGTCGCACCCAGACGGTCGGTGGGTCGGTCTGGCACGCCGCTCTCTGAATGGAACGCGTGTCATATTGTGTTTGCACACACATGTGGACCGCAACTGAGGACCGGTCATAGGCACACCCCCCGTCCCCGCAAGTCGGCTGAGTTAATAGAAGAGAGAGACGAGCGATAGTACTGGAGCAGTGTTGTAAACACGTCGGTGCTTGGACGATCCCTGCACGACACGAGGGATCAGTTCGTCCATGCATGTGAGCAGACTCCAGTAGATGGCTGGATTGGCTATCATCTACATATCGTGCATGTTGTGTTATACATGGCTGTAGTTCTGATGAGAAATCTAAAAAAAGGTTTCTTGTCATCTCGCAATATTAGGTGTGATGTGCTTTAGATCACTGCGAGGGTTAAATAGCAACAATCGCGTTCCTCCAAGGCCCTGGTCATTGGGGGCACATGCACGAAGACTACTCGGTTGCCATCTAGGTCAAGCCGGCTATGTTAATTAGGACATCTATCGATTGACCCCTTTTCTATGAGTTTGTCTTTAATTTGAGCTTTGATCCTCGTCTAGTTTGTCCGTCGGGATTCATGTTGTCTCCTTGGGGCAGTGAGCTTATGGTTTCTTGTCATGTGGCAGTTTTTCGTGTTATATGTTAATCCGGTGCGCTTTAGATCAAAATGACGACAACTTCACTTCCAAGGCATGTGCATGAAGACTTCTCGATAGTCATTGACGAGGTCAAGCCGGCTCTGGTAGATAAAATAAATCTACTCCACTATATAGGATGGAGCCTCCGCGCGTGCTAGTGTTGCTCTCTTCACACTCTCTCGTCCTCTCTAGATCTAAACACGACAACAATGATAACACTCTCTCTACTAGCCGCTGATCACAGATCCAGCCGGATCCCCTCTGCCGGGGAAGGTGAGAAGGTGCAATGTTCACACGGTCGTCCTCGGCGACGGCTCTTACCCACTACCGGTGTGTCCCGATCAGCGTGCCTTGCCGTTCTCTTCCATGCAACACCAACTAGGGAGGGCCTCTGACCCCTTCTTCCTCGCCGTCATAGTGTGGGCAGATCCGGCCTCTCACCATCCACCTAGCGACATCCCAGCGGCCCTCAGGTATAACTTCCTTCGAAGCCGGCCTTTCTCTCCTGCCCCAGCTCCTCACGTCACTGGATTTGTATATTTTACTATTTCTCAGGCCCCCTCGTAGATAGGATCGACGTGTTGTTCGAAAGCCACCTAAATATTTACTGTTAAGAGGTAAAACTACTTCATGCAGTCGAATCTAGTACTACTTGGTTCAAATAGGGAAGAAAGGGGTGGGGGTGGGGGAAGATTTTTTACCTGAATCTTGGACTTGGTTGAAAGAGGAAATAATGGGGGCGAAAAGTAGAAAAGACTGGCTATCCAACTAATCTCTTGGTCTAATAGGAAAATAAAGGGAAACATAGTACAAACTCAATATAAACCTATCTATTGGTGAAAAAGGAAAGAAAGTGGGGATCGGGGGACAAGTCAATAGAGTATGTCCAGGACTAGATTTGCTAGCCTCACACAGTATAAGGTGGCTATAAAAATGGGACCAACCCAGATATCCTGTTTGGATGTTTGTTGCCCTGAGCTCCTCTTATGTAATGCCACTGGTAAAATGTAGTAGTCCCATTGTTAAAGTAAGGATACGTCAAAACCAATGTTGTTTCGAATGTAATGCCTCCAGTAATATGAATCAATGGCACTGTTTTTCATGTCCTGCTAAATTTCCCATTAAGATAAGTTGCTTCCTTTCGTTAGAAATGCAACTGTCCTGGTCCGCCTACTCTCCCGTGCCCAAATAGCAACTCTTTAGCGGCTGTTAATGTAATGTTGCTGGTAAAATGAAGTAATGGCACCATTAAAGTAATGTCGTATTTAACGGTTGTCATAGTTGATTCTAATGCCCACACTAATATCTACCGATGATGATGCTTTATAAATTGCTACTGTCCTTGTAGGATCTCCATTTAGATAAGGAACATGCTTCTTGTCATTTGATGTATGTTTCATCACTTATTAGTCACCCTCCTTTCCACCTTTTTGTGCAAACAGAGATATACATTTCACGCTTGTCTTAGTTGATCTGCACAAAATGGTATCCAAATTATAGTTGAACATTCCAGGAGCTTCACAACCAACCTTGATGTTTCTCAATTTTATTTCAACTAATGAAGAAGAAGCTGCTAGCTCATGGGACCAAGTACTTGCTAACTGCATGATGCAAACATTGTTTCATTTTAGGTGAACTTCACAGAAAGGTCCCATGAATTGAATCATCCATGTTGGTGGCTAGTGTCATCCCTTCTATGATGGCGTTGACTGCAGATATGGTTCCCATCACGAGGTATGTTCCTTTTTGGTACAACTGTTTGCCAAAGATCCTGCATGTTGACTCTGCTCTTGTGCTACTATTTTGGCACTGCCATGATAAATCATTAATGTTATTATTTTGCACCTTAATCTAGTCGCACTATTAATTTGCAATGTTTTCGCACTATTAGTGCCATTGATTTTTTTTTATCAAAAGAGGGGTTTCCTCCTATTTCATTAAAGATACCCAACCATAGAGAACCATTATCTGACAACATCTCAGTGTAAACGGGCATTTATGCAACTACTACTAGAACGGACTGAGTACTAGTAGGAGACAAGTTCGCCACATAAGCTCGGAAGGTAGGGGGACGCAGCACCAGCTCGACCAAGTTTGGATTGCAACCCAAATGCTACCAAAGAAACATCACGGGGGAAGATAGGGACTGAAAGAGCCAGCTTCATCATCCTAGTCTAAGTACCCCGGCCTCCATCCTTGCGATGCACGATACACCTCGTTTGCCACCTGCTCGACCCTAGTGCCACTCATAAATTGAAGTAATAATATAGTTAAAATAGATCGAGTGTCCTCTCTATCATTTCATTTCCAATGTAGATAAAGAAAGTGCTTCTCTTTGTTACTATATGTTTCATCAACTAGTCCCATTGTTAATGTTTAAGTGTTTCTGCAAACTGGGCTGCTTAATTTTAGTTGATCTGCACAAAAATAGAGATTGGAATGTCTCAAGGCCCCTCCTTGCACTACCGTTGTACACCGATGTTCATCACTGGCAGAAGGTGTATCGGGGAGAATTGAGTCGATTTCCAGTATGAGGCCTACCGTATGAGGCGTCGCAGGGCCCATCTCGCCCTTGTACCATGGCATACTGTGATACTATGCAATATTTTCCGATTAAGAAAATGAAGTTTCTTCTATTTATTATTGTATGTTTCATAAACCAGTGCCACTATAATGTAATCATGCTTTTTCATTATTTGTGCAAACATGGTTATGCAGCTACATTTTGGTGGAACTGCACAAATGTATGGATGGAGCCGGCATATATGCGGAGTGCGAGGTGCAAAGTAAAAATTACCGACACCAACCATGCTCCATCTAAGCATTGGCGCTATATGTGGACGGATCTTTCTCGGCAGCAAATCCTCTAATCCAATACTAGTAGCTTATATTGGCACTTTTCTAGGGAGTACTCTTTTTGTAGCGACCAGACCTCAAACAGTCTGATCTCCATGCATCAGTGTCATCCCTGGATCAGTAATGCTGACACGCATGGTACTCGAAGGATTTATAACAAAGTAGCAATCACACACTTATTACATCGATAGTTCAACGATGAATTTATTACAAAATCATGGCTCAAGGCCATCTAATATGATAACAGCGGAAGGCTTGGAAGATAAGTGAGTCCATCAACTCCAGCAGCATCACTGAGTATAGAACCACGACCTAAAAGGGCATCTTACTCGTCATCTGAAAAGTCTGCAACATGAAACGTTGCAGCCCGAAAAACGGGTCAGCACATGGAATATGCTGGCAAGGTAACACAAGAGATGCAATGAAAGTAAAGCTATACTATATGCAATATTTGGCTGGTGGAAAGCTCTATGGTTAAGTTTTTGCGTAAAGCCAATTTTTCCCTACTTCAAAGGAATGCATTTTAATTAACTAATCATGGTAGTTAAAACATCGTTGAGAAGATAGACATCCTCTCAACCCCAATTACAGTAATCATTAAACCCAACAAAATTAAATTAAGTAACATGTTGAGATGCACATGAAAATCCAAGTACCAGATACTCAAGATGTCCATAACCGGGGACACGGCTAATCATGATCAGTTTGTACACTCTGCAGAGGTTTGTGCACTTTCCCCACAAGACTCGATCGCCTCCGTTTGGTTTCTCGCACTGCATGGTGTTTGAGAAACGGATGACTGAGACATAGTCTTTCAGAAGCGCTAGCACCTTACGATCGGGCGGACTGTACCAACCTACATCCCCTACATCTGCTAGTCCACCACTATAAGAGTTCGCACAACTTACTCATACTATGCTAGAGCCCATGATACGTCCAAAATGCATCACTATTTTATATCGTAATTCATCCTTATTCATTGATATATTTCACATTACGATGATGTTCTTATGTTGTTTTGGCCTATTTTACACAGTTTGCAACTTTCCGGTGCCGAAGCAGCAGACGCAGGATTCAGCGGTAAAAAGTGGACGCTGAGTTGCTGAAGAAGAATACCTCCAAATTACCTGAAAATCGACGGAGGGTATTTTCCAGAAGGATCACGAAGATACGCAAAACAGCAACCAGAGGAGGGCCACAGGGGGCCCAGGCGGCCACCTGGCGCGGCCCCCTCCCTGGCCGCGCCGGGAGGGCGCCTGGAGCCCCTGGCCCACTCCAGGCTCTCCCCTCTGGCCTATATACCCCTCGTCATTCAGAAACCCTAGAAAGAGGAGTTTGGACGGAGTTCCGCCGCCGCTCCATGGCGGAAACCTACAGAGAAGAAAAGCCATCTCCGGCGGGCAGATTCCGCCGGGGAGATCACCTCTCGGAAGGGGAGATCATCGCCATCGTCATCACCATCATCACGGGCATCATCGAGATCATCATCAACATCATCCCCAACATCAGCACCATCTCCATCTTCATCCAATCTCATCTCACAATTGCAACTTGTGTTGTAATCCGTACTATCTATCCTCTCTACCCTATCGGTGTTGATTACTACTTTGTGATGAATGCTATAGAGTTTTGTTGGAGAAATATCATTGTGTCCAGATTGTTTATCATCCATCTATCTCCGCTGATCATGATCTCTTTTATGTCTTGTGAGTAGTTACTTTAGTTCTTGAGGACATGGGAGAAGTCTTGTTGTTAGTAGTCATATGATGTTGAAGTAATATGTGTTGTTTGATACTTAAGTTGTGTTGTTATTTTCCTAGTGGTGTTTTGTGAGTCGAGCACTCAACACATCGCCTTATTAAGGACCTAGGGGAATACATTGTGTACAAAGAATGCTTACGGTGGGTTGCCGGAGTGACAGAAACATGAACTCCAGTTCGCACGCTTTTGCACAAGGGAACAATGGATCATCGATCGTATTGCTATGGTTAGGCTTTTGCCTTAAATACTATCTTGTATTTGCGGATGCTTGCAAGGTGTTTAATCATAAGAGTGCACTCAACTTAGTCTAGAGGGTGTACTAGCATAGATCCACCCACTCAACACTTATCAACACATCACATAGTACCGATACGGAATATGGCGAAAGCACATGACTACCTCTCCCGTGTGTCCTCAAGAACACTTTAGCCTTTATAAGTTCAGTTGCTAGGCCTCTCCTTTGCTCACAAAGGATTGGGCCACTTGTTACTCTCCAGTGCCTTTTACTTTGCTCGCTTTTACTTTCCTGTTGCTTATATCAAGAAAACCCCTAAAAAGTTATCTTTCAGTGCTTGCAGTTATTCCTTGCTCAGAATCACTTATCAATACCTTCTGCTCCTCATTGGGTTCGACACTCTTACTTATCAAAAACGCTGCAATAGATCCCTTACGGTTGTGGGTCATCAAGTACCATTTTCTGGCGCCGTTGCCGGGTAGTGTAGCGCTATTGGTAAGAGAAGCTGGTAAGGAAGTTTTTATATTTCAGTTTTTATTTTTCTGTTGCTGCTCTTTGTCCTTATGGACAACCTTGCTATTGGATCGTTGCTTGTGGGAAGACGCCCCACATCTGTGGTGGTTGCTCCTCCCCCTACTGAAATTGTGCCCTATAAAATACCAGCTGGTATTATCGATTATGTTTTGGCTAATCGTTATGCAGGAGACAAACATCCCGGTGAACACTTGCTATATCTGTCACAACTATGTTCATTATTTAAGCTTGCAGGTGTATCAATGGAGTTTGTCATGAGGAAATTGTTCTCCGTATCGCTTATAGATAAAGCTTCAGATTGGTATAAGCTTCTCGATAACTCACACTTGCTTGATTGGCAAGAGCTTATGTCTCTCTTTTATACCAAGTTTTATCCTCTTCGTGAAATTCATCGAGACAGGAACTATATCTATAACTTTAGGTCTCGTGACGGAGAAAGCATTGCTCAAGCTTGGGGGAGATTGAAGTCCCTAATGCTCAAATGTCCTATTCATGAGCTCCCCAAGAAAATTATACTTACAAATTTTTATGCCAGGCTTTCTCGTCAGGATAAGGAGATGCTGGATGCCTCCTCTAGTGGGGTATTTCAGACGAAGAGTGTTGAAGAAAGGTGGGATCTCACTGAAAGGATCCAGAGGAATACCGAAGATTGGAAAATCGATAAAGGTATTGAACCCGCTATAAATTATGAGCATGATTATATTGAGAGCTATGTGAAAACTGATTATTTCAATACCTTTTTCTCTAAGGTTGGTCTTGATTCCCATCTAATGATTGATTTCTGTAAGGATTTTGCCTCTCACGTTGATTCTTTTAAAAAGAAGAGAGATCGGTATCATGAACCTTTCAAAGAGTTACCTGTTGATATTCATGTTGCTGACCCTATTTTGCCTGCAGTTATATATGAAAAGCCTCCTTTTCCCGAAAGGATAAGGGAGCACTCTCTTGCGACAGGCACAATAAATAAAAGTGAGAGAAGAATTGATGAGCCTGAGGACCAGATCAAGGTCGATCCTCAAGTTGCATTGGTTAAAGACCTTGTTACTAATGATGTTTTGGATTCCAATGTAAATTTTTGTGCTGTTTCCACTAACCTTGTCACAACCAAGAATAAAGGCCCAATTTCAGGTACTCCAGTAGTATCTGTTAAAATAGGAGATCACAATTATTATGGGCTATGCGATTTGTGATCGAGTGCTAGTGCTATCCCCTATTCACTTTATCAAGAGATCATCGGTGAGATTTCACCTTGTGAACTTGAAGAAGTTGATGTTACCATTCATCTTGCAAACAGAGCAACTATCTCTCCTATCGGAATTGTGAGAGACGTTGAAGTAATATGTGGAAAGGTAAAATACCCTACCGACTTTCGAGTACTTGGTTCAGTGAGGGACAATTTTTGTCCTATTATTTTTGGTAGAACTTTTCTCAGAACTTGTGGAGCTATAATAGATTGCAAGAAAGGTAAAGTTTATGTTGAATTCAATGGTGAGCCGTATGAATTTAACTTTTCTAAGTTCTCTAAGCAGCCTCGTGGTACCGATTTACCTAGTGATGATAAAATTATTGAAAGTATTGCTTCTATTGCTATTCCCCCTAATGATCCTTTGCAGCAATATATGGAGGACCACGAGAATGATTTGCATATGCAGGAAAGAAATGAACTAGATGAAATATTCTTGAGACAACCTGCTATCCTGAAGCACAACCTTCCGGTTGAACCTTTGGGAATTTTATCAAAACCAAAAGAAGACCCGGTGTTCGATCTTAAACCTCTTCCCGATACGCTCAAGTATGCTTATTTAGATGAAAAGAAAGTATATCATGTTATTATCAACTCTAACCTTTCAGGATATGAAGAAGAGCGACTATTGGAAGTACTTCGTAAACACCGAGGTGCGATTGGCTATACCCTTGATGACCTTAAGGGGATTAGTCCATCTATCTGTCAACATACTATCAACCTTGAGCCCGATGCTAAACCAGTTGTTGATCATCAACGACGGTTGAACCCGAAGATGATGGATGTCGTAAGAACTGAGATTCTCAAGCTTCTAGCCGCAGGTATTATCTACCCTATAGCTGATAGTAAGTGGGTAAGCCCGGTACATTGTGTTCCTAAGAAAGGAGGTATTATCTACCCTATAGAATGTGTATTGATTACAGGAAGCTGAACAAGGCAACCAGGAAGGATCACTACCCGTTGCCGTTCATCGACCAAATGCTTGAAAGGTTATCCAAAAATACCCACTTTTGTTACCTCGATGGTTATTCTGGCTTCTCTCAAATTCATGTTAACACTGCTGATCAAGAGAAGACCACTTTTACTTGTCCCTATGGTACTTATGCTTACAGGCGTATGCCTTTTGGTTTATGTAATGCCCCTGCTACTTTTCAAAGTTGTATGTCTGCTATCTTTCATGGTTTCTGTGAGGAGATTGTGGAAGTCTTCATGGACGATTTCTCCGTCTATGGAACTTCCTTTGACCATTGTCTTCACAACCTTAATAAAGTTTTGCAGAGATGTGAGGAGAAAAATATGGTACTCAACTAGGAGAAGTGCCACTTCATGGTTAACGAAGGAATTGTTCTTGGTCACAAGATTTCCGAAAGGGGAATTGAGGTGGACAAGGCCAAGATCGAAGCAATTGAGAGGATGCCCTATCCAAGGGACATCAAAGGTATTCGCAGTTTTCTCGGTCATGCTGGTTTCAATAGAAGATTTATTAAAGACATTTCTAAGACTTCAAGACCCCTCACTAATCTTCTCCAGAAGGACGTTCCTTTTGTATTTGATGAAGATTGTAAGGAGGCTTCTGAAGTTCTTAAGAAAGCTTTAATAACCGCTTCTATAGTACAACCACCTGACTGGAATTTACCTTTTGAGATTATGTGTGATGCTAGTGATTTTGCTATTGGAGCTGTTTTAGGGCAAAGGGTTGATAAGAAATTGAATGTTATACATTATGCTTGTAAAACCCTTGATAGTGCTCAAAAGAATTAGGCTACTACTGAGAAGGAATTCTTAGCTGTAGTGTTTGCTTGTGATAAGTTTAGGCAGTATATTGTTGATTCCAAAGTTATTATTCATACTGACCATGCTACCATTAGGTACCTTATGACAAAGAAGGATGCCAAGCCAAGACTTATCAGATGGGTACTCCTTGCTCAAGAATTTGATTTGCAGATTGTTGATAGGAAAGGAGAAGACAATCCGGTGGCGGACAATCTTTCAAGGATGGAAGATATACCGCATGATCCCATCCCAGTCAACGACAGTTTTCCAGACGAGCAACTTGCCGTTGTAAAAGTACAATCTCTTTCCGATCCTTGGTTTGCAGATTATGCTAATTTTATCGTTGCGAAGTATTTGCCTCCAGGTTTAACATTTCAGCAAAGGAAGAAGTTCTTTCATGATTTGAGGCACTACTTTTGGGATGACCCACATCTTTCCAAAGAAGGTCCAGACGGGATCGTGAGAAGATGCATACCGGAACATGAGCAGAAGGACATTCTCAGACAATGTCATGATAGTCCCTATGGAGGACATCATGCCGGTGAGAGGACCGCACATAAGGTTCTTCAATCAGGTTTTTATTGGCCTACTCTCTTTAAGGATGCTAGAAATTATGTTTTAGCCTGTGATAAATGTCAGAGAGTTGGTAACATTAGTAGAAGGAATGAGATGCCTATGAATTACTCACTAGTGATTGAACCTTTTGATTGCTGGGGTTTTGATTTTATGGGTCCTTTTCCTTCTTCGCACAAGTACACTCACATTTTAGTAGCTGTTGATTATGTGACCAAGTGGGTTGAAGCAATCCCCACTGAAAGTGCTGATCACAAGACATCTTTGAAAATGCTCAAAGATGTGATTTTCCCTAGGTTTGGTGTACCTAGGTATCTCATGACTGACAGAGGATCACACTTCACGCATGGAGCTTTTAGAAAAGCTTTAGCCAAGTACGATGTCAATCATAGAATTGCTTCACCGTACCATCCTCAAACTAGTGGGCAAGTTGAGCTCACCGATAGAGAGATCAAGTTGATCTTACAGAAGACAGTAAACGGAAATAGAAAGGACTGGTCAAATAAGTTAGGAGATGCTTTGTGGGCGTATAGAACTGCTTACAAAAACCCCATGGGCATGTCCCCCTATAAGATGGTCTATGGCAAGGCTTGCCATTTGCCATTAGAATTAGAGCACAAAGCTTTCTGGGCTGTTAGAGAGCTTAATGCTGACCCAAAGTTAGCTGGTGAGAAGCGTCTCATGAACTTGACTTCTCTAGATGAGTGGAGAAGTGAAGCTTACGAGAGCGCTAAAATGTTCAAGGAAAAGGTAAAGAAGTGGCATGATAGGAGGATTCTAAAACGTGAATTTAATGTTGGTGATAAAGTTTTGTTGTTTAGATCCCGTTTCAGGTTTTCTCCAGGCAAACTACTTTCCAGGTGGGAAGGGCCATTTCATATTGAAGAAGTCTATCGGTCTGGTGCAATCAAGATTAACAATTTTGAAGGCACCAAACCTCAAGTGGTGAATGGGCAAAGACTAAAGCATTACATAGCAGGAGACCCTGTCAATGTTGATGTGAATATGATATACACAACAACTCACGAAGAACATGTTGCAGCCCTGTTTCAGACACCAGCAGAAGCAGAATAAGAAAAGGTATGTATTACGGTAAGGAAACATCGCGAACCGCCATAAAAGTTCCATATTATGAGTTTTTGCAAAATTAGGAAAATTCTAAGCCTAAGTGGAGCCGGAGACAAGCTCCAGGGGGCCCAGGCGCCCCCCTGGCGCGGCCTACCTCCTGGCCGCGCCGGGAGGCCGCCTGGGCACCCAGGAGTCCGTCTCCGACCACACTTTAGCTTGTTACCTTCCTTTCTGTGCAGAAATTTTTGCTATATATTTGCCCGGATTGTTCCGGCAACGTATCTCACGATTTCATGTGTTTTCTTTTCGATCTGTATCTGCCAGGAAATCTTTTAGCTAGACCTAGGTGCCATGGCTTCCCCAAGTTCCCCCAAGGACAAGTTCGTCGTCAACGTCATCAACCCTTACCTCGCTGAGGTGAAGAAGCACCCTCAGGTTGTTCGGATGGAGGACGGTGTCCTCCATCAAGAAGATCTGAAGGAACCTATCAAGGAGGGGAGCATCCAGGCCAGGCTAGAAGAAGTGGAGCAAGAAGTCTTCAAGTACAAGAAGATGATCGAGCATGGTGTTGAAGCTAACTTTGACATCATCAACGAGCTGAAGACCTACTTCCTGAAGGAGATGAAGGAGATGTGCAAACGCATCACCACATCTGAAGAAAGAATTGAAGAGCTCCAAGGGCAAATTTATGATCTACATCACCAGAACTGTGAGTATGAACTAAGGTTTATGCGCATGGGTATGGGTGCTGCATGCAGGATTCAGGAGACAAACTTCTCATATGAGACTGGAGAACCCCTTCCATGGAAGCGCTTCGCCGATGACTATGTGATCAACGTCAACAAGAATGAGGAGTGAAATTTCCTTGGGTAATGGCATCCCCTTGGCTTGTTCCAAGCTTGGGGGAGTGCCCGGTATCTTTATCTTTATCTTTTGTCTTTTAGAGTCAAGTAGAGTCGTATCATGTCTAGGGAGGTTATTATATGAAATAGGTGTGTGCATTGAGGTCTATCACTCCTTCTGTGGAGAGATTGTATCCGTGAGTGTGGAGTCATCTATGATGGAATATTAATGAGAAGTCTATTGGTTCCTTTGCTGCACTCGGTATTCTCTTCACGCAATCGACCTTATATGATGATTCTTGTGGGGAGTATTGACCTTATATCAGGTATGGCTTTGAAAACTTTATTTAATCTTGGCAAACATAGCTTTGGTCATAACAACAAGCATGATTTTCTTAAAGTAGCGACATAGCCAAAACCTTTATGTTATTATGCTTGAAGTGTTATGCTGACAAGGAAGACAACTTGATGTGTTATGCTTATTTTAATGTTTATGCTTTACATTGCTTTGCATCTTAGTCATCATCAATTGTCTGTTCTCTCAAAGCCTTTGCTAGCCTAAACTTTGTACTAAGCGGAATTCTGCTTGTGCATCCATACCCTTAAACCAATACCTTCCATATGAGTCCACCATACCTTCCTATTCGTGGTATCCCACTACCACCTCCTAAAGTATAGAATTTATGTGTTATCCTTAAATGTTCAAAATCTTCTATTTTGTGCCCCTGTTTTAGCTCATGAGGAAGTAGTAGTTAATTCATGATCTTTTTAAGTTGGACAATTTTTACCTCGGGATTGCATGTCTAATCTGCAAACCCCTAATACGAGGAGGAACTGGCATGAGTGCGCCCGGCTCATAAAAGATAATACAACAAACAAACCCTCCTTCACGCTTTGTTCATGAGAAATCAGAAAACTTTTGGCAGTGATAAACAAAGGAGATTAAGGGGATGTGATCGTCCCCGTGCGGGAGTCGTTCCTCGAAACTTGTCCAGTTTGAGAAGTATTTGAGTTATCTATTAGCATTCATTGACAAATCATGCACCTCTCAAAACTTGTTTTCATTCTGTTTGATTTAAGGATAGCACATGAGTTTTCCCTACTTCCCTAGAGCAGGGCCTATCTCTTAGTTTTAGGTTGAGTCAGTTATTCCTACTTCCTTCTATTCTTAAAGAGAGCAGACATTTGATGTTGACGAGGATTCATTCATATAAAGTTGCATTAGGATTTGGCATATCATATCCTTGTTGACATTATCATTTGATAAGTAAGTTGTTTGTCAAGCCCAGCTAAAGCAAAACATCTTCCTTTGTGTTAACACTTTCACTTCTTGCCTAATAACATGTTCTTTCAAAAGCTTCAATTAATCTCATCAAAACATAAAGAGAAAGAGCAAAAATAAAAGATATTAGTTGTTCTTTGACCAACGGACATGTTTGCCATGATTTGATAAGTTTCCTTAGCCCTACTTTCGATTATAAGTGTTACCACTCTTTTATAAGGGCCTTATGAGTTGAAGACTGCTGTTGAGGATATTTGAGTTTGGTGAAGAAACTGTGATGCTTCTTGTCCGTATTCTATTTATCGACACTTCACTCTCTAAACTTGTGGACAGGTTTACCGAGCTCAGTATTCGCTTGGGGACAAGCGAGGTCTAAGCTTGGGGGTGTTGATACGTCCAAAATGCATCACTATTTTATATCGTAATTCATCCTTATTCATTGATATATTTCACATTACGATGATGTTCTTATGTTGTTTTGGCCTATTTTACACAGTTTGCAACTTTCCGGTGCCAAAGCAGCAGACGCAGGATTCAGCGGTAAAAAGTGGACGCTGAGTTGCTGAAGAAGAATACCTCCAATTACCTGAAAATCGACGGAGGGTATTTTCCAGAAGGATCACGAAGATACGCAAAACAGCAACCAGAGGGGGGCCACATGGTGCCCAGGCGGCCACCTGGCGCGGCCCCCTCCCTGGCAGCGCCGGGAGGGCGCCTGGAGCCCCTGGCCCACTCCAGGCTCTCCCCTCTGGCCTATATACCCCTCGTCATTCAGAAACCCTAAAAAGAGGAGTTTGGACGGAGTTCCGCCGCCGCTCCGTGGCGGAAACCTACAGAGAAGAAAAGCCATCTCCGGCGGGCAGATTCCGCCGGGGAGATCACCTCCCGGAAGGGGAGATCATCGCCATCGTCATCACCATCGTCACGGGCATCATCGAGATCATCATCAACATCATCCCCAACATCAGCACCATCTCCATCTTCATCCAATCTCATCTCACAATTGCAACTTGTGTTGTAATCCGTACTATCTATCCTTTCCACCCTATCGGTGTTGATTACTACTTTGTGATGAATGCTATAGAGTTTTGTTGGAGAAATATCATTGTGTCCAGATTGTTTATCATCCATCTATCTCCGCTGATCATGATCTCTTTTATGTCTTGTGAGTAGTTACTTTAGTTCTTGAGGACATGGGAGAAGTCTTGTTGTTAGTAGTCATATGATGTTGAAGTAATATGTGTTGTTTGATACTTAAGTTGTGTTGTTATTTTCCTAGTGGTGTTGTGTGAGTCGAACACTCAACACTTCGCCTTATTAAGGACCTAGGGGAATACATTGTGTACAAAGAATGCTTACGGTGGGTTGCCGGAGTGACAGAAACCTGAACCCCAGTTCGCACGCTTTTGCACAAGGGAACAATGGATCATCGATCGTATTGCTATGGTTAGGTTTTTGCCTTAAATACTATCTTGTATTTGCGGATGCTTGCAAGGTGTTTAATCATAAGAGTGCACTCAACTTAGTCTAGAGGGTGTACTAGCATAGATCCACCCACTCAACACTTATCAACACATCACATAGTACCGATACGGAATATGGCGAAAGCACATGACTACCTCTCCCGTGTGTCCTTGTCGGTGTACTAAGGTAGGGGAACCTCAGTACCCCAACTTGTGCACGGGCAGTAGCAGCTTCCCGCGGCTGGGTCTACCACGTGCTTGCCGGAAACCTTTCCGGTCCTTATTAAGCCATTCAAAAACAAAGTATACAAGTCAGAAGATCAAGACCCCGGCAAGTGGAGCTTGCCGGGAAGGCCGTCCCAGGCTCAAGACTATCACTCTAACACAAGACCCTGGCAAGAGGAGCTTGCCAGGAAGACCAGAAGAATGCATCTTAGAAGACATGCCTCGGCGCAACATGCGCCCCGGCAGGGCCCGGGGAGCGACAAGCTTCAGGGCCCGGCAAGGTCAAGGCCCCGGCAAGGTGCTTGCCGGGGGGAACTCACGCTGTGTGCCCGCGCTCCAGCTTATCGGCCCAAGCGTCGCCCTGGGGTCCTTCCAGGGACGCGTGGCGGATGGCTGTGCAGCCTGGGGGACATGGTGGCACTCCACGGTGACGAGGCTACCGCCGTGGCGAACGGAGACGCACGGGCGGGCGCTTTTGGGGTCGACGGCGACAGGCATTTAATGCTCTTGTCCCCCACTGTGAAGTTAGGTGATGACCACTGTTCATTCACTGTTCACGCACTGTTCCCGCACTGTTACAACTACCACCACAATTACATTTTTACCCTCCTCTTCGTTAACACCTGTCGGTGACCCCTTGAGCTATAAAAGGAGGCCCATGCACAACGTAGAGGGGGTTCGGAACCTAGACAGCTCTCCCGCTCGGTGTAGCTAGTTCTTCAAGCTCCCGAACTCCAACACTCAATACAATCTAAGCAGGAGTAGGGTTTTACGCGTCCGCGCGGCCCGAACCTGGGTAAACTGCCCGCGTGCTCTCCTCGATCTGCTCTTCGTGCTCCCTCCGCTCCCTTACCGCAACGAACAAGGGGCTCCGGTCCCATAGGTGCTCGTGGTGGACAGTTTCCCCCGACATCTTTGGCGCGCCAGGTGCCTCGACGATCTTCAATCCCGCGGAGGCGAGGACCTCTCCATCAAAGGCCTCTCCCTCCACGGGGGCTCGCGACGAGGATCCCCACGGCACTTGTATGAAGACGTCGTTGGGAGCCTCAAGATAGAAGCCGGACTGCTCCTTATCGGTGGAGGGGTCGGCGGCCGGCGCAGCGCTTGACGCTCCTGCCGCCTCCGGGCCGGCAGTATGGCCGCCGTCCCCCTCCCCGGCCGCGGCGTCTGCGGTTGGGGCAGTCTCCTCCGCGGCAGGCTCGTCGGCTCCTGCCATGGCCCCAGCGGCAGTGGCGCTGCCGCCGTCGCCTTGCGCGCCCTCCTCGCCGGTGGCCTTGGTCTCCATCCGGTCCGGTGCGGGAGGATCTAGAAGAAAAAGAAGAAAAGAGAAGATCAAGCAAATATCCAAAAAGACAAGTTCAAGAAGAAAAAGCTGTCAGACTTACCTTCGCGGACGTTTTCGGCGACTGGCTCCCTCGTCGGGGAGTCCTCCCTTGGCGGTGGAGCAGCGGCCCCTGCTGGCGGAGGGCCGCCCGTGCCCTCCCTTGGCGGGGTGGCTGCCCTCGTCGGGCTGCTCGCTCTTGGCGGGGAGCCCGCCCTTGGCGGGGTGCCCGTCCTCGTCGGAACGTTCTCCCTCGTCGGGGAGTCTACCCTTGGCGGGGAGGGCGGGGCCGGTGGCTCGCCGGAGGCAGTCTCCGAGCGCTCCTGCAGCTGCGGCTCCGTTTCTACACAAGACAAACGAAGACAACAAAGCGTTAGTGCCAAGCTAAAACCTCAAGCGCACCCGACAAATAGGGAGTTCAAGACCAGACTTACGCTGGGGGCTGCGCTGGGGGCTGCTCCTCGGAGCAGCGCTTGGGTCCGGCAAGTTCGTCGCCGACGCATCCCCTGTCGCCGCGACGGGCGAGTCGTCGTCGACCTCGACCATGGGGATCTTGGCCCGCTTCGCCGCCCGCTGGGCCAGGGACCTGAAAACAAGAATAAGATCAGAATTATGAAAGAAGAATCTGGACAGAATTGAAGAAACTATAAGATACAAGTGCTTACTCCTCTTCCTCGTCGTCGTCGTCGCTCAGGGCGGAGAAGTAGAACTCCACCTGGGGCGCGCCCGCGCGAGGAGCAGGAGGAGAAGGCTCCCTCAGGCGCTTGGTGGTCTCCGGGGCTGGGGGCTGCGAAGACCCAGCCTCCGTTGACACCGAGGCCCGGGGAGCAGGCGGAGCAGCTGCTCCACTCTGAGAGGACCCCCCCTCCGCTAGGTGCTGGTGCGCGAGGCGCCTCCGTCGCGGCTGACGCGCGGGGCGCCTCGGCCGCGGCTGGTGCGTTGGGGGCCTCCGTCGCGCCTTGGCTCGCTCTGGTGGCCCGCGTCGCCCGGCGAGCAGGCTGCTGTCGGGGCGCCTGCGTCCTCGTCGCTGTGGGCGCCTTGCGGAGGCGTTTCCCCGGCGCTTGCTTTGGACTTGTCGGGGGTGAGGAGCTCTCCGATGACGAGGAGGCGTTGTCGCCGAGTCCTAGAGACCCGCCGGTGTCTTCCTCGGTCTCGGTGTCTTCCTCCTCCTCCCCGACAGGCCCGCTGGATCCAGCACCTTGCCCCGCGGCCCTGCTCCCTCCGGTGGCTCCGCTCCCTCCGGCGCCTCTGCTTCCTCCGGCAACCTCGCCTCTTGTCGCGGCCTCGCTCACAACCCCGGGGATCCCGGCATGCCTCAGTGAGGGGACCCCGGCAAGCTCGTCGGGTGGAAGCTTGAGAAGTCTGCGGATCTCTGCCTCCTCGGCCTGGCACGACGCGTCCTCAGCCTCTGCCTCGTCAACGGTGAACCCGAAGTCTCCTACCGCTGCGGCTGCGGCGGCCTCTTCCACCCGGGTAGCAATATAAGCTATCTCCCGCTCCGTGGTGGCCCGGGTGAGACCCTTGATCTCCTCGGTGTTCTTCGGCACCTCGACCAAGTTATCAAAGAAACTCATAATGGCATCCGGCGTGGGCACTATCCATGTTGGGTCGACGCCATGAGAGTCACACGCGGGCATCATCGCCCGCAAGGCATCCCGGGCAGTGCTGTTGCACAGCAGCACCACTCCTCGGGGAGGTCTAAACCACTCCGGATGGGCCGGGTCGTGCTTAAAAAGCTCCCGGACCATCCCTTTCAGCTCCAACGACGTGAAGTTGAAGTTCAATCTTGGGCGCAGCCTCATAATATCCGCCGCATTGCCGAACTCCCATGCTGGCCTTTTCCTCTCCTGTAAAGGAGCAATGCGGCGGCGGAGGAAATCTGCCCCTACCTCTCCGATGGTCAACTTGGCTGTCCGGAGACGAAGTATCCTGACAAGGGCAACATTGAGCTTGACGTCATCCACGGCCAAATCGCTCCAGTCCCTGCCGCGCACTATAGCTGTTGTGCGCGGCGCAGTGAAAGACTGCGGTTCGTCCTCCACTACCCAGCACCAATCCGCGCGCCACTCCTCCCACTTGCCGCGGAGTTCTCCTTTCAGATATGATTCCTTCTTGTTCAAGCGGAAGATCCAGGAGATCCCCCCGGAGAGGGGGGCGCCGGCCTCTACTCTAGGCATGAAGAAATGCCGAAAGAGTGCTACGTTTGGATAGATCCCTATGTAGTTTTCGCACAGATGTGCGAAAACCGCCATCGTAAGGATGGCGTTGGGGGTGAAGTCTAAGAGATGGAGGTTGTACGTGTTCATGATGTCGCAGAAAAACTCCGAGAACGGAGGGCACAAGCCACAGTGAAAGAAGACAGCGAAGAAGAAATACCCGCCGGGGTACAGATCTCTGGCGGCGGCCGGGTAGACTCTGGTACGAGGATGCGCCTTGGTCTTCTTGGCCCAGAAGAGGTAGTACTTGTTCCAGAGCTCCCTCGCACTGAGCCTCGGCGCGAAGACCACATTCCTCTTCCGCAGGAGGGCGAGCTTCGCCGCCTGCTCGGATTTCTCCTTCTTGGCCTTCTCCGCCTTCGCCTTCTCGGTCTTCGGGGCCATGGCGGAGGCGGCAGGGGAAGGGGCGAGGAGTTCGGCGGCGCCGCAGATGCGGAAGACGGCGGAGGAGGTGTGGAGGCGGAGCGCAGAGGGGGGTTTCTGGAGGTTGAAGAAGCAATGAAAGCGCAGGAGGGAAACTGCCCATGCTTCCTCTGCTTTTATGGGGGGAGTGGGGGACGCTCCACATTTCCCATTAAAGAACGTGGCCACGATCTCTCCCACGACGCCGCAATCGACGCGTGCCGTTAGGGAGGGGCGCGGCGGATGCGGAAGGGAATCTACGGCTCGCTGTGGGCCGCGCATGCCCGTGCACTGTTCTGGGCCTGGCCCAACAGCGCTCGGCACCGCGTGTGGCCCAGGCCCGGGGGCTCCTGTCGGTGTACTAAGGTAGGGGAACCTCAGTACCCCAACTTGTGCACGGGCAGTAGCAGCTCCCCGCGGCTGGGTCTACCACGTGCTTGCCGGAAACCTTTCCGGTCCTTATTAAGCCATTCAAAAACAAAGTATACAAGTCAGAAGATCAAGACCCCGGCAAGTGGAGCTTGCCGGGAAGGCCGTCCCAGGCTCAAGACTATCACTCTAACACAAGACCCTGGCAAGAGGAGCTTGCCAGGAAGACCAGAAGAATGCATCTTAGAAGACATGCCTCGGCGCAACATGCGCCCCGGCAGGGCCCGGGGAGCGACAAGCTTCAGGGCCCGGCAAGGTCAAGGCCCCGGCAAGGTGCTTGCCGGGGGGAACTCACGATGTGTGCCCGCGCTCCAGCTCATCGGCCCACGCGTCGCCCTGGGGTCCTTCCAGGGACGCGTGGCGGATGGCTGTGCAGCCTAGGGGACACGGTGGCACTCCACGGTGACGAGGCTACCGCCGTGGCGCACGAAGACGCACGGGCGGGCGCTTTTGGGGTCGACGGCGACAGGCATTTAATGCTCTTGTCCCCCACTGTGAAGTTAGGTGATGACCACTGTTCATCCACTGTTCACGCACTGTTCCCGCACTGTTACAACTACCACCACAATTACATTTTTACCCTCCTCTTCGTTAACACCTGTCGGTGACCCCTTGAGCTATAAAGGGAGGCCCATGCACAACGTAGAGGGGGTTCGGAACCTAGACAGCTCTCCCGCTCGGTGTAGCTAGTTCTTCAAGCTCCCGAACTCCAACACTCAATACAATCTAAGTAGGAGTAGGGTTTTACGCGTCCGCGCGGCCCGAACCTGGGTAAACTGCCCGCGTGCTCTCCTCGATCTGCTCTTCGTGCTCCCTCCGCTCCCTTACCGCAACGAACAAGGGGCTCCGGTCCCATAGGTGCTCGTGGTGGACAGTTTCCCCCGACAGTCCTCAAGAACACTTTAGCCTTTATAAGTTCAGTTGCTAGGCCTCTCCTTTGCTCACAAAGGATTGGGCCACTTGTTACTCTCCAGTGCCTTTTACTTTGCTCGCTTTTACTTTCCTGTTGCTTATATCAAGAAAACCCCTAAAAAGTTATCTTTCAATGCTTGCAGTTATTCCTTGCTCAGAATCACTTATCAATACCTTCTGCTCCTCGTTCGGTTTGACACTCTTACTTATCGAAAACGCTGCAATAGATCCCTTACGGTTGTGGGTCATCATCCCATAATAGCATTGTGGTTGCACACGGAAGTTTCTAGTATGTATAATCTCATGATCCCTTTGAGCCTGGGTGGCGGTCCAAAAGAAAAACAGGCAATCCTGGAATACCCAGATGCCTCAATCCACCCAGATGTGTATTAATGTTGCCACCTTAAGTTGAACCATTAATTGAACAATCTCACATCTGTCATGGATTTCACTCACCCAATCCACGTCTACGAGCATAGCATGTCCTAGCAGCAAACGTAGAAGTAACTCCCAAAGGTTTGAATGTAATGCAGGTAATAGGTACTACCTCAATCTACTTCCCAATCCCACCAGTTAATTGATCCTACTCATGCAATGTGTGAGGGTTTGACTAATGCAATGAAAACTGGGTAACTGGAAAGCATGATCAAAGTGTTACTTGCCTTGCTGATGATCCGCAAAACCTAGAGACTCAAAGTAGCAAGAGGCGCACTTCGGGTACTCTATCGCAATCAAACAAACAAGCATACAATAAGTACTTAACTAATGCACGGGTAAAACTCAAATAAGAGATTTAACCAGAAAGTTCAACTTAAGAACTCCGGTTTGCAGAAAGAATCAACTCGAAAGAAGCAACGAAACTCAAACAGCAAAAGAAACGAGCTCCGAATTACTAGTTGGCCTAAAGTCAAATTTTACAGTAGCCATAACTTTGTTCAAGTTGTTCTAACGTAAAGAGGGCTTCGAGACGAAGATCTGGGATTTTGAATCACCTGATTCCGACTCTCGAGCGAAAAGAAAAACGCGAAACAAGATCAGGGCAGAAATCGCGATCGGAAAAATCGCGGTTAAATACCCCGAAAAAGAAAAACGACGAACAGGCTAACGAACGAACGTTCGCTGTCTGTGGTTAACTAACGAAAACCGTTTGTTAAAACGAACGTACGGACGAACGTCCGCTATTTAACTAAACCGTCGGAAAAATAAAAAAACGAACCGATCTATTTAAAAAAACAGATCTAGGTTTTCTAAAAAAACCGCTCGATTAACAGCAAAAAAAACTACCTCTCTCTCTCCACTCCGGCGGAAACTCCGGCGGGCGACGGGGCGGCGGTGCTCCGGCGGGCGGCGGGGCGACGGCACGCGGGCGGCGGCGGGCGGCGCGGTGGAGGCGGCGCGGGGCAGCGGCGGGCGGCGGCGCGGCGGCGGCGGGCGGCGACGTGCGGTGGCGGGCGGCAGGTGGCGGCGCGGCAGAGGCGGCGGGCGCGGCAGGCGGCGGGGCACGGCTAGGGTTCGGGCACTAGGGCGAGGCGGGCTGGCGGCGGGCGGCGGCGGCGCGGCAGGTGGCGGCGCGGCGACGGCGGCGGCGGTAGGCGGCGGGCGCGGCAGGCGGCGGGGCGCGGCTAGGGTTCGGGCGCTAGGGCGAGGCGGGCTGGCGGCGTCTCGGGCTGGCCTGGGCAGCTTATAAAGCCGAGAGTCCTCGTCCTTTACTAGTCCTAGTCGGTTTCCTTTTTTTTTAAATAGAGTCCCGGCGCAGTAAAACTAACGAAAGAAATACCAAACGGACTCCAAAATTCCCGAAATAAGTTTTCACCGTCCTCTAATAATATTTAGGACAAAGTGAACATTTTTCCCGGACCTAAATGCAATTTTTAAAACCGCGTATTTTTCCTATGCAAATAAATCCGAAAATAAATCCAGAAAATTTCCAAAAGTGATTTTAATATTTTTCCTCCAATATTTCTGTTATTTTGGAGAAGTCATATTATCTCCGCTCATTTATTTTATTTAGAAATATTTTTAGGAGAGAAAAATAATTAGAATCACACTGTCCTCGTACCGGTATTCGAGCGAACTCAAACACGAAAACGGTAAAATCCCCAACTCTCTCCGTAGGTCCTTGAGTTGCTTAGAATTTTCGAGGAACTCCACGAACAAAATGCAAAAACATGAAATGCAAATATGATCTATGTATAACATTCCAAATTGAAAATTTGGGATGTTACAAACCTACCCCCCTTAGAATGAATCTCGCCCTCGAGATTCGACTTGGCTAGAGAATAGGTGTGGGTGGTCCTTGCGTAGATCATCTTCTCGCTCCCAGGTGGCTTCTTCCTTGGTGTGGTGACTCCACTGAACTTTGCAAAACTTGATAACCTTGCTGCGAGTAACTCTGCTTGAAAATTCGAGAATCTTAACAGGCTTCTCCTCGTAGGTCAGATCACTGTCCAACTGAATTGCTTCCAGGGGTACGGTGTCTCTAAGAGGTATATCGGCCATCTCCGCGTGGCACTTCTTCAGTTGCAAAACGTGAAACACGTCGTGCACTCCTGACAATCCTTCGAGCAATTCCAACTTATAGGCAACCTCTCCCATGCGTTCCAAAACACGGTAAGGTCCCACAAATCTCGGGGCTAACTTCCCTTTAACTCTGAAACGTTTAACTCCTCGCAGAGGCGATACTCTCAGGTATGCTCTGTCTCCGATCTCATAGGTTATCTCCTTACGTTTCGAGTCGGCATAACTCTTCTGCCTGGACTGAGCTACCTTCAGTCTATCTCGATTCAACTTAACCTTCTCCTCAGACTCTTTGATTAAGTCTGGTCCAAACAATTGTCGGTCTCCAACTTCGTCCCACGACAACGGTGTTCGGCATCTCCTTCCATACAATGCCTCAAACGGTGCCATCTTCAAACTGGTTTGGTAACTGTTGTTGTATGAGAACTCTGCGTAGGGCAAGTTGTCATCCCAACTAGATCCGTAATCTAATGCACAGGCTCTCAACATATCCTCCAGAATTTGATTGACTCTCTCCGTCTGTCCATCTGTCTGCGGGTGAAATGTTGTGCTAAACTCTAGCCTGGTTCCCAAAGTTTCATGTAACTGATTCCAGAACTTTGAGGTAAACTGGGTTCCTCTATCTGATACAATACTCCTCGGAACTCCATGCAGACATACAATTCTGGTCATGTATATCTTAGCCAACTTCGCACTAGTATATGTGGTTTTCACCGGGATAAAGTGGGCTACTTTCGTCAATCGGTCTACTACTATCCAGATTGAATCATACCGGTCCACCAGAAAATATCCTTCAAATCCAAATACATCTTAGTATTTCCTGGGTGAATTGAGTATGGCGAATCATGGGCCTCCTCTAAAATCAACTTCCTAATCTCCGGGTCATTGGGCACATAGATTCGATCCTCTAACCATAAGGTGTCGTGTTCATCCTCACGAAAACCTTTAGCTTTTCCTTCGCTCATCCTCTCCTTTATAGCGACAATCTCCTTGTCAGCTTTCTGAGCTTCTCTGATTTTCTCCATCAGGGTAGACTGGATTTCTAGTGTTGCTACATAGCCTCTCGGAACTATCTCCAAACGTAGTTCTCATAGGTCCTCGGCTAACTCCTTTGGAAACTCCTCCATCATTAGGGTATTGACATGGCTCTTACGGCTTAGCGCATCAGCTACTACGTTAGCCTTTCCGGGATGATAATGCAGTCTCATGTCATAATCCTTAATGAGTTCCAGCCATCTCCTTTGCCTAAGATTCAGCTCCTTCTGGGTGAATATGTACTTCAAACTCCTATGATCCGTATATACTTCACAATGGTTTCCTATGAGAAAATGTCTGCACGTCTTCAATGCATGCACTACGGCTGCTAACTCCAAATCATGGGTGGCATAGTTCATCTCATGAGGTTTCAGTTGTCGTGAAGCATACAAAACAACTCTTCCTTCCTGCATAAGAACTGCTCCAAGTCCTCGACGTGAAGCGTCGCAGTACACCTCATAATCCTTATGTTGATCTGGCAAAATCAACACAGGGGATGAGACCAACCTTTTCTTCAACTCCTGGAAACTAGTCTCACATTCTTCGGTCCAACAGAACTTGGTTTCCTTCTTCAACAACTCCGTCATTGGCTTTGCAATCTTCAAGAAATTCTCGATAAATCTCCGGTAGTATCCTGCGAGTCCAAGAAAACTTCGGATCTCTCCAACGGTCGTCGGTGCTTCCCAATTGGTCACAGCCTCCACCTTGGCGGGATCTACTGCTATTCCTTCTCCGGATATAACATGTCCGAGGAATCCGACTTTCTTCAACCAAAACTCACATTTGCTAAACTTGGCATATAACTGATGCTCTCTGAGCTTCTCCAATACCAAACGCAAATGCTCTTCATGCTCCTCTTCATCCTTCGAGAAGATCAAGATATCATCTATGAACACTACGACGAATTTATCCAAATACTCCATAAACACTTTGTTCATAAGGTTCATAAAGTATGCCGGTGCGTTTGTCAGACCAAACGACATAACGGTATACTCGTACAACCCATACCTAGTGGTAAAGGCCGTCTTAGGGATATCTTGCTCTCGGATCTTCAATTGATGGTACCATGATCGCAGATCGATCTTAGAAAAGACCTTAGCTCCTTGCAATCTATCGAACAGATCATTGATCATTGGCAATGGGTACTTGTTCTTGATCGTTACTTCATTCAATCCTCGGTAATCAACAATCATTCTTAACGATCCATCCTTCTTCTCCACTAGAAGTACTGGCGAACCCCAAGGCGAAGAACTTGGGTGTATGAAACCTTTACCCAGTAACTCCTTAATCTGCTTCTTAATTTCCTCCAAATCCTTTGCGGGCATCCTATATGGTCTCTTAGAAATTGGTCCGGTGCCTGGCAAAAGTTCAATCAAAAACTCTATATCTCTATCCGGTGGCATGCCAAGTAACTCCTCTGGAAACACATCCGGATAATCCTTCACTACTGGCACTTCCTCCTCAACAACTCCTGACAAGGAATTTAATCTACTCCTCTTTGACTCATGCCGGGATACATACTTGATCCTTCTTCCTTCCGGCGTAGTAAGAAAAATGGTCTTACTGGCACATTCAATATTCCATTCATACTTAGATAACCAATCCATGCCTAATATCACATCCAGTCCTTGAGATTCCAATACTATTAGGCCCGAAGGGAAAATGTAATTACCAATCCTTAGGGGCAATTGATCACACCATGACTTAGCCATATACTCCGCTCCTGGTGAGGTTACTAACATGGGCGATCTAAGGGCTTGGGTCGGTAGTTTATACTTATCCAAGAATCCCCTTGAAATATATGAATGCGATGCACCAGTATCGAAAAGAACGAGTGCAATAAAGGACTTAACTAAGAACTTACCTATAACTACATCTGGTTGCTCCTCTACTTCTTCCACAGTCACGTGGTTCACTTGTCCTTTGTAGAACGGGTTGGGCTTCTTCCCGGCGCTTCCATTGTCGTTCCCATTCTTAACTTCTGGGCATTCATTAGCATAATGTTCAGTCTTCCCGCACTTGTAACAAGTGACATGGCTAAAATCCCTCTTGGTGGGTGTGGATGGTGCAGGGCGGTTCTGGTTTCCATTGGCTCCATTCCCATTCCCATTACCATTGCCACTCTTGGTGCCATTGTGGTTGTGCGAGCTACTTCCTCCATGGGTATGCTGAAACTGTCCTACTACTTTAGGGGTAAAGCGAGGCTTCTGCTGAGCTCCAGAGTTATACTTTCCTTGCCCATACTTCCTCTTACAACTCTCAATCTGCTGATGCTTCCTTTCAATCATCAGGGCACGGTCAACCAACTCCTGATAGTTATTGAAAGTTGCCACCATCAACTGTACACTCATCTCATCATTCAGCCCTTCCATAAATCTCTCCTGCTTCTTGGCATCTGTAGCCACATCATCTGGGGCATAACGAGATAGGGTACTAAACTCATCCACGTACTGGGCCACGGTACGGTTCCCTTGGCGCAAGTTGCGACACTCCTGCTTCTTCATACTCATGGCTCCAGTCGAGACATGGGCGGTACGAAAAGCTTGCTGAAACTGATCCCAAGTCACATTGGCTATGGGGTAAGTGGCTGTGTAATTCTCCCACCATGCGGCGGCTGGTCCAGACAACTGGTGTGCGGCAAATCGCACCTTCTCAGCCTCCGAGCAATTGGCGGTGGTCAAATCCCTTCCAATCTTGTGTAGCCAGTCATCAGCCACAATTGGTTCGATGCTGCTAGCGAACACAGGTGGTTGCAACCTTAAGAAACGTGTCAGGTTGTCCATAGGTGGTGGTGGTGGAGGGTTGTTGTTGTTGTTGTTCTGGTTGTTCTGAGTGTTCTGGACAAGAAGTTGCATCAGGGTGTTCTGCTGCTGGATCAACTGGGTGAGCTCAGGGGGAAACTCGAATTCACGTCTTGGAGGCATCTGATGGGTGTAGAGGGAAGAGATTAGAATAGAATAAAGTTCTAGGGGAAATCACTACCCATATGCACATGAGACAAACACACAATCATATAACACCAATCAATTTCAAACAAGGTCTTACAAATCTAACTATCGTTACAAACGTGCTCTAAATCTAATACTTGGTGGTAAACTACTAGTCACAGGGTGGTCATCTAAAAATATTGGTCGGCAGAGGATTCCATAATATCTGCTCCAGCTTCATCTTCATAATCTTCGTCCTTGCTATCCTCAGCTTCCGAATCCGTGTCATCTATGATGATATAGTCTTCCGGTGGAATCTCCTTGGGTTCTTCTTCCTCGTCTTCTTCTCCCATGAGTATCTCTAACTTACGGGTCAAATCATCATTCTTCTCCACAATTATCTCCATCTCCTCCTCATATCCGTCGCGTGTAGACTTGAGTTCTTCCTCTAACTCCAAATTCCTATTTAGGGTCTTCTTCAAATATATCATCCCAGCACACATCTGGTGCTCTTGGCGACGAATGTGGTGGTTCAACTCCTGGATGAATGCTGCTATGGATATACCCTTCTTAGTGCTTATCATCTCCCAATTCTCATCTCGGCGTCCACAAATCTGGTAGATGGTGTCCTTTAGCTCCTGCTTGTAGACTTCTCCAATCCTTCCCATAGCAATGTGGGCTGCCATACTCCTTCCTAGGCTCCATGTGGGTGCATTAAAGGAAAATGCTATGAGTGAGGTGACGGGTGCGAACGTCCTTCCTGGAACTTGAGCTTGAATCAACCAATGCTCCTCCTCAGGTAGAGTGGCATTGTAGGTTCCAGTGAAACTTGGTAATCCAATGTTGAGATATCTGGTGACTTCCTTCAGGTGTCGTCCAAAGGGTGTTTCTTCATCCGGTTGCATGAACTTGTGCTTTGCTTCCACCATCCTAAAGAGTAGAAAAGATGAGGAGTCAGAAGAGAGAAGAGTGAATTGTGTTCTAGGGCTTGTCTTAGTGGTCGTGTCCTAAAGTCAGCGTGTGCTCTGATACCATCTTGTAGCGACCACACCTCAAACAGTCTGATCTCCATGCATCAGTGTCATCCCTGGATCAGTAATGCTGACACGCATGGTACTCGAAGGATTTTTAACAGAGTAGCAATCACACACTTATTACATCGATAGTTCAACGATGAATTTATTACAAAATCATGGCTGAAGGCCATCTAATACGATAACAGCGGAAGGCTTGGAAGATAAGTGAGTCCATCAACTCCAGCGGCATCACTGAGTATAGAACCACGACCTAAAAGGGCATCTTACTCGTCATCTGAAAAGTCTGGAACATGAAACATTGCAGCCCAAAAAACGGGTCAGCACATGGAATATGCTGGCAAGGTAACACAAGAGATGCAATGAAAGTAAAGCTATACTATATGCAATATTTGGCTGGTGGAAAGCTCTATGGTTAAGTTTTTGCGTAAAGCCAACTTTTCCCTACTTCAAAGGAATGCATTTTAATTAACTAATCATGGTAGTTGAAACATCGTTGAGAAGATAGACATCCTCTCAACCCCAATTAAAGTAATCATTAAACCCAACAAAATTAAATTAAGTAACATGTTGAGATGCACATGAAAATCCAAGTACCAGATACTCAAGATGTCCATTACCGGGGACACGGCTAATCATGATCAGTTTTTACACTCTGCAGAGGTTTGTGCACTTTCCCCACAAGACTCGATCGCCTCCGTTTGGTTTCTCGCACTGCATGGTGTTTGAGAAACGGATGACCGAGACATAGTCTTTCAGAAGCGCTAGCACCTTACGATCGGGCGGACCGTGCCAACCTACATCCCCTACATCTGCTAGTCCACCACTGTAAGAGTTCGCACAACTTACTCATACTATGCTAGAGCCCATAATAGCATTGTGGTTGCACACGGAAGTTTCTAGTATGAATAATATCATGATCCCTTTGAGCCTGGGTGGCAGTCCAAAAGAAAAACAGGCAATGATGGAATACCCAGATGCCTCAATCCACCCAGATGTGTATTAATGTTGCCACCTTAAGTTGAACCATTAATTGAACAATCTCACATCTGTCATGGATTTCACTCACCCAATCTATGTCTACGAGCATAGCATGTCCTAGCAGCAAACGTAGAAGTAACTCCCAAAGGTTTGAATGTAATGCGGGTAATAGGTACTACCTCAATCTACTTCTCAATCCCACAAGTTAATTGATCCTACTCATGCAATGTGTGAGGGTTTGACAAATTCAATGAAAACTGGGTAATTGGAAAGCATGATCAAAGTGTTACTTGCCTTGCTGATGATCCGCAAAACCTAGAGACTCAAAGTAGCAAGCGGCGCACTCCGGGTACTCTATCGCAATCAAACAAACAAGCATACAATAAGTACTTAACTAATGCACGGGTAAAACTCAAATAAGAGATTTAACCAGAAAGTTCAACTTAAGAACTCCGGTTTGCAAAAAGAATCAACTCGAAAGAAGCAACGAAACTCAAACTGCAAAAGAAACGAGCTCCGAATTACTAGTTGGACTAAAGTCAAATTTTACAGTAGCCAAAACTTTGTTCAAGTTGTTCTAACGTAAAGAGGGCTTCGAGAAGAAGATCTGGGATTTTGAATCACCTGATTCCGACTCTCGAGCGAAAAGAAAAACGCGAAACAAGATCAGGGCAGAAATCGCGATCGGAAAAATCGCGGTTAAATACCCCGAAAAAGAAAAATGACGAACAGGCTAACGAACGAACGTTCGCTGTCTGCGGTTAACTAACGAAAACCGTTCGTTAAAACGAACGTACGGACGAACGTCCGCTATTTAACTAAACCGTCGGAAAAATAAAAAAACCGAACCGATCTATTTAAAAAAACAGATCTAGGTTTTCTAAAAAAAACGCTCGGTTAACAGCAAAAAAAACTACCTCTCTCTCTCCACTCCGGCGGAAACTCCGGCGGGAGGCGGGGCAGCGGTGCTCCGGTGGGCGGCGGGGCGGCGGCACGCGGAGCGGCGGGCGGCGGCACGCGGCCGCGGCGGGCGGCAGGTGGCGGCGCGGCGGCGGCGGCGGCGGGCGGCGGCGGGGCGCGGCTAGGGTTCGGGCGCTAGGGCGAGGCGGGCTGGCGGCGGGCGGCGGCGGCGCGGCAGGTGGCGGCGCGGCGGCGGCGGCGGCGGCCGGCGGCGGGCGCGGAAGGCGGCGGGGCGCGGCTAGGGTTCGGGCGCTAGGGCGAGGCGGGCTGGCGGCGTCTCGGGCCGGCCTGGGCGGCTTATAAAGCCGAGAGTCCTGGTCCTTTACTAGTCCTAGTCGGTTTCCTTTTTTTTAAATAGAGTCCCGGGGCACTAAAACTAACGAAAGATATACCAAACGGACTCCAAAATTCCTGAAATAAATTTTCACCGTCCTCTAATAATATTTAGGACAAAGTGAACATTTTTGCCGGACCTAAATGCAATTTTGGAAAATGTGTATTTTTCCTATGCAAATAAATCCGAAAATAAATCCAGAAAATTTCCAAAAGTGATTTTAATATTTTTCCTCCAATATTTCTGTTATTTTGGAGAAGTCATATTATGTGGGGACCCCGACTTAGGAGTCGAGATCACCGAATGCACGTGTACAGTGATCCCAGAGATCAATGCTCACTGAACACACAGAAGCTGAATAACAAGAGTCTTACATCCATACATATCGTCTTACACAAATTAAGGCCATTATGGCCAAGTCTTACATAGATAAAGCCTCACGGGCTGAATAGCAAATAACTGAAATAGCGGAAGTCTTCGATGATAAGTAGAACCCATGCCATCTGCCTTAACCCTACAGGCATTCTGACTGGGATAGCGTCCTAGTTCGCATGTTCGTCTCCAAAGAACTCTTCTTCATATTCCTGTTCCTCCATGCCTGGCCAATTAAATAACCAGTGGCAAGCCAATGAGTACTTTGAATGTACTCGCAAGCAACCCATGATTTGGTTCAAAGTAACAATGCAATTGAACAACAATGAGCAATCTAGCAATGGGCTAGATTAAATATTCTACCATCAAGTATATGCATCAATAACTTCACGTAACCTCGAAGACAGGTTACCGATATCAACATGAACACAATTCAACTCATCGAGTCAAGTCACCACCTTGACTCACACATACTTTCACCGATGCGGTAAAATTCTGGACATAGTTTAAGTAGCACCACCCAACTGTCCATGATCGTGGACACGGCTATTCGAATAGTTTTACACTCTGCAGAGGTTGCGCACTTTACCCACAAGATCCAGGAAGCTTTCGTGTCACCCACGATCCCGCAGTACCTCAAGTACTCGGGGGAAGCACCCAGTCATTATCTTTCCTTAGACGACACTAACATAGAGTCCACTCGTTGGTACACGGCCCTCGAGTACAAACAATAGATCACGGGACTTGCCCTAATTTCAATGTCACGCATACCCGAAGGGACCAACGGTGTGTCCGGTGCCCTGTAAAAACAGTCATGGTCGTCTATCCAAGCACGACCCCGTCACGGGAAAGACCTCAAGTCTTCCCGTCACTAGTAATGCGGGCACCATGCTAGTATCGACCTAAGTAATCAATAAAGCCCCGTCCCATAAGGGGTAGAGTGGTTGCACATGTTTGGTTGGGACGGTAGACACACATAAATCTAATCCATTATTTCACCCATGCACAAGATTTTTACCGGCACATCACTTCTTCCTCAAGTGATGACCTAACTCAACATCACCCTCGGGCATTAGGGGCACCCGATGGGGTTTATGCAAAGATTTCAACCACAAAGGTTTCATGTCACACATGCATCACTAAGCATCACTACTAACCATTTGCATGACATCTAGCACATAGCAAGATCATGAGTAAGCATGCATCATGTGGTGGTTTCAACTAGGTCACCACCGTCATTCTTATCACTATGCATTCGGAAACAAACGGGTTCCGAAGAACACAAGTGTATCATGGTCAAAGGGTTGCTTGCCTGGATTGGCTTGGTCTTCAAAGTCTTCAAATCTTTTTCCTTCTCCTTCTTCAGCAACTTCGTCAAATACGGGATCTAATCATCGCAAAATAACAACGGGAAAATAAGACCATAATGAAAACAGAAAAATCAAAGTGCTCAGAAAAATGTCAACTTATTTTTGTTAAATACTAGAGGGAAAACTAAGATGGCAAAAATTCTTAGTTTGAGTTTTGGAGTTACAGAATGGAATCTAGGGATTTTTGAACAGGAGGTTTAATGCTCAAATTTGAGTTTAAATTTGAACAGAACAGAAAAGTTTCATGGATATGTGTGAAAGTGACACCATTAAATAGGTTGGAATATTACAAGATTTTAGGAGTTGGAATTAATTTATTTGGACAAATATTCATTTCTGTAAAATTATTTGAAGTATTTACAGAAAAGAATAAAAAGAAATAGCCCTGTGCCACTGGGCCAGAATGGCCACAGTGCACGGCCCAAGCGAAGAGCCCAGCCGCTCGGGAGCCAGCGCGCGCACGTCAGTATTTTAAACCTGACGGGCGGGGCCTGGCTGTCAGCGACTGCGAGGGGAGAGAGAGGGCGGTGAGGATGACACGCGGGGCCCGCCTGTCATCTTCAGCCTTGCGGCCACGGCGATGGCGAGCTCACCGGCGGCGATTCCGGGCACGGCGGGGCAAACGGAGGGCAGGGATGGACTCAGCAATGAGTCGCGGATGTAGTGGTGGTGGTGCGGCTCGCCGGGGAGGCCTGGCTCGTCGGCGACGAGGTGGGACGGCGGAGGGTCTTCGGGAAGTTACTGGCTAGCTCGTTTCCGGCAGCTGCAGAGGGGGAAAAGTGAGGGGAAAGCATCAATGGTGCACGGCGGTTCCAAATCGAGCGAGAGAAGGGGTGGAGAGGGCCAGTACCTCAAGATCGCCGGTTGCCCGACGCGGCGGAGCTCCGGTCTCCCGAGCACAGGGGCTTTCTGGGGATGAACAAGTGGTGCTGGAGGGCTAAAGAGGGTGAGGGGAGGCTGTTGGTGCAGAGTGGAGGGCTCGGGGGTGCTTATATAGCCGAGCCCACGGTCCACCGTGGACTCGTGCGCCGGCGAGGTTGCATAGGAGGCCACAGGCCGTGCTGGTGCTTGTGTTTGAGTCGGGGAGGTTCGTGGACGAGTCCTACGCCTAGTAGAGGGGAGAGGAGGAGCGGGGAGAGCTCCAGACAGCGCGCGCGTGTGAGGCCGAAGAATGGAGGCTGCGGGCGGCCAGCGCGCGTGTGAAGGCGGCCACTAGAGGGCGGAGGAGGAGGGGGGCAGCGCCGGGGGAGGTCGCGGACGTCGAGGGGCATCGACTGGCACGAGGGGAGAGCTCGAGGTGGTCGGGGGCAGGCGATTGGGCGAAGCTACAGTGCGGGTGCGCATTGTAGCGCGCTCTGGAGCGGCCTTATCGCATGCCATGGCATGCCATTGACCCTCTGGGCGCGTCCGCCGTGTCTGGGGGGTCCAGGGTGATGCAAGCAACACGGATGAGGCCTTGGATGCTCTGGAGAATCAAGGAGAGAGAGGTGAAGCTGGTAACTTGGTGAATTTTGGTTGTCCAGCAAGGTGAACTAGGGTTTTCACCCCTCAATCATGGAGCTGTGGACATGGGGAAGTTACTGGAGGTAGATAGTAACTAGATGAAGTTGTGTTAGAAAGTTGAGGCCAAGGTAAATAGTAAAAGGGGTCAAGATGGTAGTTTTGGTAAAATAGCAGAAGGTGTTTGATCAAGTTTTGGTCAAGCAAATGATTTCCACTTGCCATGACACTTAATAGGATTGAATGTTACATGGAAATAGGGTGTTTCACCAAATTTGGGCTCATTTCAAGAAACTAGCCAATGTAACTTTGGTGAACCCTAAAAATCAACAAAAATGGCTTCATCTTGTTTGAGTCAAGCTAATTATCTCCCCTTGATGCACCACTCGGTGTAGTTTCATCATTTGGGGTATTGATCATGCCCATAAAGTTTGAAGCTCCAGATGAAAAGTTGATAATGTAAAGTTGTTCAAAATTGCATTTGAACAGAAATGGTTTTGGGGTATACAGATCAAGTTGCTCTACTCCAAATTTTGTGCAATTTGGTCTAGATGCCTTATTAGGCCATTCTAGCATGTGCACCAAGTTTGAGATCATTTGGACAAGTTTGGCAATGTAAAGTTGCTCAAACTTCAGATATGGACAGAATGGTTATGGAGGGTTTTGAGGATGTTATCTTGCTTCCCAAGGCATGGGGCTTGGCAAGATCATCAAATATGTCATATATGACATGATAGAATTTCCCTGAAATTTTTGGAGAATATTTCCTTTGTAAATATTTCAAAAGCTTGAAATATCCAAAAAGGGTTTCAGAGGGATTAGCCCATTATTTTGAACATGACCAAGTGTTGAAACTCTTATATATGTACAATATATGTCCTATGAGTCTCCCTGAATTTTGGCAAATATTTTTGAAATACTTAAATAATTTTCCCCTATTAAAGACCATTTCTGGCTTAAGGAAAAGCGTTTAAATAAAATAGGAAAATAACTTTTAAAATTATACTTTTGGGGTTTCTGGGAGTCCTATGACTACTAGGTCTCAAATATACTTTTTGAAATAATTTTCTCACCCTAAATCAAGCACTTGCTGTGCAAACCTCAATTCAGGGGTTTTTGGAATACTAAATTTAAAAAATATATTTTGGCCAAATTATTTTTGTAGGAAAATACTATACTGTTATATAACACTTGGCATGATCATTGGGCAGAAGTTTTGGGTATGGAGATGAATTCTACAAGAGGTAATAGTTGACTTTAATGAGCACATGAAAAGCACATGAAGAAAAACTCAATTCCAAATAAAAGCCAAATGATGCCAAAAAAAATTGCTGGTCCAAATTTTCATGCTCCATTGATGCAAATAACATGTTTACAAAATGCAGGGTGTGACAGACGTACCCCCCTTACAAGAATCTCGTCCCCGAGATTCCTAAACTAGGTCTTAAAAGAGATCGGGAAACTCAGATCTAAGATAGTCTTCACGTTCCCAGGTTGCTTCTGCTTCGGTGTGGTTGCTCCACTGGACCTTGAAGTACTTGATGGTACGGCTTCGCGTCCGTCGTTCTGCTTCATCTAGAATGCGAATGGGCTTCTCGCGGTAGGTCAAATCAGGCTGCAGATCAATGGCTTGGTGATCAACATCCTTGTAGAGATCAGGCTTGTTCAGAACTTGGAGACATTTCCGGAGTTGTGACACGTGGAATACGTTGTGAACATCGGATAGCTCAGGTGGTAGCTCCAACTGGTAAGCCACTTCTTGTAACACCCCAAAATTTTAACCACTTTTTATTAAATAAAATTTGGCTAGAAATAAATTTTTTTTGAATTATAATAGGTCCTTTTATAATTTTCAGAGCCCTTTTTATTCCTGTCTTAGAAAATCTTCTCTTCATATAGAAAACTTCTGAAAATAATTTTGTGGGCTCTGGTTGTATCTTGGGTCATTTCATTATATGTTTAATAACAGTAGAAATTATTTTCATAATAAAATTTGTCTCCAAATAATTCTTTTAATAGCTTTTGCAGTGTTTTATATGCTTCTGTTGCACTACAACCATTTCAAATAATTCTCTAAAAATTCCACCATAATTCTGAGAGGTCTTATGATGCCTATATGTCACTTTGGTGCAAAAACCCAACTTGATGTTTTGCAAAATTTGAGTGAACCATCCTCTTTTTCATTTATGTCCATCTTCTAGGTTTCTACTACAACCCTATTATTTCTTGCTCCAAAAATTCTGAGCCTTGACCATCTTCTTGTTCTTCCAACCAAAACCTTAACTCCAGAAGATCAGCTCCATTAGCATCTTTTAGACCCACCAAATACCCCTCTGAATATTCAGTCCAGAACTGAATTTCAGTAAAACTTGCACTAGATAGTATTTCTTTTTCCCAAAATAACTTCACCATCATCTCTACCATCTAAAGAGACCCCATCCTGCAAACTTTCACACCCAACACAACTCCCTACGTAGCCCTATCATTTCATCAAACACCCTGTGGGCATGGAAGGAAATTGGCCTCTCTCTTAACTGCATTAGAGACTTGCACTTTTGGCCAAACCAGCATGTCCACGATCTCTCTCATGCCCTAAAGCACCATCCTGCTAAGTTGCAACATGTTCGAACGCCTGTAGATGCCATTGGCATTTCAGCAAACAAGTGGCGTGCGTGCGTAGAGCGTGGCCAGAGCACGCGTATTGCAGCCGCTGGCATCAAGCTCCTGTCGCCACTCTACTGCCTCCCCTGCTCGCCCGAGCCTCCCTCTAGATCATCTCGACCACCATCTACTTCCCCGACACCTTCCCTTGGCCGCTTGCGCCGGCCACCACCGTCCACGCCGTCCGGAGGCGCCGCCCGACGAGTCCCGCCTCACCACGTATCTCCCTGGGCCCCTCTCTCTTTATTGCCAACAGCTCGAGCTCATCCTCATCGCACCGGTCGCACAAGAGACACACCGACCCCCGCCGGCCTCACCAACCTCGCCACCGGCCTCGGAGCGCCATCAATGGCCATCGCCACTGTATGCCGTGGACGGCGCCGTCCAAAACTACCTGGCACCTCCCCGAGCCGCCAGCACACTCCCATAGTAACTTCGGCCGGCCACCGTCCTCAACGAACCTCACCGGCCACCCAACGACCTCGCCGGCGCAGTAATAGCGTTGCCACCGTGTCCGCGTTCAGGAAGCCACGGCATGGTCTCTCCCCGCCTATAAAAGGGGCCCCGAGCACCCGGCTCCTCATCTCCGCCTCTCCCCTCCTCCAGCAAACCACCCCAAGCCTCCCCGAGCAAGCAAGACAACCGGAGAAGGCCTTCTTCTTCATCTCCGATGACCACTGCCGCCGCCATTTCCTCGGATGGTTCCGAGCCAACCACGGCCTCCCCACCACCAACTCTTCCACCACTGGCCTCCCGGAGCTCCCGAACATCCTTTCCCCCTCTCAGTTTCACCGGAGATGGTCCATGGGCGAAACGCCCAACTCGCCTCCGCCGGAGCTTCTCGGGTGCGCTCGCCGTCGACGACACCGCCCACTCCGGCGACCAAGGAGGGTACCCATGGGACCGCCCCGGCCTCCTGGACTCAACGGTGGGCTCTGCTCGCCGTGGGGCCCTGCCGTTCGCCGGCGAGCTTCGCCGGAGTTCCGCCCCGTTCTGTCGCCAGGAAGAAGGGCGGGTGGACCGTGGTCAAACCTGACCAGTGGGCCAGGCGGGCCCATTGTCAGTGACCCACAGCACGCGGTGTGTGTGGACACGGGTTCCGCAAAGCCCGTCTCCGCGTGAGGGAAACATACTTCCCTTTTCCGCATTCGACGTCAGCTCATTTACCCGCAGCCAGATGACTGGGCTCGGCCCAGTGGCGCCGTTGAACTAAACAGCGCTCAGGGCGCAATTCTATCCCTTCTTTTATCATTTCCAGCAACTTTCAAATAATTCCGCAGAGCACATTTCAAACCCAACTCCGGTTATTCTAATTTCTGTAGGTTTCTAAAGTCATGATCTGTTTATTTAAATTAGGTGAACATTTTGTTAATACTTAATCTCTGTGAATCAATTAAGTATTGCTTTTAATCAGTTGCTCCAGACTTAGATATTCCATAACTAATTCATATGAACTCTAAATAAATTGATTCTTTTTCTGATATTCCGTAAATATCCCCTAGTTTATTTTAGTATTTGTTTCAAAAATATTTGAAATACTTTTTGGCACTGTTTTTGAATTATGTGGTGATTTAGATATTTTTGAAAATAGGAATTGAAGGGGAGATGATTCTTTGCAAAGTAACCAGCACCTTTTCATATCTAAGGCAAGCATCTTGAACACTTGATATGGTGAATGTTTGCTAGCATATTTGATGCATGGTCTGTTAGTTCTTGATAAGGATCTCATATGAGTAGAAATATTTCATGCATGCATGTTCATATAATCATTTTCTCTTGCATGCATTTTTGCTACATGCATAGTTTGTGAGCATCCAGGAGTGTGCTCCTGTTCTGGACGTGCCGGTGAGCACGGGCCTTTTTTGACACGATGGTGTCACGAGATATTTGTGGAAGCAGGCAAGGGTTGTGGCCCTGTCCTGGTAATACTATGAAAGAATGTTTTGTTGTGCTAACCACCGCAGGGAACATAAGCCTCCTGAGTCGACCATAGATCGAGTCTTGTTCCGGTAACCCCCATACTTGTTTCGTGCTACCACTTGTCCCTGCCTCGGGTAAGGTATGGTTTAGTAAGTTGTTAACCCCTTTCCATGCACACACCGTACAGAGGGCCACGATGAGGATTTTCCAGGGCCCTGGACTAAATCCAGTCATCGGGTCAAGGGGGCATGGGTGTTTCCGGTTGTAGCCGAGAGGGAGTGTACCCTTGTAATCCGCGCGTTTGAATAGTGATCCCATGCTATTGGAGGTTGTAGCCTTCCCACTTAGAGTTTTACTTAACTGTTGTTCTGGGTGATTCCTGGCAGCAGAAAAGTTAAGCTGGTGTGTGCTGGTTAGATGTGTTTTCAACCCAAAGACCATAATGGGAATTAGTCAGTGTCACGATACTGACTAAAGAAACCCTATACTTGTGGGTAAAGAGTACACCCTCTGCAGAGTTTAGAAACCTATTCGAATAGCCGTGTCCGCGGTTAAGGGCTCCAGTCTGGGTTGGTCAAGTGTCGGTCTTAGAGTCGGTCTCTGGAGGGAATATTTAAAAATTGAGCATGGTTATTTTGCAGGATAATTATCGATGTTACTGGTATTACCATGAGTATATTTGATGATATGATTATATTTGTGAACTAACCCCCTGCTCTTATTTTATTTTCCAGAGTGTCTCAGGGGCTGGCTAGTCTACCCCGGACATTCGCCTTTGTTTTCAAGTCCTTTTGTGGCGTCCCTCGAGTGTCAGGCGGTTTATCACGCCACTACTCTTGTGGATACCCGTCTGGCATTTCTTTCCAAGTCCTTTCGTGGCGTCGCCTGAGTTCTCGGATGGTATCGTCCGATGTCTCTTTTAGACACCCGACTGGCATTTCTTCTTAAGACCGATCGTGGTGTCACTTGACATCCGACCGGCATTTCTTTTATATTTTATTGATACTAATAATTATTTTCTGCACTAATTATTATTCACCATGCCATGTTTTAATTCCTGTCAGCATGCACTTAATATAAGTCCATCATGAGCATATGCATATAGTTTAATTCATCATGACCATATAATTGTTTGATGCATTTATTATATCATTTGTCCATGATGTTTGCGAGTACATTCAAACGTACTCACAGGCTTGTCCCTGCCTATTTACTTGGCCAGGTTAGGAGTTCTACGGGGAAGAACACAGCAACGTCCGTGCGAAGCCTAGGAGTGCAGCCACGCAGGATAGGAGTTATCCGGGTCAGCTGTTCCTATGGGAATGGAGCCCCATCGATGTGGAGATCCACAAGTCAATTCCTTCATCCACCACCGGAGTCATTGTTGCATCAGTAGACCTATATGGTCTTGTATCAAATTCTTGTAAATGCTTGGTAACCTGTAACAAGGATGTGTCCACCAGTAACAGTAATCCTGGGCTGATGATGACACTAGGGGTTAATTTCTGGAATATTGTGTTCCCGAAATCCGGCCCCGACAGCCTTGGTATCAGAGCCAGGCTGACCATTGGCTAATCCTATCCTAGCCTGGTCACCATCCCTAGGTTTCCACACCATCCACATCTTTTCCTGTCCACGGTCAAGTCTATCCCATCCACAGTGGCAACCGACATCTTTTGATAGCCGGTGCCCAACCTATCAGTCTATCCATAGGCCGTGTGCCTGTGCCAACACCTGAGCTTTCCCATCCACAAGCGTGCGATGGAAGACTCGGCTGACTTATAAAGGAAGCCTTACCCCAAACTCAGCGCATCACAGCCTCATATCCAACCACCAAGATGCCAGGCCCCCTCGTGCACAACGAGACCACCGCAGTCGAGCTTGAAGGCTTCGTAACCATCCTCGCCAATCTCACCCGTCGTGCTTTTAGCATCGACGAGCCACCGGAATATGTCGTGTACCAAGAGCACACGAGTAATTCCATCCACCACTTCTGGGCCACGGTGCACATCTACGGGAGGGGCACCACATCGGAGCGTCCCTACCGATTCACCGGGAGGACGACCTCCGACGAGCCCCAAGCCATCCAACTTGCAGCCCGAGAGGCTATAGTTCATCTTCGGCACCTGTCGCCGAGGGTTAACTGTCGCTCCTTCTACTACTACCCTAGCCGTGAAGGCTATGGTAGCCCGACCCAGGTCGCCAGCGGAGACCATGAGTCGGATCCTGCCATGGTGCATCTGGTGCGCTACCTGAGAGCGCAAGAGGCACTATTTGATCAGGTCACTCTTGACCTGATTGAGACCCGCAGGACGCTCGCTCTCCTAACCCCGGCAAGGAGTGAAGTCGCACCTGCCACCGACGCCCCGATAATGCTGCTTGGAAGGCCGGTTGAGCCCCCAAGCTCTGACCATGTCACCTACCCGGGCAATGCCTTTGCCTCACCCGGAAATCTCCGTCGTCTCTTGGAGGCCTACTCCAATGGGACGGTGACCTCGACACCCCGCGAAGGCCACCACCGCTACTCCAGCCCTGTAGCTCCCCATCCTACCCCGGCCAGCTCCGACGCGGAAGCACCCGGAGAGGACTCGGCATCCGCAAGACGCGCCCGGCTAGATATCAACCAGGTGGACTGAGTCCACCAGAATTGTTATCAAGCCCTAGTGGCTCGCTTTTTCCTTTAGTTCCGCAGTAGCTGGTGTGTGGCGTAGTGAGTTTGTAGACCCCCTGTGGGTCACCATCTAATAGTATGTGTGATCTGGCATGAATTGCTGGATGAGTGGTTGCAGAGTAAATTCTAGACGTGACCCCTAACCGACACACACAGTAACATGTCACTTTCCTTCTGGGGATTGAGGCCTGAGACTTTGACTCAGACAGCCCCGCGCCGGATTCGGTGTCTCAGTTGTATAGGCACCATTTCATGTTTCATGACCCAGGCTCTCTATAAGAGGTCATGCTCATTTTTCCACACCAGTAACCATCAGCATCAAGCACTGCCTTTTCCATTTCATCCACCCATGTCTCACCCCGGAGCTTATCTGAGGACCCCCGATGCAAGACCTGGTAGTTTTGTTATGTTATTGTGGGATTTTACCCGCAATACTCTTGGCTCCACCCATCCACCCCTGTATGAGCTATTCAAATCGAGAATCACTCCCGATCTCTCGAAATACTGGGCAGCTGTACATATTCCACCAGCAGATTTAAACCAAGGCCCTCCCTATGTGATTTTCATCGGGAGATCCATGCCAACGCCAGGCATGGCCATTGAGTCTGCTGCGTATGAAGCAGTCACCCGTCTTCGATTTGCGGTACCTTGTGCCAACACAAGGGAATACTGCTATTTCCCAAGCCGCGCTGCTTTTGGAGCAGAAGCTATGTTCCGCTGTGGACGTGCGGAGAGCGATCCTGCCCTGGTCTATCTCATTCAGTATGTGATGGCCCAGGAGCGTTTCACCCAGCAAATACTGGAGTATCTCCACTACCTTGCTGTTCAGAATCCCCGGATCGCCATTGGCGGACCCCCTCTGCCAACTCAGGAGGGACACGTTCTTCGTTTGCTCCCTCCACTTCCTCCACTCCCTCCGGAAGAAGATGGATGTGTTCCAACACCGGGAAGCCTCCCGCTTGATCCCGTAGATCCCGCTTTCGGACCGTAGACGGTCGTGAATGCGTATGCGTAGCATGTAGTGCTTGTTTGCGTGTTGTGATCTTGTTTTGATTGTATGTCATGAATATATTGCCCTGTATGCATTTTTGCATATGAGTGTTTTGTTTGTGTGGTATGCTTTTTAATTCTCCCGCCCTTAACAAATCTCGAGGACGAGATTTTCTTAAGGGGGTTAGAGTTTGTAACACCCCAAAATTTTAACCACTTTTTATTAAATAAAATTTGGCTAGAAATAAATTTTTTTTGAATTATAATAGGTCCTTTTATAATTTTCAGAGCCCTTTCTATTCCTGTCTTAGAAAATCTTCTCTTCATATAGAAAACTTCTGAAAATAATTTTGTGGGCTCTGGTTGTATCTTGGGTCATTTCATTATTTGTTTAATAACAGTAGAAATTATTTTCATAATAAAATTTGTCTCCAAATAATTCTTTTAATAGCTTTTGCAGTGTTTTATATGCTTCTGTTGCACTACAACCATTTCAAATAATTCTCTAAAAATTCCACCATAATTCTGAGAGGTCTTATGATGCCTATATGTCACTTTGGTGCAAAAACCCAACTTGATGTTTTGCAAAATTTGAGTGAACCATCCTCTTTTTCATTTCTGTCCATCTTCTAGGTTTCTACTACAACCCTATTATTTCTTGCTCCAAAAATTCTGAGCCTTGACCATCTTCTTGTTCTTCCAACCAAAACCTTAACTCCAGAAGATCAGCTCCATTAGCATCTTTTAGACCCACCAAATACCCCTCTGAATATTCAGTCCAGAACTGAATTTCAGTAAAACTTGCACTAGACAGTATTTCTTTTTCCCAAAATAACTTCACCATCATCTCTACCATCTAAAGAGACCCCATCCTGCAAACTTTCACACCCAACACAACTCCCTACGTAGCCCTATCATTTCATCAAACACCCTGTAGGCATGGAAGGAAATTGGCCTCTCTCTTAACTGCATTAGAGACTTGCACTTTTGGCCAAACCAGCATGTCCACGATCTCTCTCATGCCCTAAAGCACCATCCTGCTAAGTTGCAACATGTTCGAACGCCTGTAGATGCCATTGGCATTTCAGCAAACAAGTGGCGTGC
>LR738715.1:294882838-294991002 GCA_902687465.1 Secale cereale | reverse complement strand
GATCATCTCGACCACCATCTACTTCCCCGACACCTTCCCTTGGCCGCTTGCGCCGGCCACCACCGTCCACGCCGTCCGGAGGCGCCGCCCGACGAGTCCCGCCTCACCACGTATCTCCCTGGGCCCCTCTCTCTTTATTGCCAACAGCTCGAGCTCATCCTCATCGCACCGGTCGCACAAGAGACACACCGACCCCCGCCGGCCTCACCAACCTCGCCACCGGCCTCGGAGCGCCATCAATGGCCATCGCCACTGTATGCCGTGGACGGCGCCGTCCAAAACTACCTGGCACCTCCCCGAGCCGCCAGCACACTCCCATAGTAACTTCGGCCGGCCACCGTCCTCAACGAACCTCACCGGCCACCCCTCACCGGCGCAGTAATAGCGTTGCCACCGTGTCCGCGTTCGGGAAGCCACGGCATGGTCTCTCCCCGCCTATAAAAGGGGCCCCGAGCACCCGGCTCCTCATCTCCGCCTCTCCCCTCCTCCAGCAAACCACCCCAAGCCTCCCCGAGCAAGCAAGACAACCGGAGAAGGCCTTCTTCTTCATCTCCGATGACCACTGCCGCCGCCATTTCCTCGGATGGTTCCGAGCCAACCACGGCCTCCCCACCACCAACTCTTCCACCACTGGCCTCCCGGAGCTCCCGAACATCCTTTCCCCCTCTCAGTTTCACCGGAGATGGTCCATGGGCGAAACGCCCAACTCGCCTCCGCCGGAGCTTCTCGGGTGCGCTCGCCGTCGACGACACCGCCCACTCCGGCGACCAAGGAGGGTACCCATGGGACCGCCTCGGCCTCCTGGACTCAACGGTGGGCTCTGCTCGCCGTGGGGCCCTGCCGTTCGCCGGCGAGCTTCGCCGGAGTTCCGCCCCGTTCTGTCGCCAGGAAGAAGGGCGGGTGGACCGTGGTCAAACCTGACCAGTGGGCCAGGCGGGCCCATTGTCAGTGACCCACAGCACGCGGTGTGTGTGGACACGGGTTCCGCAAAGCCCGTCTCCGCGTGAGGGAAACATACTTCCCTTTTCCGCATTCGACGTCAGCTCATTTACCCGCAGCCAGATGACTGGGCTCGGCCCAGTGGCGCCGTTGAACTAAACAGCGCTCAGGGCGCAATTCTATCCCTTCTTTTATCATTTCCAGCAACTTTCAAATAATTCCGCAGAGCACATTTCAAACCCAACTCCGGTTATTCTAATTTCTTTAGGTTTCTAAAGTCATGATCTGTTTATTTAAATTAGGTGAACATTTTGTTAATACTTAATCTCTGTGAATCAATTAAGTATTGCTTTTAATCAGTTGCTCCAGACTTAGATATTCCATAACTAATTCATATGAACTCTAAATAAATTGATTCTTTTTCTGATATTCCGTAAATATCCCCTAGTTTATTTTAGTATTTGTTTCAAAAATATTTGAAATACTTTTTGGCACTGTTTTTGAATTATGTGGTGATTTAGATATTTTTGAAAATAGGAATTGAAGGGGAGATGATTCTTTGCAAAGTAACCAGCACCTTTTCATATCTAAGGCAAGCATCTTGAACACTTGATATGGTGAATGTTTGCTAGCATATTTGATGCATGGTCTGTTAGTTCTTGATAAGGATCTCATATGAGTAGAAATATTTCATGCATGCATGTTCATATAATCATTTTCTCTTGCATGCATTTTTGCTACATGCATAGTTTGTGAGCATCCAGGAGTGTGCTCCTGTTCTGGACGTGCCGGTGAGCACGGGCCTTTTTTGACACGATGGTGTCACGAGATATTTGTGGAAGCAGGCAAGGGTTGTGGCCCTGTCCTGGTAATACTATGAAAGAATGTTTTGTTGTGCTAACCACCGCAGGGAACATAAGCCTCCTGAGTCGACCATAGATCGAGTCTTGTTCCGGTAACCCCCATACTTGTTTCGTGCTACCACTTGTCCCTGCCTCGGGTAAGGTATGGTTTAGTAAGTTGTTAACCCCTTTCCATGCACACACCGTACAGAGGGCCACGATGAGGATTTTCCAGGGCCCTGGACTAAATCCAGTCATCGGGTCAAGGGGGCATGGGTGTTTCCGGTTGTAGCCGAGAGGGAGTGTACCCTTGTAATCCGCGCGTTTGAATAGTGATCCCATGCTATTGGAGGTTGTAGCCTTCCCACTTAGAGTTTTACTTAACTGTTGTTCTGGGTGATTCCTGGCAGCAGAAAAGTTAAGCTGGTGTGTGCTGGTTAGATGTGTTTTCAACCCAAAGACCATAATGGGAATTAGTCAGTGTCACGATACTGACTAAAGAAACCCTATACTTGTGGGTAAAGAGTACACCCTCTGCAGAGTTTAGAAACCTATTCGAATAGCCGTGTCCGCGGTTAAGGGCTCCAGTCTGGGTTGGTCAAGTGTCGGTCTTAGAGTCGGTCTCTGGAGGGAATATTTAAAAATTGAGCATGGTTATTTTGCAGGATAATTATCGATGTTACTGGTATTACCATGAGTATATTTGATGATATGATTATATTTGTGAACTAACCCCCTGCTCTTATTTTATTTTCCAGAGTGTCTCAGGGGCTGGCTAGTCTACCCCGGACATTCGCCTTTGTTTTCAAGTCCTTTTGTGGCGTCCCTCGAGTGTCAGGCGGTTTATCACGCCACTACTCTTGTGGATACCCGTCTGGCATTTCTTTCCAAGTCCTTTCGTGGCGTCGCCTGAGTTCTCGGATGGTATCGTCCGGTGTCTCTTTTAGACACCCGACTGGCATTTCTTCTTAAGACCGATCGTGGTGTCACTTGACATCCGACCGGCATTTCTTTTATATTTTATTGATACTAATAATTATTTTCTGCACTAATTATTATTCACCATGCCATGTTTTAATTCCTGTCAGCATGCACTTAATATAAGTCCATCATGAGCATATGCATATAGTTTAATTCATCATGACCATATAATTGTTTGATGCATTTATTATATCATTTGTCCATGATGTTTGCGAGTACATTCAAACGTACTCACAGGCTTGTCCCTGGCTATTTACTTGGCCAGGTTAGGAGTTCTACGGGGAAGAACACAGCAACGTCCGTGCGAAGCCTAGGAGTGCAGCCACGCAGGATAGGAGTTATCCGGGTCAGCTGTTCCTATGGGAATGGAGCCCCATCGATGTGGAGATCCACAAGTCAATTCCTTCATCCACCACCGGAGTCATTGTTGCATCAGTAGACCTATATGGTCTTGTATCAAATTCTTGTAAATGCTTGGTAACCTGTAACAAGGATGTGTCCACCAGTAACAGTAATCCTGGGCTGATGATGACACTAGGGGTTAATTTCTGGAATATTGTGTTCCCGAAATCCGGCCCCGACACTTCTCCTCGTCGTGCAGTGATCTCAAAGGGTCCAATGAACCTTGGTGCGAGCTTCCCCTTGACGTGGAAACGCTTGGTCCCCTTGAGAGGAGTTACCCGCAGGTACACATGGTCCCCGACATGGAAACTCATGTCCCGACGGTGAGTGTCTGCATAGCTCTTCTGTCTTGACTTGGCTGCCTTCAAACGTTCTCTGACTAGTTGGACTTGCTCTTCTACTGCGCGGAGAATATCCGGTCCAAAGACTAGTCCTTCTCCAGTCTCCGACCAGTTGAGGGGTGTGCGACATCTGCGTCCGTACAACACCTCAAATGTTGCCATCTGAAGGCTCGACTGATAACTGTTGTTATAGGAGAACTCAGCAAAAGGGAGACAATCTTCCCACTTGGCTCCGTATGCCAAGACACAGGCTCGGAGCATGTCTTCGAGAATTTGATTTACTCGTTCTGTCTGACCTCCGGTCTGTGGGTGGAAAGTTGTGCTGAAAGACAATTTGGTTCCCAAGGCTTCTTGGAACTTCTTCCAGAACCTTGAGGTGAACTGGGTTCCTCGATCTGACACAATCTCCTTGGGAACGCTGTGAAGGCTTACGATTTTGTCGATGTAGAGAGCTGCCAGCCGGTTGCCATCATAAGTGGTCTTGACCGGAATGAAATGGGCCACCTTGGACAAATGGTCGACTATGACCCAGATGGAGTCATGTCCTCTATTTGACCTCGGTAATCCAGTGATGAAGTCCATTCTGACTTTATCCCACTTCCACTCAGGAACCTTGAGTGGTTGAAGCAATCCAGCGGGTCGCTGATATTCAGCCTTGACCCTTTGGCACACATCACACTTTGCAACATAGGTTGTAATCTCTCTTTTCATCCCGTGCCACCAGAATCTTGCCTTCAAGTCTTGGTACATCTTGGTTCCTCCGGGGTGGATGGAATACGGAGTGTCGTGAGCTTCTTGCAGGATCAGGTTCTTCAGCTCCATCTTGTTTGGTACGCAGATGTGACCTTTGTACCAAACAATCCCGTGCTCGTCTTCAGAGAATCCTGGGGCCTTGCCTAGCTTCATCTTCTTCTTGATGCCTTCGATGCTTGCATGTCCATCTTGTGCCTTCTTGACTTCGTCCATCAGGGTCGGTCTGACTTCCAAATGATCCAGAAATCCAGGGGTGACCAACTCCAAACTGAATTGTTCGAGTTCCTTAAACAAGGCTGGCTGCCTTTCTTGAATAATGGCATTCAAAGAGCAAGCCTTCCTGCTTAAGGCATCGGCCACCATGTTAGCCTTCCCGGGGTGATATTGAACACTGAGGTCATAGTCTTTGATGAGTTCCAACCATCTTCGCTGCCTCATGTTCAATTCCTTTTGGGTGAAAATGTACTTCAGACTTTTGTGGTCTGTGTATATCTCACACCGTTTCCCTAGGAGGTAATGCCGCCACGTCTTCAAGTCATGAACCACTGTCGCTAACTCGAGATCGTGAGTAGCGTAGTTCTCCTCATGAGGTCGCAGCTGCCTGGAGAGGTATGCTATGACTCGGATTTCTTGCATCAGAACGCTTCCCAATACGGTTCGAGAGGCATCACAATATATCACGAACTCCTTGTGAATATCAGGTGTTGCCAGAACTGGGGCGGTGGTCAATCTCTTCTTGAGCTCTTGGAAGCTCTCTTCGCATTTTGGCGTCCACTCGAACTTCTTGTCCTTCTTGAGGAGCTGAGTCATTGGCCGTGCAATGCTAGAGAATCCTTCCACGAATTTGCGGTAATAGCCCGCAAGTCCGAGGAAGCTTCTGACTTCCTTGACGGTCGTTGGAGATTGCCATTGGGTCACAGCTTCGATCTTCGCGGGATCAACTGATAATCCTTCTTCGGTCAAGACATGACCTAAGAATCCAACTTTATGTAGCCAGAACTCACACTTGCTGAATTTAGCATAAAGTTGGTGCTCCCAAAGTTTGTCCAGGACCATCCTCAAATGTTGCTCGTGCTCTTCCTTTGTCTTCGAGAAGACAAGAATGTCATCGATGAAGACAACAACGAACTTGTCCAAATATTCCATGAAGACTTTATTCATGAGATACATGAAATAGGCTGGGGCATTGGTTAACCCAAAGGACATGACCGTGCACTCGTACAGGCCATATCTGGTTACGAATGTCGTCTTCGGAATATCTTGGGGTCTGATCTTTCAGTTGGTAGTACCCAGATCTGAGGTCGATCTTGGAGAACACCCTGGCTCCGCTGAGCTGATCAAACAGGTCTTCGATCTTGGGAAGTGGGTATTTGTTCTTGATTGTAACTTCATTGAGGGAATGGTAGTCAATGCATAAGCGGATGGTACCGTCTCTCTTTGCCACAAACAGAACAGGTGATCCCCAAGGGGAGGCACTTGGGCGGATAAATCCCTTCCTCAGCTGCTCTTCCAGCTGCTTCTTCAACTCGGCTAATTCTTCCGTCCCCATTCTATAAGGCTTCTTATAGATGGGTCCTGCTCCGGGCACGAGCTCGATAATGAACTCAATGTCACGGTCAGGGGGCATTCCCGGTAGTTCATCCGGAAAGACATCAGGATACTCGCATACCACCGGTACTTGCTCTAGCCTGACTTCAGATAGACAGTTGACTTGAACGGCTTGAGAGGAAGAGGAGTTGGAAGCAAACTTGACTTCGACTCCTTGGTCATTGGTCACAGTGACTGTCCGATTGGCACAGTCTAACAAGCCTTGGTGCTTGCTGAGCCAATTCATGCCTAGGATCACATCCAAGCCTTGTGATCTCAGGACGATGAGGTCTGCTAGGAAATCTACACCGTTAATGGTAATACTGACTCCCTTACAGCCTATCTTGGCTCTCATCTCTGCTCCAGGGGTTTGTACCACCATAGGGTTATTCAGGGGTGTAGGGGTCATGCCACTTTTTAATGCAAATCTTTGAGTGACAAATGAATGCGTTGCTCCAGAATCAAACAAGACAGTTGTAGGTGCTGAGTTGACAAGGAACATACCCAGCACGACGTCCGGGTCTTCCTGGGCTTCTTCAGCAGTGACGTGATTCACACGCCCCTTCCCATGGTTAGGCGGGTTGCGAGGAGCTGGGTTCCTTGGTGGCATCCCGCGGCCTTGTCCTGGGTTCTGCGCATTGGGGCGCGGGACATCAGGCTTCTTGTTGGGGCACACCCTTGAGATGTGTCCAGACTGACTACATCCAAAGCAAGTGACTTGGTTTGGATTATTGATCTTGTTGCCACCACTGTTATTGGGGTTGAAAGCTGGCCTTGGGTTGGCATACTGCTGAGGCTGAAAGTTGGTGCGAGGTGCAGGAGCTCTTGGTTGCTGATAGGTTGGCTTGGCCGAGGCTGACTGCCACGGACGAGGCTTCTGGTTGCTGGAACTTCCCTTGCTAACCATCTTGTGCTTGCAAGTGTCTTCCAAAGCACGCCGCTTGTCTTCAAGCATGAGAGCTTTGTTCACCAGGTCAGGGAAGGTTGAGCAGTCGCACATGACAAGCGAGTATTGTAGAGTCTGATTGAGGCCTTCCATGAAGCGCTCCCTTTTTGCAGCATCAGTGCTGACATCCTCAGGGGCATACCTTGATAGAACGCTGAACTTCTGCATGTACTCCTTGATAGTGCCACTTCCTTGCTTCAGGGCTCGGAACTCATGCTTTTTGATAGCCATGATTCCGGAAGGAATGTGGGCTTTGCGGAATTCTGCCTTGAAGTTGGCCCAAGTGATGTCTTGTTCAGCATGCATGACCTTGAATCCATCCCACCAAGCTCTAGCAGTCCCCCCGAGGCAGTGGGCTGCATAAGCCACCTTCTCGCGGTCTTCGGTGCATCCGACTAGTTCCAGCAAGTCCTCAATGGTGTGGACCCAGTCGTCTGCATCCAGGGGTTCAGCAGTCTCGATGAAAGTTGGCGGTGCATGCTTCTTGAACTCTGCCAACGTGGAACGTCCATTGCCATTCCCCGCCGGCTGGCGGTTGTTGGTGACAGCTTGAGCAATCAGCTGAAGGGCTGCAGTGTTGGCTTGGTGTTCCTCTCGGAAATCTTGGAGAAGCTGAGCCATGTCCATGTTCGGAGGAGGTGGTGGTGGTGGAGCTTGGTCGTTGGTTTGGTCGTGGCCTGCCTCTGACTGAGCGGATGCTCCGGCTTCAAGCTGCTGGGTAGAGGTACCAGTACGAGTTACAACAGGCATCATGTTGGAGCGGTAAAAGGTCTCATGACTTGGAAGAGGGAAAGCAAGATAGATGGGTGCCTAGTAAGGGGGTGGGTGTGACACTAATCAAATCATGCAAGGGCCGAAAGTCCAAACACATTCATTAAAATCCAAATGGGTGATGTAGTCGTTTACATATTCCCGAAGGAAGAATACGACATACATCCAAACACAACAAAAGCAACACTAGATGGTTTCATATGAACCACACAAGGACTCGACTGCGCATAGGGGTTACACGACCTATCCTACCGTAGGTCACAACTGGCATATCCGAGTAGCGAATAATGCCTAAGCGGCGGAATGCTCGGTCGCATATTCCGGCTCCTCAGGGTCTTCCTCCTTGTCTTCATCTGTCTGGGCTCCCTTGTCACTTGAGGGTGTGGGGGAGTGGAGGAGTTGGATACGACGGTGCTTCGTTAGTGGTGCAGGGAAAAGCTTGCGATATTCCCTTGCTATCATCCGGCGTCGCCGAGGTGGTTCTTCATCCTTCGGAGATACATCTTCGGAGGGCCTTCCGCCTCGATATGCGATAGCGGACTGTCCGGAAGGTGCTCCTTCTTTCTTGATCCTATTTGTCTTCTCTTGAGCTCGACGAAGAAGTGCCTTGGTCTTGTGAAGTTCTCCTCGAAGCTTCATTGATTCCGAGGCCAAGTCTTGTGCCAAGCTGTCGGCACATAGACTAAAGTAGGCCTGGAACCGAAGCGAGAGTCCTTCCTTCAGTGGAGGGGCTAGTGCGCTGCTTTCATCTTCACCTTCCTTCCGGTAAGGCAAGAAGCGAGTTGTCATCTTGGCTGCCATCTCCGGAAGAAGCTCGCGGAGACGGGTTAGTGCCTTGAGTGCAGCAGCCTCGACAGCGAGAGGTAGTGTTGCCATCTGGGGTCCCTCGAAGAACCAACTTGTGGGAGGATCGTTTGCCTTCACGATCACTTCCACGTGGTATTCCACCTCAGTGTCGCTAACCCAATGCTCAAGGTAGGTGAGGATGGGCGCTCGGTGGAACTGACACTCCTGGAGGCTATCCTCGAGAAGCAAAGGAAACCCAGTGGTCAGGTGCGCTTCGGGTACAACGGCCATCTACAAAGGTGGAATAGGAGAGGTTAATAAGCTGATGTAATCTCAGGTTTAGAAAAGGAGAGAGGTTCAGAAGGTTTTTGAAAAGGGGTCTCATCTAACTAATGCCCATGCTAACTAAGGCTTCCTACAGTAAGGATGGCTCTGATACCATCTCTGTGGGGACCCCGACTTAAGAGTCGAGATCACCGAATGCACGTGTACAGTGATCCCAGAGATCAATGCTCACTGAACACATGGAAGCTGAATAACAAGAGTCTTACATCCATACATATCGTCTTACACAAATTAAGGCCATTATGGCCAAGTCTTACATAGATAAAGCCTTACGGGCTGAATAGCAAATAACTCAAATAGCGGAAGTCTTCGATGATAAGTAGAACCCATGCCATCTGCCTTAACCCTACAGGCATTCTGACTGGGATAGCGTCCTAGTTCGCATGTTCGTCTCCAAAGAACTCTTCTTCATATTCCTGTTCCTCCATGCCTGGCCAATTAAATAACCAGTGGCAAGCCAATGAGTACTTTGAATGTACTCGCAAGCAACCCATGATTTGGTTCAAAGTAACAATGCAATTGAACAACAATGAGCAATCTAGCAATGGGCTAGAATAAATATTCTACCATCAAGTATATGCATCAATAACTTCACGTAACCTCGAAGACAGGTTACCGATATCAACATGAACACAATTCAACTCATCGAGTCAAGTCACCACCTTGACTCACACATACTTTCACCGATGCGGTAAAATTCTGGACATGGTTTAAGTAGCACCACCCAACTGTCCATGACCGTGGACACGGCTATTCGAATAGTTTTACACTCTGCAGAGGTTGCGCACTTTACCCACAAGATCCGGGAAGCTTTCGTGTCACCCACGATCCCGCAGCACCTCAAGTACTCGGGGGAAGCACCCGGTCATTATCTTTCCTTAGACGACACTAACATAGAGTCCACTCGTTGGTACACGGCCCTCGAGTACAAACAATAGATCACGGGACTTGCCCTAATTTCAATGTCACGCGTACCCGAAGGGACCAACGGTGTGTCTGGTGCCCTGTAAAAACAGTCATGGTCGTCTATCCAAGCACGACCCCGTCCCGGGAAAGACCTCAAGTCTTCCCGTCACTAGTAATGCGGGCACCATGCTAGTATCGACCTAAGTAATCAATAAAGCCCCGTCCCATAAGGGGTAGAGTGGTTGCACATGTTTGGTTGGGACGGTAGACACACATAAATCTAATCCATTATTTCACCCATGCACAAGATTTTTACCGGCGCATCACTTCTTCCTCAAGTGATGACCTAACTCAACATCACCCTCGGGCATTAGGGGCACCCGATGGGGTTTATGCAAAGATTTCAACCACAAAGGTTTCATGTCACACATGCATCACTAAGCATCACTACTAACCATTTGCATGACATCTAGCACATAGCAAGATCATGAGTAAGCATGCATCATGTGGTGGTTTCAACTAGGTCACCACCATCATTCTTATCACTATGCATTCGGAAACAAACGGGTTCTGAAGAACACAAGTGTATCATGGTCAAAGGGCTGCTTGCCTGGATTGGCTTGGTCTTCAAAGTCTTCAAATCTTTCTCCTTCTCCTTCTTCAGCAACTTCGTCAAATACGGGATCTAATCGTCGCAAAATAACAACGGGAAAATAAGACCACAATGAAAACAGAAAAATCAAAGTGCTCAGAAAAATGTCAACTTATTTTTGTTAAATACTAAAGGGAAAACTAAGATGGCAAAAATTCTTAGTTTGAGTTTTGGAGTTACAGAATGGAATCTAAGGATTTTTGAACAGGAGTTTTAATGCTCAAATTTGAGTTTAAATTTGAACAGAACTGAAAAGTTTCATGGATATGTGTGAAAGTGACACCATTAAATAGGTTGGAATATTACAAGATTTTAGGAGTTGGAATTAATTTATTTGGACAAATATTCATTTTTGTAAAATTATTTGAAGTATTTACAGAAAAGAATAAAAAAAATAGCCCTATGCCACTGGGCCAGAATGGCCACAGTGCACGGCCCAGGGCGAAGAGCCCAGCCGCTCGGGAGCCAGCGCGCGCACGTCGGGATTTTAAACCTGACGGGCGGGGCCTGGCTGTCAGCGACTGCGAGGGGAGAGAGAGGGCGGTGAGGATGACAGGCGGGGCCTGCCTGTCATCTTCAACCTTGCGGCCACGGCGACGGCGAGCTCACCGGCGGCGATTCCGGGCACGGCGGGGCAAACGGAGGGCAGGGATGGACTCAGCAACGAGTCGCGGATGTAGTGGTCGTGGTGCGGCTCGCCGGGGAGGCCTGGCTCGTCGGCGGCGAGGTGGGACGGCGGAGGGTCGTCGGGAAGTTACTGGTTAGCTCGTTTCCGGCAGCTGCAGAGGGGGAAAAGTGAGAGGAAAGCATCAGTGGTGCACGGCGGTTCCAAATCGAGCGAGAGAAGGGGTGGAGAGGGCATGTACCTCGAGATCGCCGGTTGCCCGACGCGGCGGAGCTCCGGTCGATCCCGAGCACAGGGGCTTTCTGGGGATGAACAAGTGGTGCTGGAGGGCTAAAGAGGGTGAGGGGAGGCTGTTGGTGCAGAGTGGAGGGCTCGGGGTGCTTATATAGCCGAGCCCACGGTCCACCGTGGACTCGTGCACCGGCGAGGTTGCAGACGAGGCCACAGGCCGTGCTGGTGCTTGTGTCTGAGTCGGGGAGGTTCGTGGACGAGTCCTACGCCTAATAGAGGGGAGAGGAGGAGCGGGGAGAGCTCCAGACAGCGCGCGCGTGTGAGGCCGAAGAGTGGAGGCTGCGGGCGGCCAGCGCGCGTGTGAAGGCGGCCACTGGAGGGCGGAGGAGGAGGGGGACAGCGCCGAGGGAGGTCGCGGACGTCGAGGGGCATCGACTGGCGCGAGGGGAGAGCTCGAGGTGGTCCGGGGCAGGCAATTGGGCGAAGCTACAGTGCGGGTGCGCACTGTAGCGCGCTCTGGAGCGGCCTTATCGCATGCCATGGCATCCCATTGGCCCTCTGGGCGCGTCCGCCGTGTCTGGGGGGGGGGGTCCAAGGTGATGCAAGCAACACGGATGAGGCCTTGGATGCTCTGGAGAATCAAGGAGAGAGAGGTGAAGCTGGTAACTTGGTGAATTTTGGTTGTCCAGCAAGGTGAACTAGGGTTTTCACCCCTCAATCATGGAGCTGTGGACATGGGAAAGTTACTGGAGGTAGATAGTAACTAGATGAAGCTGTGGTAGAAAGTTGAGGCCAAGGTAAATAGTAAAAGGGGTCAAGATGGTAGTTTTGGTAAAATAGCAGAAGGTGTTTGATCAAGTTTTGATCAAGCAAATGATTTCCACTTGCCATGACACTTAATAGGATTGAATGTTACATGGAAATAGGGTGTTTCACCAAATTTGGGCTCATTTGAAGAAACTAGCCAATGTAACTTTGGTGAACCCTAAAAATCAATAGAAATGGCTTCATCTTGTTTGAGTCAAGCTAATCATCTCCCCTTGATGCACCACTTGGTGTAGTTTCATCATTTGGGGTATTGATCATGCCCACAAAGTTTGAAGCTCCAGATAAAAAGTTGATAATGTAAAGTTGTTCAAATTTGCATTTGAACAGAAATGGTTTTGGGGTATACAGATCAAGTTGCTCTACTCCAAATTTTGTGCCATTTGGTCTAGATGCCTTATTAGGCCATTCTAGCATGTGCACCAAGTTTGAGAGCATTTGGACAAGTTTGGCAATGTAAAGTTGCTCAAACTTCAGATATGGACAGAATGGTTATGGAGGGTTTTGAGGATGTTATCTTGCTTCCCAAGGCATGGGGCTTGGCAAGATCATCAAATATGTCATATATGACATGATAGAATTTCCCTGAAATTTTTGGAGAATATTTCCTTTGTAAATATTTCAAAAGCTTGAAATATCCAAAAAGGGTTTTAGAGGGATTAGCCCATTATTTTGAATATGACCAAGTGTTGAAACTCTTATATATGGACAATATATGTCCTATGAGTCTCCCTGAATTTTGGCAAATATTTTTGAAATACTTAAATAATTTTCCCCTATTAAAGACCATTTCTGGCCTTAAGAAAAAGCTTTTAAATAAAATACGAAAATAACTTTTAAAATTATACTTTTGGGGTTTCTGGGAGTCCTATGACTACTAGGTCTCAAATATACTTTTTGAAATAATTTTCTCACCCTAAATCAAGCACTTGCAGTGCAAACCTCAATTCAGGGGTTTTTGGAATACTAAATTTATAAAATATATTTTGGCCAAATTAATTTTGTAGGAAAATACTATACTGTTATATAACACTTGGCATGATCATTGGGCAAAAGTTTTGGGTATGGAGATGAATTCTACAAGAGGTAATAGTTGACTTTAATGAGCACATGAAGAAAAACTCAATTCCAAATAAAAGCCAAATGATGCCAAAAAAATTTGCTGGTCCAAATTTTCATGCTCCATTGATGCAAATAACATGTCTACAAAATGCAGGGTGTGACATATTATCTCCGCTCATTTATTTTATTTAGAAATATTTTTAGGAGAGAAAAATAATTAGAATCACACTGTCCTCGTACCGGTATTCGAGCGAACTCAAACACGAAAACGATAAAATCCCCAACTCTCTCCGTAGGTCCTTGAGTTGCTTAGAATTTTCGAGGAACTCCACGAGCAAAATGCAAAAACATGAAATACAAATATGATCTATGTATAACATTCCAAATTGAAAATTTGGGATGTTACACTTTTCTCCAAGAAGCATCAATCAATTTTTCTTTATTTGTACACGGTGTTTGTTTTTGGTCCAGAGCTATTTTAGAGTGATTGGCGTAGTATTTGGAGACTGATTGTAAGCATGATTTTCATTAGTTGTCCCACTGATTGTAAGCATGAGAAGATTGAAGAAAAGGTTAGTGCGAAGCTTACCTTAAACCGTACCGTCGCTGTTGAAATGAGGCGAGCGGCGAGGGAACCATGGAGAACGGCGGGGAAGCGATGTCGCGCAATCCAGCCTCCTCTTGTGGTGGAAGAACGAATACTCCTGTGGCTCCGCCTGGCACCGCAACCTCACGAACGTCACACCGTACTCAATCGATTCGTTATCCTCTGGATGCCCGACCTTCGACCTGTACGCCCATCACTTCCGCCTGACTTTCTCATCAGGTGAATATGTCTGCTCCATTGCCCAGTGGAGACACTCGATGAACTCAAAGGACTATGGCGTGACTGTCGCCAGGGAGTACATCGCTGCCCTCATCGTGGCCATCTCGCTCTTTCGCATAAATTGCCACATGGCCCTCACCGTCCTTGAAATCTCCCACTCATTGTCACGCCAAGTAAGGATCTTCTTCAACGAGGCTAACATCGTCTGGTCGCCGCCGGCGATCTGCCCGATTCACTGCTGCATCCTCTCCATAGATGTCCTTCTAAGAGGTCCAATGCTAGCTTTGGAAGATGGGGGGGATATCATGCATACTCTGATTTTCAGTGGTTTTATGAGAAGAGGGTTGTCAAGTAATTATTTTTATCTTTGATCTGAACAACTATAATACTTTAGGATTAGTCAACACTTGTGTAATATGTAGCGTGAGTTGTGGCTCATAGTAGTACACCACATGGTTGAGCACCTGAGATAGAAAGCCAATTAGTAAGATTTTTTTTCCGAAGACAACCACTAAGTATTTTGAACATATTTTCTCTGCCATATTTTTTTGAAATTGGTTGCATGATTAGAAATACTCACTGTTAGTGCACACTAGGATGAAGTGTTGAGGTGTTGCTTATAGTCTGACTAATTTATATTACCATGATGTTCAGGTAGGTTGCTTTCTTGATGTCTTCTCGAGTAATCGGGGAAATACAGAACTATCTTGCACGTTCTGAAGAAGCACAATCAGTTTTATGGTGTAAAAAGTAGTAGCACCTGAGGATTGTTAATCGAGGTTGCCTCTTCCATTTCTAGAAAGGCATGATGTCCTGACAAGTTTTATGTTGGAACTGTGACTTTATTTTTAAGAAGTGGAACCCAGCAGTAGTATTTGCCTACTTGGTTAGGCAGAACTGTAGATCACAGAGAGAAATTTAGTTAGGCAAAACTGCAGACCATAGAGAGAAATTTATTCATTTATGTGCGACATCATACACCATTGCATATCTATCTTCAATGTACACAAACTCAAGATCCAATAATCTCATACATCGGTGCTAACCTACCACAAGATCGCTTGCAACAATTTGCAAAAGCTCTATACCACTTCATCTACAATGATACCTCATTCATTTTTGTACCCGCTATATGTTCACACACGGTTAAACACAATACAATGGATGGAGCTTACCTTCATGAGAGAGCCTTCTCCGTGGGAAAGCAAGTCAATAAGAAAGGCAAGCTTCCAACACTAGGCTCCTTAGAAGATCATCCCCAGTTCCCCACTTCAATCGCGACAATGCAAGCAGCTCGGTAAGCCCTCACTCTTATCCAATATTTGATGTTCTTTCTTCTCTTGTGCCTAAACAAAATATTATGTCTAATATTTTTATATACAACAGGAGATCTTGATAGTATACATTTCAAGGCGTCCAATTCTTGAAGCACTAAGTTTGGCAACTGGCTTAAAAATACAGAGTTATACCAACTGGTATCATCATGGAGCCATGGCATAAGAATGTGTGCTATTAGGCCTACCACGTTAATGAGACAGCCATAGGGAATCTTCAATGGCGTTTGAAGGAGAACCAGCCGAGACAGAAGATGAAGCCAAAGAAAAGGTTGCTCAAGTTGCTCTGGAATGCATTTGTGCATATTACAACATTTCTATCAATGACCACAACTACTACGCACTTGAAGTCACAAAGGAAAGACTATTTACGGCACACCAGAAGACACAAACAAAGCAGTGGCAATTTAACATGGCCTGTCAGCAAGTAGCTACTCGACAGAATGAGTTCACAAGACAAGCAATGATTTTAGCAAAAATATGCAACAACTTCTCACATGTGTTGACACTTCACATGTATCCTCAATTCTCACATAGCGAAAAACCTATTATCACATACACATGAGCAAAACCACATGTCGAGCGTGTCCAAAAATTTGCAAAAGCTTTGTAGAACTTTATTATAGGCACTAATCCTTCACGGGGTTATACTAGGATGATCTATTCCAGCGAAACCCGCTTGCAACTTCCAATGACAGTATGTTTGTATCTCCCAATACAGCCCCGCTATGTAGGTGAGTTGTATATAATTTTAATAAGTAGTTCTTACTAGGGGCGTACCAATGTTAGTCGTTCTGTTTGTACCCATGCATTTGCATGGCTGCAATAAATTACTTCTTTGTCACCTTCAACTTTTTCAATTGATAGCGAATAGCTATTTATTACTTTATTGCTTGGATCATAATTGCAACTTACCAACATGCACGGTGTGTCGCCGCGCGGTCTAAGCTAGTTGTTACTAAGTGTGTCATGTTAGGATGTTAACTGTTAATCTGGTCTAGTGTATGCAACCAAACGCAGTGTAATGCATCAGCCAAGCTCAACGTAGGCCACCAAACAGTAGGGAAAAATTGTTTCACTAATGCAGCCAGCCTATATGCAGTCTGCTGTCTGCAGAACATGTTTTTGCCCTGTATTTACTCAGCTAGGCGGAACTCAGTCACAAATGCAAATACCCCAAAATGATGCAACCAATCAAACATGCCCCATAAGCAACACCGGTGCCCTCACCATAAGACTTCAGATCATGAAACAATTCCTTATTTAACACTATCTTAAATTTCGTTTCCTTATTTGACACCGCAAAACTTTTTCTTCCCTGTCTAACAACATGTCTAAATTTTATGCCCTTTATAACACTTCGTCCATTTTAAGCATAAATGACACCTGAAAAGACCTTTTTGCCCCTCATGTGGTATGTGTGTGCGGGCAGTAGCACACACACAACATCGGTGCGGGGCAATAGCGCACACACTCACACAAATGACAGTAGCACACACGGATCAACATATACACACACAGCAACACACACGTTTGTTGGAAATTCGCCGCAGAATCGATCACATCAATTCAGACAAACACACGCACACGAAAAACTGACATCAGCCATTGTCGTGTCCGCTTTTCTCTTTATTTTCTTGTTTTTTCTATGTTGCAAATCTGACCGTATGGACTGTGAACGAAAAACCAACTCAAAGTAAACCATGAACAAAAACCGACTCAAAGTAAACCGTGAATGAAAACCGACTCAAAGTAAGGTAGTAGGGCTAGCCTAGTACTAACACCAATAGGACTCCGTAGTACTACACATATACACCCCAGCGGGAGCTGGGATTACTAGTGATTTTCCAAATCTAATTAACTGGCACGCTGATCACCCTTTACTAATCCTAACATGATTGTACGTACTATACAACATATGCTTGGATTACTCTAACATGCGCATACACACAACAGCACACACGCACGCACAGTAACACACACGAAAACGCACACGCACAGTAGCACACACGCACGCAGCAGCAGCACTCACCAGCAATGCTCGCAGCAGCGCACACGACACACAAACACATGCAACAGCACACACGCAACATCAGTAGCACACACGGGCACAAACATACCATAGAAGGGGTAAAAGGGTCTTTTCATGTGTCATTGAGGCATAAAATGGACAAAAATGTCATTAAAGGCATAAAATATAAGACTCATTGTTAGATAGGGAAGAAAATATTTATCGATGTCAAATAGGACATAAAATTTAAACACGGTGTTAAATAAGGAATTCTCTCTCAGATCATATAGCAACACCTTAATTGAGAAGGAAAGCATTCCATGCTTGAAGAATAAGATGGAAACTTAGTAGTCGAGAATGTTATGCAATGAAGGAAATGTGCAGACATCAGTCATTGTGCCGAATGAAGGCACAGTTCAGTATTCCTCTCTACGGAGGGGGCATCATGTTTACGATCTCGATCTTTTGAGCTACCAGGCGCAAAGCAAAAAACTAACTACAATTCGACGCACAAAGCTCAACCACAATCGAGGCTCGACCCGAGGCCGGATTCAGCTTTAGTTCAGTAAAAACAGATATATTCTCATCTCGCATATCCAAAAGGCAGAAATTATTCCATTTCATTTCCATCGTAGGGTTTGCGTGCGCTGCAACTTTTTCTACCCGAACGAAACATCGAAACTCTTGTCTAGACGATACATCGAAACAAAATCTCGCTGCATTTCGTAATTGTCGCCATTTTACTGCACTGGAGTGGCATCAAGCCGGCCAGCCTACCTGTAGATCACTGGGTGAACACCACATTCGTGATGTCGGGGAACTTCTCCTTGATGGCTGCCTTCACTCCACTCCCGATGGAGTCTGGGCCGTCATACTTAACCAGGCAGTCCTCGCCGTCAACGGCAAGCACCTCCACACTCCCGCCGTAGTTCGCGATCGCCGGCCGCAGTATGTCCAGGTGCCGGTTCACCGTCTGCAAGCAACATCCATCCAATGAACGTTGTAAGATCACAATGTTCCTCAAGTCTTTCAAAGCAAAAATACGAGATTGAGATTGCTCTGGTGGTGGCAGCTCCTCGACCTCAGGCGTCGTCTCCTCCGGCTGCTGGTCCCCGTCGAACACCTGGCGGATGTCCTTGATGGCGTCACCGAACTTCTCCTTGAGCACTCGCTCGATGCCCATGTTCATCGTCGTCGTGGAGCTGGGACAACTGCTGCACGCCCCTGGATTGTGGCGACAAGACCACAGTCTAAGCACGGTAAGATTTGATGCCCCGATGGAATCTTGGCCATGAATTTCTGTATGGACGCAAGGCGAGTAATCCAGTTTACCTTCAAGCCTAAGGGAGACGACGCCGTCCTCTACGGACACGACGGCGACGTCGCCGCCGTCGGAGATGAGGTAGGGGCGCACGTCGTCGAGGACGCGGTCGACGTTATCCGGCGTCAGTTCGTAGGTCGCCGCCGAGTACAGGCCGCCTCCCGGCGGCGGCGGCGTGGATGCCGAGGCCGCAGCCAGGTGTCCCCGGAAGTTGGCTGTCCAGATCTTGGAGTCCCCGAATTGGGGTCGCCTAGGGAGCACGGGCGGCTTGAATTTGATGATTCGGCGACGGATTTGCGGCGGAAACGACGAGGTAGCGGCGGCGGCCGCGGTCAGCAACGCCTCCATTGTGTACCGTGTGTGGTGAGTTGTGGTGTATCCCTTTGCTGCCGTTCAGGGAGTCAAGGGGCAAAGATCCGTAGGAGTACTGCCAGACTCCAGGATTTTTCCAAAAAAAATTAGAGAAGAGTGTCCAGGAGATATTTTCTTCGTTTTCTCTTTGAATTTTTTTGGAACGTTTTCTCTTTGATTTTTTCTAGACAAACTCGCAAAGTCTTTATTAACCCATCACAACGTTTACAGTGATGAAAGAAAGGTTTTCAGAATGACCTAACCAAACATGGTGGCCAACCTCGAGAGTAAGTGCGTGCTTTGCAAGCTTGTGAGATTCAAAATTTGAGCTCCTAAATTTATGAACTATGTTACAAGAATGAAAATCTGAAGACATGTCGATTATTTCTTTGATGACTGATCCATAAGCCGCAGACGTGCCATTCCTCACATCATCTACCACCACCTTGCAATCTGATGCGACATGAAAGTTCTGGACGTATAGATCTTCAGAGAGAGATAATGCTTCCCTAATTACCATTGCCTCAAGTGTGGTTGGGTCGTTGATATGCTTGACAACAATGGACGATGCTTCGAGAAATACCCCCTGCTGATCCCTGCAAACTGCACCCACCGCTCCATACTTCCGATGTACGGAGAATGCCGCATCTACATTTAGCTTTGCATATCCCTGAGCTGGAGGCAACCAGTTTGACGGTCTTGGGGCGGAAACAGTCGTAGGCCTTTGAATACGGCAGCTAGCTTGCTATATCTCTGCCAAGTAACTTGTTACGAAACTGTTTGTAGCAAAAGGAGATTGAAAGATGTCCTCATACACAGCTTTTCTCCTTGCACCCTAGATCGCCCAAGCCGTTACCACTAAGCGAGTGAACTCTTCTGTGTTCAGTATTTCATGCAATGCAAACAGCCATGCCTTTGGGTCCTTCTCCTGGCAATGAATGAACTTCTCTACAAATTCCTCCGGCGCGAGAGCCCATATACTCCTTGACATGGTGCATGACAATAAAGCATGCCTCCATGTATCTTTAGCACCACACAGTTTGCATGTATCATGGTCGGCCATATTTCTGTGATTAAGGACCTCTCCAGTCGGCACCGACTGCCTCGCTAGTCGCCATACGAACATACGAAGCTTAGACGGGACCTGTATGTGCCAGATGGCAGTCCACTGTTTGCTTTCCCTTGCTGAGGTACATTCTTCTTCATATAACAATTGCTCCCTACTCAGTTTAGTTCTCATTATCATGTGATATGCCGAACGTACGGTGAAAACACCTCGATTTTCCTCATGCCATGCCCATAAATCAGTCATATTCCTCGTGCACAAAGGTATTTTCAAAATCTCTTCGGCATCAAAGGGGGTACACACTGTCCGAACTAGTCCCTCTTTCCATTAAGCAGCATTTGAATCAATGAAGTCCGAGACTTTGGTTGGTGGGTTAGGAACTAGTGAGGTGATTGGACGTTTGAAATTGTCTCTAGGGATCCAGTTATGCTGTCATACGTCAGTCCCTTCCCCATTACCAATTCTCCTGATAATTCCTTGGGCCAAGATGTCCCTTCCATCTAGAACAGCACGCCAAATCTGAGAAGGTCGGGCTCCCAAGTCGGCCTCCAAAACGATGCACTGTGGATAATAAATAGCTTTCAACACTCGAGCGCTCAAGGATGTCTCATCTGTCATTAATCGCCAAGCTTGTCTTGCCAAGAGTGCTAAGTTGAAGATTTCCAGGTCACGAAAACCCAGTCCACCCAAGTGTTTTGGCCTCGTCATCATATCCCACGCAACCCAACTAGGTTTCCTCTTTCTATTCTTGCTACCTGTAGCGACCACGATTCCAATGAATCGAAGTTTCTATGCTCAGTGTCATCCCTGGATCAGTATGCTGACACACAGTACTCGAGGATTTATAACAGACATTCAATCACACTTTATTACATCGAAAATCCTCGAAGAGGCAATATCCAATACACGAATATGGCTGAAGGCCATCTAAGATAATAAACTGCGGAAGCTATGAAGAGTAGTTGAGTCCATCCAACTCCACGGCAAACATTGAGTGCATGACAACGACCTATCGCACCTTAGTCTTTGTCTGAAAACTCTACGACATGATACGTTGCAGCCATGTAGGTCAGCACATTGAATATGCTGGCATGAACATACTGTAATGATAATGAGCAATGTCTACAACTATATGCATAATTGGCTGGTGGAGGCTGTAAGGTTAATTTTACAGAAAGCTAATTTTTTTCCTACAACAAAGGAATGTATTTCATTAACTACTTAGTTTAAATTAAGCATGAACATTGAGAATGGTACCCCCATCTCAATCCCAAACCACCAAAGTCATTATTAACCCAACAAGTTAAATAAAGTGATGATCAGTCCATAATTCAAATACCAGGATACTCAAGAAGTCCATAACCGGGGGCACGGCTACTCATGAATAGTTTGCACACTCTGCAGAGGTTTGTGCACTTTTCCCCACAAGACTCGATCGCCTCCGTTTAATTTCTCGCACTACATGGTGTTTGAGAACCGGATGACCGAGACATAGTCTTTCAGAAGCATTAACTCTTTACCCTGGGTAGACCGTTACACCTACATTCGCTACATCTGCGAGTCTACCACTAAAAGAGGTCACACAGCATACTCAACTATGCCAGAGCCCATAATGTCTTGTGGCTGCACATGGAAGTTTCAAGGCATGAATGATACATGATCCCTTTGAGCCTGGGTGGCATTCCTTGGGCACCACTGGTGTCAGGACCCCGATCCTAAGTCACACCGATCTAGCTTGTAACACGTCATATCACTTTGCGGCCTCACGCACGGTATCCCCACGGGTGCCACCTTACCTGGCCCGGGACCGTTTGCACATTTTGGCACACGTATATGACAGTGTCGCTAGCATCCACATGACAGAGAACCCGGGCCGACATGGCTAGTTATAAACCAAAAGTGGCACTAAATTACAGTGACAGGCATTCATGACCCAGCAACGAACGTGTCGGCCATCAACGTATGAACCCAAGTCGTAGCAAGCTACATGGACTTAAAGGAGCAACGCGTGACATTTCCCCTAAGGGACAGACACAGGAACGAAGAAGGACACATGCCAGCCAGCCTACATGTTCCGAGCAGTAGCAAGCTACCAAGGCTCATTGGAAGCACTAGGAGGCATTTCCCTGTAAGATAGGCTACCAAAGGGAAACAACTAGGTGTCGGATCCCACACATACCAAGCATTTCAATCATACACACAATATGCTCAATATGTGCAAATACAACATTGCATCACAACAGAACTCTATGACTCAAAGTACTTTATTTAAGAGGCTCCAAGAGCCATACATAACATATCCATACAGGTAGGGGTCACATGACCCAACACTCAAGTCATACAGTCATACAAGCACAAGCGGAAGCTAACATGTCTGAGTACAGACAACTTGGAAAATAAAACAGGCTTGGTGTAGCCTGACAATCTACAAGGCCCTTCACAAGCTCCAGATCTCCGTCTGGGTAGCAAGCTACTTGTCGACGTCAACGTCTATGTAGAACCCATCAGAAGGGGCAGGGTTCTCCTCTGCAACAGTTATTAAGCAAACATGAGTACAAAGGTACTCAGCAAGTCTTACAACAGAACCTATCATACATGCAACATTATCAAAAGGGGTAGTGGAGTTCATAGCAGAAAGCCAGCTTTGACTCTTGGCTAACCTATACTACGAATCTCAACAGATTGCAAGATAATACTACGTACACGAGTCCTCTACTCACCACAACAATACACCACCGAGGATCCTCTTCCGTCATCCTATGGAAGGGCCATCCACGGCACTCACACTTGTCTTGAGGCTTTTAGTAGTATCCATCAACTTGTCTATGAACTGTAAGAGTAACCAAGTAGTCCGTACCGCGAACAACGGCTATTCGAATAGATTGGTAACCCTGCAGGGGTGTACTTCTTCACACACGCTTCCACCACTTATCGTCGTTTACTCGACATGTACTCGGCAACCTTCAAGCGGAAGCCCAGCGAGGGTGTCGGCCACGACCTGACTAACTACACAAGTCTCTCGTCCAGGTTTATCGCCTATTTGGATTCCACCCGTGGGGAGATCCGGCCGGGGTGTCGCTCACGGCCCCAAACGATGTGTACAGGGTTCCTGAGTCACCAAACGGGAAACCGGTACACCGTGCCACGTACCTGTCGCATCACAGCCCACCCCGAGGGTCAGCGTTGTGCACGCCAACCAGTAAACTACAAACACCAGAAACTAGTTGCAACTCCTGGATAGAGAACAAGGGCAGTTAATAAGACGAGAGGGCTTGGAGCGCCCGGAGCCCAATGCGTGGTAGTAACTGTAACTTGAATCACACATACAGATCTCGGGTCCTATGGACGGTTCCAATGAAACAACCCACCACGTACTCCTACATGGCCTTTCATCGATACCTTTACCAAACATGTTCCACACTTCCCTCTCTTTACAGAGTATGATCATTTCACTCTGATCCATCACCCAAATGAACCAGACCTGACACAACTCTAAGCATAGCAGGCAACATAAACAAATAGCATGGTGGATCACACATCACATGGCTCAATCAACTCCTACACATGCTAGTGGGTTTCAACTATTTACTGTGGCAATGACAGGTCATGCAAGGGAATAGGGTTCAACTACCGCAGCAAGTAGCAGTTCACACGCTGTTGCCTTAATGCAGTAGAAGAGAGCAGGAGCGAGAAGATGGGTTTGTATCGGAATGATCAATGATTGCTTGCCTGACAGAGTGGTTGTCGGGTATTGCTCTTCAGTTGGATACGCAGAAGTATCCTCGGGAGCAGGACCTAACACGGAGAACATCGGCGATACAATCAAAAGCAAACAGATGCAACAATATGATGCATGCTCATGATATGGCAAGATGCATGTGTTTTGGGCTAATGCATCTATAATAGAAGGGTTTGAGCCCATTTGAATCGAAGATTCAAATTGAAACCCAAACTATTATTTATTTAAGTGCATTATCATGCTTTAATGTATACAACAAGGTTAACTTTCTCAAACATGCATGAAACCGGTGCCATTGGAAAGATTTGATTTTTCTGATCAATTTTCATATATAAATCTTTTCCATCTGAGCTACTGTTGAATTTATATGATTTTTTGAAGTTTAAAGCATTTTCTGGAATTTCCTGAATTGTTTTTAAATCAAATAATCCCAGAAAATCCTTTACTGCGTCAGCATGACGTCATGCTGACGTCAGCAAGTCAACAGACCTGATCCAGGTCAAACCTGACTGGTGGGTCCCTCATGTCAGTGTCTCTGGGGCTAATCCCGGTCAAAACTGGAGTTGACTGGATTTGACTAAGCGATGGGGCCCACTATCAGTGGTTGTGGTGGTTAAACTAATCACCATTAGCTCCTAATTAACAGGCCACGTCAGCCCGCCGGAGTTTGGCCGGCGGTGACCATTTCGCACGGCGGTGACACGCCGGAATCTCTGTTCCGGCGACCATTTGTCGCGCGGATGGGTTCTATGTGCTCCTGGTGATGCACCGCATCCAACGGTGCCACTGGTTGGTCGATTGGTCGCCGGAGTTGACGACGACGAGCTCGTCCGCGGCGGTGCTCGCACGGAGTTGGCCGGAACGGCGTTGTGGTGCACGGGAGGAGGAGTTAGGGGTGGCGTTAGCTTGCTGGTGAGCTACTGGTCCTAGTGGCGTGCTCGGCTGCGAGGCACAGCGCCTGTGGCCACGGCGACGGTGAGCTTCGGTCAGCAAGGGGGCGGCGGCTACAAGGCGTAATCGAGCCCGGGGAGAGGGGGGTTCGAAGCGTGAGCTCACAGCGGTCGCAGAGGGCGTCGAAGCGAGCTCGGGGAAGGTCGGACGTCAACGTACGGCCGGCGGCGATCTCCGGTGCTGAAGGTTGAAGACGACGGCGGGGATGGCGTTTCAGGGCTTCTGGCATCGTGTGCATCGGTGGGGAGCTCCAGGACGATGCGGCGGAGCTAATGGGTGCGTCGGGGAGGCGAGGGGGTGGCTTAGGGCGCGGTGGCAGCGATCGGCGGCGATGAGCTCGCTCGGTGGAGCTCGGCGGAGGGGAGAGAGGAGGGGGAGGACACGGGGGAGAGTGAGAGAGGCGCCAGGGGAGTGTGTGGTGTCGCCTAGGGGCGTCCAGGGCGTCGGGGGAGTAGCCAGGCAGGCAGGAGGTGGCCGGCGCGTCGGTGGTGCTCGCCACCGAGCTGCTTCGTGCGCTGGCACGGGGTAGAAGACGGGCATGCCCCTGGTGGGCCGGGCCGTTGATACGTCTCAAACGTATCTACTTTTCCAAACACTTTTGATATTGTTTTGACCTCATTCTTGCATGATTTGGGCTAAACTAACCCGGACTGACGCTGTTTTCAGCAGAGCTGCGTGTATGTTTTATTTGTGTGCAGGAAAACGGATTTTTAACTATCTCAGAAAAATCCACGAAAAATCACGAAAATCCACGCACCCGAAGAAACCAAATACCAGAAGTGGGGCCAGAGGGGGGCCAGGGGGTGCCCAGGCGCCCTGTGGGCGCGCCCCCCCCCCCTGGGCCGCGCCGGGGGGCGCCTGGGTGGGGCCCACACCCCGTGGTGCCCTACTTTAGCCCGTATTTTTTCCTCTGAGGCAGAAACCCCAGATCGGAAGTCCTTTCGCTGTTTTTCGTCGCGGAGCCGCCGCCACCCTCTGTTCTTCTTCGGGAGGGCTAATCTGGAGGCTGATTTGGCCTCCGGAGAGGGGAGATCGTCGCCATCGTCATCATCATCACCACTTCATCATCCCACCATGACTTCCCCTTCATGTGTGAGTAATTCCCTTGCTGTAGGCGAAGGGGATGGTAGGGATTGGATGAGTTAGATCATGTAATAGTTTGTCAGATTGTTGGGGGCATGTTGCCTATCATCTAGTATGGTGTTTATCATCTTTGCTACAACTTGTTATTCTTAATACTTGACACTTAGGGCCCGAGTGCCATGATTTCAGATCTGAACCATATGTGTTTGCATGAATATATTTGTGTTCTTGATCCTATCTATGAGTTGTATGCACCTGTTACGGTTCGGAACCGGCGATCCCAAAGGTGACAGCTTGGGGCACCAAATGGGATGGTCCGTAGTTTGAGGATTACATGTATCCATTGAGTTCATTGCTTTATTCCGGTGCTCTTTGACAGGAGCACCTTAATATCCATTAGTCCTTTTGGCCCCGTTCGTAGCGGGATGGTAGGACAAAAGATGTTGTGCAAGTTCTTATTGCAAGCACGTACAACTACCTACGGGATACATGCCTAATGTTTGATATTTGCCTAGATGATCATTTCTTTTCCGTGTGCCGTGCCCCGAGTTAGAAACTATCTCATCCATGCAACCCCCGACCATCCATCTCCCTAGCCTACAGTATTTTAAACCTTGCTTGTCACTAGTTGCTACTTTTGCTGTTTACTTTTACTATTACTATCATCACTATCATATCACTGTTACCACTTATCTTTTGTTGCAAGTTAGTATATTTCATGTGCGGTTGAATTGACAACTCAACTGTTAAAGCTTATAAATACTCTTTGGCTCCTCGTGTGTCAAATCAATAAATTGGGTTATTCTTACCCGCGAAGACTATCTCGATCCCTTACGGTTGAGGGTTATCAAGTACCGTTTTCTGGCGCCGTTGCCGGGGAGCATAGCAATATTTACAAGTCTACTTGAGGTATCCTACTGTTGGGGAACGTATTATTTTAAAATTTTCCTACGATCACGCAAGATCTATCTACCAGATGCATAGCAACGAGAGGGAAGAGTGTGTCTACGTACCCTCGTAGACCGGGAGCGGAAGCGTCAAGTGACGCGGTTGATGTTGTCGAACTTCTTCGCGATCCAACCGATCAAGCACCGAACGTACGGCACCTCCGCGTTCAGCACACGTTCAGCTTGATGACGTCCCACGAGCTCTTCATCCAATTGAGCTTCACGGGAGAGTTTCGTCAGCACGACGGCGTGGTGACGGATATGATGTGTTCACCGGCGCAGGGCTTCGCCTAAGCTCCGCGACGGTATGACCGAGGTGTGATTCTGTGGAGGGGGGCACCGCACACGGCTAAAACAATTCAACTTCTGTGTCTTTGGGTGCCCCCCTGCCCCCGTATATAAAGGAGCAAGGGAGGGAGGCCGGCCGGCCCTTCCTGGTGCGGCTAGGGAAGGAGTCCTACTAGGAATAGGATTGCAATCCTATTCCTAGTAGGATTCACCAAAAGGAAGAAGGGGGAAAGGAATAGGAGAGGTGGCGCCCCCCCCCCCAATCCTAGTCCAACTAGGAACCCTAGGTGGGGCGCCGGCCAGAACTATGGGCTGCCTCTCTCTTTCCCTTTAGGCCCACTATGGACCATCCCCTCTCGTAGGGGGTTCCGGTAACCCCCTCCGGCATTCCCGATAAATCCGAAACTTTTCCGGTATACTTCCGGTGTCCGAATATAGCCGTCCAATATATCAATCTTTATGTCTCGGACATTCCGAGACTCCTCGTCATGTCCGTGATCTCATCCGGGACTCCGAACTACCTTCGGTACATCAATACTCATAAACTCATAATACCGATCGTCATCAAACTTTAAGCGTGCGAAGCCTACGGGTTCGAGAACCATGTAGACATGACCGAGACTCATCTCCGGTCAATAACCAATAGCGGAACCTAGATGTTCATATTGGCTCCTACATATTCTACGAAGATCTTTTATCGGTCAGAACCGCATAACAACATACGTTGTTCCTTTTGTCAAACGGTATGTTACTTGCCCGAGATTTGATCGTCGGTATCTCTATACCTAGTTCAATCTCGTTACCGGCAAGTCTCTTTACTCGTTCCGTAACACATCATCTCGTGACTAACTCATTAGTCTTTTGCTTGCAAGGCTTATTGTGATGTGTGTTACCGAGAGGGCCCAGAGATACCTCTCCGACACTCGGAGTGACAAATCCTAATCTTGATCTATGCCAACACCACGAATACTTTCGGAGACACCTGTAGAGCATCTTTATGATCACCCAGTTACGTTGTGACGTTTGATAGCACACAAGGTGTTCCTACGGTATTCGGGAGTTCCATAATCTCATAGTCATAGGAACATGTATAAGTCATGAAGAAAGCAATAGCAGTAAAACTAAACGATCATAGTGCTATGCTAACGGATGGGTCTTGTCCATCACATCATTCTCCTAATGATGTGATCCCATTGATCAAATGACAACTCATGTCTATGGTTAGGAAACATAACCATCTTTGATCAATGAGCTAGTCTAGTAGAGGCATACTAGGGACATACTGTTTTGTCTATGTATCCACACATGTACTAAGTTTCCGGTTAATACAATTCTAGCATGAATAAAAGACATTTATCATGATATAAGGAAATACAAATAACATCTTTATTATTGCCTCTAGGGCATATTTCCTTCAGTCTCCCACTTGAACTAGAGTCAATAATCTAGATTACAAAGTGATGATCCTCACACCCATGGAGTCCTGGTGCTGATCATGTTTTGCCCGTGGAAGAGGCTTAGTCAACGGGTCTGCAACATTCAGATCCGTATGTATTTTGAAAATCTCTATGTCTCCCTCCTTGACTAGATCGCGGATGGAATTGAAGCGTCTTTTGATGTGCTTTGTTCTCTTGTGAAACCTGGATTCCTTCGCCAAGGCTATGGCTCCAGTGTTGTCACAAAAGATTTTCATTGGACCCGATGCACTAGGTATTACACCTAGATCGGATATGAACTCCTTCATCCAGACTCCTTCATTTGCTGCTTCCGAAGCAGCTATGTATTCCGCTTCACACGTAGATCCCGCCACGACGCTCTGCTTGGAACTGCACCAACTGACAGCTCCACCGTTCAATAAAAACACATATCCGGTTTGTGACTTTGAGTCATCCGGATCAGTGTCAAAGCTAGAATCGACGTAACCGTTTACGACGAGCTCTTTGTCACCTCCATATACGAGAAACATATCCTTTGTTCTTTTCAGATACTTTAGGATGTTTTTGACCACTGTGCAGTGATCCACTCCTGGATTACTTTGGTACCTCCCTGCTAGACTTATAGCAAGGCACACATCAGGTCTGGTACACAGCATTGCATACATGATAGATCCTATGGCTGAGGCATAGGGAATGATTTTCATTTTCTCTCTATCTTCTGCAGTGGTCGGGCATTGAGTCTTACTCAACTTCATACCTTGTAAAACAGGCAAGAACCCTTTCTTTGACTGATCCATTTTGAACTTCTTCAAAATCTTATGAAGGTATGTGCTTTGTGAAAGTCCAATTAAGCGTCTTGATCTATCTCTATAGATCTTGATACCTAATATATAAGCAGCTTCACCGAGGTCTTTCATTGAAAAACTTTTATTCAAGTATCCTTTTATGCTATCCAGAAATTCTATATCATTTCCAATCAACAATATGTCATCTACATATAATATTAGAAATGCTACAGAGCTCCCACTCACTTTCTTGTAAATACAGGCTTCTCCAAAAGTCTGTATAAAACCATATGCTTTGATCACCTCATCAAAGCGTATATTCCAACTCCGAGATGCTTGCACCAGTCCATAGATGGATCGCTGGAGCTTGCATACTTTGTTAGCACCTTTTGGATCGACAAAACCTTCTGGTTGCATCATATACAACTCTTCTTTGAGATATCCATTTAGGAATGTAGTTTTGACATCCATTTGCCAGATTTCATAATCATAAAATGCGGCAATTGCTAACATGATTCGGACAGACTTAAGCATCGCTACAGGTGAGAAAGTCTCATCGTAGTCAACTCCTTGAACTTGTCGAAAACCTTTCGCAACAAGTCGAGCTTTGTAAACAGTAATATTACCGTCTGCGTCGGTCTTCCTCTTGAAGATCCATTTATTTTCGATGGCTTGCCGATCATCGGGCAAGTCAACCAAAGTCCATAATTTGTTCTCATACATGGATCCCATCTCAGATTTCATGGCTTCAAGCCATTTTGCGGAATCTGGGCTCATCATCGCTTCCTCATAGTTCGTAGGTTCATCATGGTCTAGTAACATGATTTCCAGAACTGGGTTGCCGTACCACTCTGGTGCGGAACGTACTCTGGTTGATCTACGACGTTCAGCAGAAACTTGATCTGAAGTTTCATGATCATTATCATTAACTTCCTCACTAATTGGTGTAGGAATCACTGGAACAATTTCCTGTGATGTACTACTTTCCAATCCGGGAGAAGGTACAATTACCTCATCAAGTTCTACTTTCCTCCCACTCACTTCTTTCGAGAGAAACTCTTTTTCTAGAAAGGATCCGTTCTTAGCAACGGATATTTTGCCTTCGGATCTGTGATAGAAGGTGTACCCAACAGTCTCTTTTGGGTATCCTATGAAGACACATTTTTCCGACTTGGGTTCGAGCTTATCAGGTTGAAGTGTTTTCACATAAGCATCGCAGCCCCAAATTTTAAGAAACGACAACTTCGGTTTCTTGCCAAACCATAGTTCATAAGGTGTCGTATCAACGGATTTAGATGGTGCCCTATTTAACGTGAATGCAGCTGTCTCTAAAGCATAACCCCAAAACGATAGTGGTAAATCGGTAAGAGACATCATTGATCGCACCATATCTAATAAAGTACGATTACGACGTTCGGACACACCATTACGCTGTGGTGTTCCAGGTGGCGTGAGTTGTGAAACTATTCCACATTGTTTCAAATGAAGACCAAACTCGTAACTCAAATATTCTCCTCCACGATCTGATCGTAGAAACTTTATTTTCTTGTTATGATGATTCTCTACTTCACTCAGAAATTCTTTGAACTTTTCAAATGTTTCAGACTTGTGCTTCATTAAGTAGATATACCCATATCTGCTCAAATCATCAGTGAAGGTCAGAAAATAACGATACCCGCCGCGAGCATCAACACTCATTGGTCCACATACATCAGTATGTATGATTTCCAACAAATCTGTTGCTCGCTCCATAGTTCCGGAGAACGGAGTTTTAGTCATCTTGCCCATGAGGCATGGTTCGCAAGCACCAAGTGATTCATAATCAAGTGATTCCAAAAGTCCATCTTTATGGAGTTTCTTCATGCGTTTTACACCAATATGACCTAAACGGCAGTGCCACAAATAAGTTGCACTATCATTATGAACCTTGCATCTTTTGGTTTCAATATTATGAATATGTGTATCACTACAATCGAGATCCAATAAGAATAGACCACTCTTTAAGGGTGCATGACCATAAAAGATATTATTCATTAAAATAGAACAACCATTATTCTCTGATTTAAATGAATAACTGTCTCGCAATAAACAAGATCCAGATATAATGTTCATGCTCAACGCTGGCACCAAATAACAATTATTTAGGTCTAAAACTAATCCCGAAGGTAGATGTAGAGGTAGCGTGCCGACGACGATCACATCGACTTTGGAACCATTTCCCACACGCATTGTCACCTCATCCTTAGCTAATCTTCGTTTAATCCGTAGTCCCTGTTTCGAGTTACAAATATTAGCAACCGAACCGGTATCAAATACCCAGGTACTACTACGAGCATTAGTAAGGTACACATCAATAACATGTATATCACATATACCTTTGTTCATCTTGCCATCCTTCTTATCCGCCAAATACTTGGGGCAGTTCCGCTTCCAGTGTCCAGTCCCCTTGCAGTAGAAGCACTCAGTTTCAGGCTTGGCTCCAGATTTGGGTTTCTTCGTGGAAGTAGCAACTGACTTGCTATTCTTTTTGAAGTTCCCTTTCTTTCCCTTGCCCTTTTTCTTGAAACTAGTGGTCTTGCTAACCATCAACACTCGATGCTCCTTTTTGATTTCTACCTCCGCAGCTTTGAGCATAGCGAAGAGCTCGGGAATTGTCTTTTGCATCCCTTGCATGTTATAGTTCATCACGAAGCCTTTATAGCTTGGTGGCAGTGATTGAAGAACTCTATCAATAACACTATCCTCGTCAACTTTGCAACCAAGTTGAGTCATATGATTATAGTACCCAGACATTCTGAGCAAGTGTTCACTGATAGAACTATTCTCCTCCATTTTGCAGCTGTAGAACTTATTGGAAATCTCATATTTCTCAATTCGGGCATTTGCTTGAAATATTAACTTCAACTCCTGGAACATCTCATATGGTCCATGATGTTCAAAACGTCGTTGAAGTCCCGGTTCTAAGCCGTAAAGCATGGCACATTGAACTATCGTGTAGTCATCAGACCGCGACTGCCAGACGTTCAAAGCGTCTGCATTAGCGGAAGGGGGCTTGTCACCTAGCGGTGCTTCAAGGACATAATTCTTCTGTGCAGCAATGAGGATAATCCTCAGGTTACGGACCCAGTCCGTGTAATTACTACCATCATCTTTCAACTTAGCTTTCTCTAGGAATGCATTAAAATTCAAAGGAACGGTAGCACGGGCCATTGATCTACAACGACATAGATATGCAAAACTATCAGGACTAAGTTCATGATAAATTAAAGTTCAATTTAATCATATTAATTTAAAGAACTCCCACTTAGATAGACATCCCTCTGGTCATCTAAATGATCACGTGATCCAAATCAACTAAAGCATGTCCGATCATCACGTGAGATGGAGTAGTCTCAATGGTGAACATCTTATGTTGATCATATCTACTATATGATTCACGCTCGACCTTTCGGTCTCCAGTGTTCCGAGGCCATATCTGTATATGCTAGGCTCGTCAAGTTTAACCCGAGTATTCTGCGTGTGCAAAACTGGCTTACACCCGTTGTATTTGAACGTAGAGCTTATCACACCCGATCATCACGTGGTGTCTCGGCACGACGAACTTTCGCAACGGTGCATACTCAGGGAGAACACTTATACCTTGAAATTTAGTAAGGGATCATCTTATAATGCTACCGTCGTTCTAAGCAAAATAAGAAGCATAATAAGATAAACATCACATGCAATCAAAATATGTGACATGATATGGCCATCATCATCTTGTGCTTTTGATCTCCATCTCCAAAGCACCGTCATGATCACCTTCGTCACCGGCGCGACACCTTGATCTCCATCGTAGCATCATTGTCGTCTCGCCAACTATTGCTTCTACGACTATCGCTACCGTTTAGTGATAGAGTAAAGCAATTACATGGCGATTGCGTTTCATACAATAAAGCGACAACCATATGGCTCCTGCCAGTTGCCGATAACTTTACAAAACATGATCATCTCATACAAAACCGTATAACTCATCATGTCTTGACCATATCACATCACAACATGCCCTGCAAAAACAAGTTAGACGTCCTCTACTTTGTTTGTTGCAAGTTTTACGTGGCTGCTACGGGCTTTAGCAAGAACCGTTCTTACCTATGCATACAAAACCACAACGATGTTTCGTCAAGTATGTGCTGTTTTAACCTTCACAAGGACCGGGCGTAGCCACACTCGATTCAGCTAAAGTGAGAGAGACAGACACCCGCCAGTCACCTTTAAGCAACGAGTGCTCGTAACGGTGAAACCAGTCTCGCGTAAGCGTACGCGTAATGTCGGTCCGGGCCGCTTCATCTCACAATACCGCCGAAGCAAAGTATGACATGCTGGTAAGCAGTATGACTAGTATCGCCCACAACTCATTGTGTTCTACTCGTGCATATCATCTACGCATAGACCTGGCTCATGATGCCACTGTTGGGGAACGTATTATTTTAAAATTTTCCTACGATCACGCAAGATCTATCTACCAGATGCATAGCAACGAGAGGGAAGAGTGTGTCTACGTACCCTTGTAGACCGGGAGCGGAAGCGTCAAGTGACGCGGTTGATGTTGTCGAACTTCTTCGCGATCCAACCGATCAAGCACCGAACGTACGACACCTCCGCGTTCAGCACACGTTCAGCTTGATGACGTCCCATGAGCTCTTGATCCAGTTGAGCTTCACGGGAGAGTTTCGTCAGCACGACGGCGTGGTGACGGATATGATGTGTTCACCGGCGCAGGGCTTCGCCTAAGCTCCGCGACGGTATGACCGAGGTGTGATTCTGTGGAGGGGGGCACCGCACACGGCTAAAACAATTCAACTTCTGTGTCTTTGGGTGCCCCCCTGCCCCCGTATATAAAGGAGCAAGGGAGGGAGGCCGGCCGGCCCTTCCTGGTGCGGCTAGGGAAGGAGTCCTACTAGGAATAGGATTGCAATCCTATTCCTAGTAGGATTCACCAAAAGGAAGAAGGGGGAAAGGAATAGGAGAGGTGGCGCCCCCCCCCCCAATCCTAGTCCAACTAGGAACCCTAGGTGGGGCGCCGGCCAGCCCTATGGGCTGCCTCTCTCTTTCCCTTTAGGCCCACTATGGACCATCCCCTCTCGTAGGGGGTTCCGGTAACCCCCTCCGGCATTCCCGATAAATCCGAAACTTTTCCGGTATACTTCCGGTGTCCGAATATAGCCGTCCAATATATCAATCTTTATGTCTCGGACATTTCGAGACTCCTCGTCATGTCCGTGATCTCATCCGGGACTCCGAACTACCTTCGGTACATCAATACTCATAAACTCATAATACCGATCGTCATCAAACGTTAAGCGTGCGGACCCTGCGGGTTCGAGAACCATGTAGACATGACCGAGACTCATCTCCGGTCAATAACCAATAGCGGAACCTGGATGTTCATATTGGCTCCTACATATTCTACGAAGATCTTTTATCGGTCAGAACCGCATAACAACATACGTTGTTCCTTTTGTCAAACGGTATGTTACTTGCCCGAGATTTGATCGTCGGTATCTCTATACCTAGTTCAATCTCGTTACCGGCAAGTCTCTTTACTCGTTCCGTAACACATCATCTCGTGACTAACTCATTAGTCTTTTGCTTGCAAGGCTTATTGTGATGTGTGTTACCGAGAGGGCCCAGAGATACCTCTCCGACACTCGGAGTGACAAATCCTAATCTTGATCTATGCCAACACCACGAATACTTTCGGAGACACCTGTAGAGCATCTTTATGATCACCCAGTTATGTTGTGACGTTTGATAGCACACAAGGTGTTCCTACGGTATTCGGGAGTTCCATAATCTCATAGTCATAGGAACATGTATAAGTCATGAAGAAAGCAATAGCAGTAAAACTAAACGATCATAGTGCTATGCTAACGAATGGGTCTTGTCCATCACATCATTCTCCTAATGATGTGATCCCGTTGATCAAATGACAACTCATGTCTATGGTTAGGAAACATAACCATCTTTGATCAATGAGCTAGTCTAGTAGAGGCATACTAGGGACATACTGTTTTGTCTATGTATCCACACATGTACTAAGTTTCCGGTTAATACAATTCTAGCATGAATAAAAGACATTTATCATGATATAAGGAAATACAAATAACATCTTTATTATTGCCTCTAGGGCATATTTCCTTCACCTACCTGCTGCACTTTATTCACTATGGGTAAGAAAGGAGACCCCAAGGTTCCGATCTTACGATCCACTACAAGAAGAGTTACTGCTCTGAGCACTAGTGCTACACTTGATTCACCTTCTGTTATGAGTAAGTTTGCCTCACCACCACCACATGATGCTCCTACTGAATCTGTCACTATGTCTGATACTCTTGATGATGCTTCTACTACTTTTGATGATGATATTAGTTCGCTTGGTTATGCTCTTGAGAAACAAATTACTGTTGCTGCTGAAAAATATGGAATTGAACTTCCTGTTACTTGCTACCCTATTGGTGAAACTTATGATTTTCCTGAATTGAGTAAACTCCAGGAGAGGCTCCTTGATAATGATTACTATATACTTGATGAAGATTTATGCAAGGAACTGACAGAGTTTGCCGGCTCTGACCCTGAAATTATTAAGAAAATATTTGAAAAACACTCTTTGAAAAACAAAACCGTTCCTAATCCCGAGTTTGCTACATCTCCTATATGCATTGATGATCCTGATTTTGATTTCTCTGTTGATCTTTCACTTATACCTATGGTTGAAGCTGACCCCTTTTATGGCAGAGAAAATGATGATGCTATTGCACACCTAACTAAACTTGGTGAACTAGGTAGCCTGTTTACCACAGATGAGAAGATACGCTGCTTTTATGTGACCAAGCTTCTTCCTTTCTCGTTGAAGGAAGGTGCTAAAGCATGGTATGATTCACTCCCATGCGGTTCTATTAAGAGTCCTCAGGACTTAGCTCACTCTTTTGTTGATAAGTACTTTCCTGCTCATATGCAACATGCTGCTTATAACTTTAAACAGTTGCAGGATGAGTCCCTCCCTAAAGCTTGGGGGAGGTACTGCATTTTGATTCAGGCTAGACCAGGACATGGAGTTCCTAAGAATGAATTAATTGATATATTCTATGCTGGTTTAACTGATGAATCTAGGTCCTATCTGGACAGTTGTGCTGGTTGTGTTTTCAGGAAAAGAACACCGGACGATGCGGAAGATTTAATGGGCAGAATTGCCAAGAACCATGAAGATTGGTCCGTCCCTGAACCACCTCCACCAACAAAGAAGAGGGGCATGTTTGTTCTAAGCCCCGAGGATATGCGAGAAGCAAAGAAGTCTATTAAAGAGAAAGGTATTAAAGCTGAAGATGTGAAGAATCTACCCCCTATTGAGAAGCTGTGTGAGCCTACCACTCACCCTCCTATGGTAGAGGTACACTCTCTTTCAGATTTCAACGCAAGTGACATCCCTCATGGTAAACCTCCTGATCAATGTTTAGATGAGTTTGATAATTTTATTATGAAACAGAATCATTTTAATGAGAGGATAGAAAGTCAGTTGCATGATAATTCCCTTGCTATCAAAAAGTTGCTTGGTGTTTTAGATAGAACAGTTAATGATGTTCAATGTCTTGTGAAGCGTTTTCATATGGTTCAAACTCAGCTTGATCAAATTTCTAATGTGCAAAGAGATTTTCTTGCTAACAATGCCAAACAAGATAAATTGCAGGCTTTTGGGATTAAGACCCGAGGAGGAACTAGTACTCAAGATCCTCTTTATCCAGAGGGACATCCGAAGAGAATCGAGCAAGATTCTCAAATGCAGGAAGAAGAAATTGTTGTCTCTCCAAATAAGAAAAAGAAACATAAAGAGACTGACAATTCTAATGATCCTATTGCAGATGAAGAGCCAGCTATTGATCCCAACAGTGTATCTATCTCCGATGCCGAGACTGAAGACGGTGCTGAACCTGAAGGTAATAATAATGAGAAGAATGATCCACCTGAAGTTCGAGAAGAAGAAGCACCTGACAAACGTAAGAGGTACACTAAAGAAGACTTCATCGCAAGAAAACATGGGAAGGAGAAAGAACCATGGGTACAGAAACCCATGCCCTTTCCAGGTAAGTCCATCAAATCTAAAGAAGAAGAGCATTATAATAAGTTTTGTGAATGGATTAAACCTCTTTTTCTTCAAATCCCTTTGACTGATGCTATTAAGTTACTTCCTTATTCAAAATATATGAAAGATATTGTCACCAACAAAAGAAAAGTTCCTAATGATGCAATATCTATTATGCTTGCTAACTATTCTTTCAGTGGAAAGATTCCTGAGAAGCTCGGTGATCCAGGTATACCCACCATTCCTTGCTCCATAAAGAATAATTATGTCAAAACTGCTTTATGTGATCTTGGAGCGGGAGTGAGTGTTATGCCTCTCTCTCTCTCTCTTTACGAGAGGCTCTGTTTAGAGAAACTAATTCCTACAGATATCTCCCTTCAGATGGCTGACAAGTCAACCGCTGTTCCGATAGGTATTTGTGAGGATGTTCCAGTTGAAGTTGCTAATTGTTTAATTCTTACTGATTTTGTTGTGCTTGACATGCCCGAGGATGGGAGCATGTCCATTATTCTTGGTAGACCTTTCCTTAACACCGCGGGTGCTATTATTGATTGCAATAAAGGGAAGGTTACCTTTCATGTGAATGATAAAGAACACACGGTATATTTTCCGAAGAAGACCGACAAGAGGCATGCCCTCAACTCTATAGAGAATATCGAGACCGTGAAAATTGGAGAATGGGATTGTCCACTACATGTGCCTCACAAATACAAAACTATCATGGTAGGGACAATGTCCATCAAGGTAAAAATTCAGTGATTACTTTGTAGGAGGTGATACTTTTTGATCTATATATCGCTTGTTTGTTGGTAAGACTTGATCAACCTTACTAGTGAACGTGTTTTATATGGATAAAAAGTTGAGATTTCTATATTTTCATTTGTTTTTAGTATTGTCCTACTTGCTGTACCAAGTATCTATGTTTTTGAAGCTTCACAATACTACTAACTACTTCAAATTTTCAGAGAGTTTCGCAGCTTTTTGAACTTCGAAAAAATTTCAACACTGAAGTTTTCAGAAAAATTCCAGAAAAATTATATTAAAAATTTCCACAACGAGAGAGACCCGGAAAGTCCTGGGGCCAGCCAGGGGGGGCCACCAGTGGCCCAGGCGGCCAGCTGGCGCGGCCCAGCCCCTGGCCCCTCTCCAGGTACTTCTTCTTCCCCTCTCTCTCTCTTTTTCCAGAAACCCGAGTTCTGGTCGTGTTCTTCTTGTTCTTGCTGTTCTTGGGGGCGATTCTTCGATCTCTCTCTACAGCGCATCATCTGAGCTGAAATTTTGAGCAAATACTCCCTGGTATGTGACTCCTCCACCCCTCCAATTAGATTTTTGATTGGTGGCCTCATTTGTGAGTATTTAGTAGTTCTTGGTGCTGTAGAGATGAGCTTGCATGCATGTGTAGAAAGTTATTTTCCAAGTTTTGATGCAAGTTTATGCCTTGGGCAAGTGAGTTGAGTAGTTTGCCTTAGCTCACTTTGTTTTAATCCTCGTTTTTGTGAATTGTAATTTTTTTTCAGAAATGAGTTTATTAGGAAGGGCAAAAGGATGGCTTGAGAAGAGGAGGCCCGCACACTCCGATCGAGTCACTAGGGCCGCAGCTTCACCAACGACTGCCAGGTTAAGCTATAATGAAGATCATGTGCCCCTGGAGTTGTTGGAAGATACAAGTCCAGCACGTGCGATGACATATCCATGTGACGAATTCATGGAAGCTGCGGGAATCAAGGATGAGTTTTATAATCTTTGTGCTAATGCAGGTTTGACACGGCTCGTCACCAGCCGTGTTACTCAGTATCAAAAACTCACCTCCATTTTCATTAACAGTTTTAGATATAATCCTGAATCAGGTGCTATTGAGTTTAAAATTTATAATGATCTTGTCACCATGACTTTGGGAAATTTTTGTGAAGTAATAGGTGTGCCGAACGTTGGGAGGACGGCAAGGATGGCCACTCAGCCCTCCGAGCTGAAAACCGTCATCAACTCTCTCTGCAGCATGGGTACGAGGGATATTCGTCGGTCGAAGATCTCAAGTATCTTGTTTCCTCACCTCAGGTATTTTGCATATTATATTGCTAGAGGGGTGTTAGCTCGTGACAACACGAGCAACATTTCTGCTCCGGATATTGCTATCCTGGCAGCAGCCCTCTCAGGGAGGTCTGATTATAATATTGGTACCTTAATTGCTCGACGCCTTGCTATGAACGGTAACAAGGGGGACTTATATGGTGGCATTTATGCCACGCTTATCTTAGAGCATCTTGGAGGCACCCCACACCCTGATGATACTCCTTTTACTTATTTAAGTTTTGATCTTTCTGCTATGAAAAGGCATAAGTTTGTTACCATGGGTTCTGAACTTGATAACCTTGTTTATATCTTGCGTTTCGGAACTACCGCGGAACGCGAGATCCGTCTACCTGCACCTCTTTTGTTTGATTATTCTCGCAGGAACGGATGGTCCTTTGATGTTGTCCAGTTTGATGAGTTCATGGTTCAGCATCAGTTCCATAACCCCATGGAGGGGGTTGTGCCCGACGAGGAGAGGCACGGTGAGATACCACATTTTCAGGATGAGACCGCCACCGAGTTTGGTGAAGGGTCTTCCTCTGTTTGGCGCTCGGAACCTTCCTCGTGGGAGACTCCGAGGAGTTCGGTGTACGCGCCATCATCCTTCTACGACCCTTGGTCTCACCACCATACCCCTGGAGCAGGAGGCTCCTGGGGGCAGTAGCTGCTACCAACTTAGGCCAAAAGCCTAAGCTTGGGGGAGTACGTGCCCTTCTCACTTTTCCATTGTATTATCCGTTTTATTCACTTTGATCTTTTCGAAGTTTTTACCCGTTCTTCTTTATTCCTCTATTAGCAAAAACAACAAAAAGATTTTCTATTTCTTTTGCTTTTATTCAACCTTTGAAAAACCCAAAAAGATTCCCTTTCTCTCTTTAGTTTGCTTTGTTTTCAGAGATCAGCTCGAGTCCGTGATGGCATTTGATTATATTTCCTACGTTCGATCGTGCAAGTGACAAGCAGTAATGACGAAGATCGACTGAAAGGAAGCAACAAGGAAGACCGGTATGAACTCTTATTGTTTCTACTTTTGTACATATGCCTGTACTTATGATCTAGAGACCAGCTTGTAGCGACATAGTGCTATGTTTACAATGCTATTCCAGTGGTTCATGCTTTCCTTGTGGCTAGTCTCGAATAACTAGAGTATATAATGTGTTATTGAAATGATCTACATGCATTGCACTGTTCATAGTCTGGTATACTAAGGTGGTATTTCCCTTTAGGGGATTTTTGGATTGACTTGGCACATGCTTACACATGTTTAAGACTAAAAAGTCTACTTTGCCTTGATGATCTTTGAGTTTTAGAATAGTTATATCACTTTCATGCCCGATTCAATGTTGCTTTGTCGCTCTGCATGATTATGACCGTTATTGCTCTCTAGTTGGTCGCTTCCCAGTCTTTTGCTAAACCTCCACCAGTACTAAGCGGAATGACTGCTTGTGCATCCAAAACCTTTAAACCTGTTATGCCATATGAGTCCACTATACCTTCCTATACATGGTATTTACCTGCCATCCCTAACGAAGACTTTCATGTACCACCTCGAAATTAATCAAAAGCATTTCCCTTTTTTTCGTGCCTATGTTTTAGCTCATGAGGAAGTAGTAGTTAATTCATGATCTCTTTAGGTTGGACAAGTTTCACCCCTGGATTGCATGTATAATGTGCGAACCACTAATATGAAAAGGAACTGGCATTGAGTGCGCCCGGCTCAGAAAGATAATATAACAAACAAACCCTCCTTCACGCTTTGTTCATGAGAAATCAGAAAACTTTGGCAGTGATAAACAAAGGAGATTAAGAGGATGTGATCGTCCTCATGCGGGAGCCGTTCCTCGAGACTTGTCTAGCTTAAAAAGTGATTGAGTTATCTGCTAGCATTCGTTGACGAAATATGCACCTCTCAAAACATATTTACTTCTGTTTTTAAAACCAAGAGCTCTGGTACATGTTTAGTTTTTGTTTCCGATCACGGATTTTCAACTTTGTCAATAAAAGCCACGGTTCGAGAGTCTCACCTTCTTTCTTCAAAGCACTGACTAGGAGAGCATAATTGTCATTCTGAGTGTAATGTGCATTGTCCCAAAGTGTTACATTGTCTTCTGCATACTTGTGATATGATTTATTCTGAAATTCTTAGTTCTAGTCTCCTTTAAAACTCTGGAGGAGTCTCTGCATTTATGTTTTGCTTCACTCATGGGGGCTAGCGAGATACCACCTTAATATGCTCAAGCTATGGGCAATGTGATCTTGTCTTGATTTTCAGTAATATATTGTTTACTCTTAATTATTTGTGACTGGTCACTTGAAAGAAGGATTGCTCCTTGCATTGTTCTCATAAGTACTGTTTTAATACTTGCTGAACTCTTTTCGTAGTACATGCTTATATACATCTAATGAAGCAAAAGATTTTGTCAAAGTTTTCTTTGTCGCGTCCAGTTCGTTGAACAGAATTGCTTGAGGACAAGCAATATGCTAAGCTTGGGGGAGTTGATACGTCTCAAACGTATCTACTTTTCCAAAACACTCTTGATATTGTTTTGACCTCATTCTTGCATGATTTGGGCTAAACTAACCCGGACTGACGCTGTTTCCAGCAGAGCTGCCTGTATGTTTTATTTGTGTGCAGGAAAACGGATTTTTAACTATCTCAGAAAAATCCACGAAAAATCACGAAAAATCCACGCACCCGAAGAAACCAAATACCAGAAGTGGGGCCAGAGGGGGGCCAGGGGGTGCCCAGGCGCCTTGTGGGCGCGCCCCCCCTGGGCCGCGCCGGGGGGGCGCCTGGGTGGGGCCCACACCCCCTAGTGCCCTACTTTAGCCCGTATTTTTTCCTCCGAGGCAGAAACCCCAGATCGGAAGTCCTTTCGCTATTTTTCGTCGTGGAGCCGCCGCCACCCTCTGTTCTTCTTCGGGAGGGCTAATCTGGAGGCTGATTTGGCCTCCGGAGAGGGGAGATCATCGCCATCGTCATCATCATCACCACTTCATCATCCCTCCATGACTTCCCCCTTCATGTGTGAGTAATTCCCTTGCTGTAGGCGAAGGGGATGGTAGGGATTGGATGAGTTAGATCATGTAATAGTTTGTCAGATTGTTGGGGGCATGTTGTCTATCATCTAGTATGGTGTTTATCATCTTTGCTACAACTTGTTATTCTTAATGCTTGACACTTAGGGCCCGAGTGCCATGATTTCAGATCTGAACCATATGTGTTTGCATGAATATATTTGTGTTCTTGATCCTATCTATGAGTTGTATGCACCTGTTACGGTTCGGAACTGGCGATCCCAAAGGTGACAGCTTGGGACACCAAAGGGGATGGTCCGTAGTTTGAGGATTACATGTATCCATTGAGTTCATTGCTTTGTTCCGGTGCTCTTTGACAGGAGCACCTTAATATCCATTAGTTCCTTTTGGCCCCATTCGTAGCGGGATGGTAGGACAAAAGATGTTGTGCAAGTTCTTATTGCAAGCACGTACAACTACCTACGGGATACATGCCTAATGTTTGATATTTGCCTAGATGATCATTACTTTTCCGTGTACCGTGCCCCGAGTTAGAAACTATCTCATCCATGCAACGCCCGACCATCCATCTCCCTAGCCTATAGTATTTTAAACCTTGCTTGTCACTAGTTGTTACTTTTGCTATTTACTACTGCTATTTACTTTTGCTGTTTACTTTTACTATTACTATCATCACTATCATATCACTGTTACCACTTATCTTTTGTTGCAAGTTAGTATATTTCAGGTGCGGTTGAATTGACAACTCAACTGTTAAAGCTTATAAATACTCTTTGGCTCCCCGTGTGTCGAATCAATAAATTGGGTTATTCTTACCCGCGAAGACTATCTCGATCCCTTACGGTTGAGGGTTATCAGCCGTCTGGGCTAGGCAGGTAAGTGGGCCTCAGGTAAAACTCTGCTTCTTCCTTTTTTTCTATTTTCTTTCTGTTTCATTTCTTTTGCAACTTTGTGGCTTTTCTAAAAATGCTTAGGCACTTTCTGTAGCTAGTCCTAATGCAAGCACTGACTAGGGATGTGACAACTCACCCCCACTCAAAAGAATCGCGTCCCGAGATTCGGGTTCCTCCGGAAAGAGGGCGGGGTACTCAAGTCGAAGACGATCCTCCCTTTCCCAAGTAGCTTCACTCTCGGAATGATGTGACCATTGAACCTTGAGAAACTTGATATTACGACGTCGAGTGGTACGCTCGGTTTGATCAAGTATACGAACGGGGTATTCTCAATATGTGAGATTATCCTGGAGATTAAGCATTTCGTGGTCCACTCCGCGGATAGGATCCGAGAAACAACGCCTGAGTTGAGATACGTGGAAGACATCATGAACTCTGGAAAGGTGCGGAGGTAGTTCCAATTGGTAGGCAACTTCTCCTCGTTTGGCAAGAATGCGAAATGGACCGACGTAACGAGGAGCCAATTTGCCTTTGATACCGAAGCGATGGGTTCCCTTAAGAGGAGTAACCCGAAGGTAAGCCTTATCGCCGACTTCAAAAGTCACAGCCTTATGATGACTATCATATTGGCTTTTCTGGCGAGACTGGGCTGTTTTCAATTTCTCACGAACGATGCGAACTTGCTCTTCGGCTTCCTGGATCATATCCGGACCAAAGAATTGTCTTTCCCCGGTTTCTGACCAGTTAAGAGGTGTTCGACATCTTCGTCCATATAGAACTTCGAAGGGAGCCTTGCCCAAGCTGGCTTGATAACTATTGTTATAAGCGAATTCGGCAAATGGAAGACACTTCTCCCAATCCATACCAAAAGAGATGACAGAGGCTCGAAGCATATCTTCTAGAATTTGATTGACTCGTTCCACTTGACCACTTGACTGAGGATGAAAGGCGGTGCTGAAAGAGAGATGAGTCCCCATAGCATTCTGGAAACTTTCCCAAAATCGTGAAGTGAAAAGACTTCCATGGTCTGAGTTAATCTCCAACAGCACACCATGAAGTGATACTATCCGAGCGATATACAAGTCTGCTAGCTGGCTAGTGGTTATACTCTCTCGAACAGGCAGGAAGTGGGCTACTTTGGAGAGGTGGTTGATAACAACGAAGATAGCATTATTCCCTTTCCTGGTCCTGGGAAACCCGGTAATGAAGTCCATACCGATCTTGTCCCATTTCCATTCAGGAATAGCTAAAGGTTGAAGGATGCCAGCAGGCCGTTGATGCTCTGCTTTGACTCGACGACAAACGTCGCAGTTAGCAATGAATTGAGCGATTTCTCTCTTCATCCTAGTCCACCAGAACCTCTGACGTAGGTCCTGATACATTTTGGTACTACCGGGATGAATCGTGAGAGGAGATTCATGAGCCTCCTTAAGGATTAACTGCCGTAGATGTTGGTTCTTGGGAACCACTAAGCGGTTCTCGAAGGAAACAACACCTCTGTTATTAATGGAGAAACAACCTGCAACTCCTTTGTGAATGTTTCTCTTAATTCGGGAAATCCCTGTATCTTGCTTCTGGGCAGCTATGATTTGATCCGTAAGGGTAGGTTTTGCCACCAAAGTGGAAAGGAATCCTCGAGGAACGATGTGAAGGTTAAGCTTACGAAATTCCTCGTGGAGAAGTGGTTGCCCTTGGTTGTTACAATATGACTTACGACTTAGTGTGTCGGCCATGACATTGGCCTTCCCAGGGGTGTAAGTGATTCCTAAGTCGTAATCTGTGAGCAACTCAACCCAACGTCTTTGCCTGAGATTCAAATCCGGTTGGGTGAAGATGTATTTTAGGCTTTGATGATCAGTGAAAATTTCACAGCGATTACCAAGAAGGTAATGTCGCCATGTTTTGAGTACGTGGACTACAGCTGCAAGCTCTAGATCATGTGTAGGATAGTTATCCTCATGTGGACGCAACTGTCGAGATGCATATGCGATAACTTGACGATCTTGCATGAGTATGCAACCTAGTCCCTGTCGCGAGGCGTCGCAGTAGATAATAAAATCCTTAGAAAAGTCTGGTGGTACCAGTACGGGCGCAGATGTCAGGCGTCTTTTCAGTTCCTGAAAGCTGGACTCGCACTATGGGGTCCACTCAAACTTTTTATCTTTCTTGAGGAGTTCAGTTAGAGGTTTAGCAACCTTGGAGAAATTCACAACGAAGCGTCGGCAATAGCTTGCTAAGACAAGAAAACTCCTAACTTGCTTGACCGATTCAGGGGGAGTCCAATCAAGGACGGCTTGAACTCGCTCGAGATTGACGGCAATACCCTTACCAAAGATCACATGGCCTAGATAGGTCACTTCCTGCAACCAGAATTCACATTTAGAGAATTTGGCATAAAGGCGGTGCTCTTGAAGTTTCGTCAATACCAGTCTTAGATGCTCGGCATGATCTTTCTTGTTCTTGGAGTAGATGAGTATATCATCGAGGTATACTACGACGAATTTATCCAAGCACTCCATGAATATAGAATTCATTAGCCAGGAGAAAGTGGCTTGGGCATTGGTTAACCCGAAGGACATGACGGTGTACTCGTATTGGCCATAACGGGTAACAAAAGCCGTCTTGGGAATGTCCCCGTTCTTGATTTTGATTTGATGGTAGCCCAACCTCAAATCCATTTTGGAAAAGACTAAGGATCCAGCGAGCTGATCATACAGGTCGTTGATCCTGGGGAGCGGATACTTGTTCTTTATGGTGACCAGATTGACAGGTCGGTAATCTACAACCATCCGTTCCGTTCCATTCTTCTTCTTGACGAAGAGGACGTGACAAGCCCAAGGGGAAGAACTAGGACGGATGAAACCCTTTTTCAAGGACTCATCGAGTTGTTTCTTAAGCTCAGCTAATTCTAGGGGTGCCATATTATAAGGTCTCCTAGAGATTGGGACAGTTCTAGGAATAAGATCTATCACGAACTCGACATCTCTGTCAGGTGGAACACCTGGCAGTTCTTCTGGAAAAACATCCGGAAAGTCACGGACTACCGGAATATCTTCGAGTTCTGGTAGAGGGCTGGCATTAAGGGAGTAGAGCTGACGCTCAGCCATTCGGGTCAAGACATTGACTGTCTTGCCGGATGGGTGTGTAAGTTGAACGGTCCTAGTGTAGCAATCAATCTTAGCGTAATGAGTTGTCATCCAGTCCATACCCAAGATGATGTTTATGTCCGAGGACTTGAGAGCGATTAGTGATGCAAGGAAAACAAGTCTATCGACAAGAATTTCATTTCCATGGCTTACCCTAGAGTTTTGCCACTTTGAACCAGGAGTTTGAATAACCATGGAAGTAGGCATGTCGCAAACAGTCATGTTGTGCATTCGAGCATAGCTCTCAGATATGAACGAATGAGATGCTCCAGTATCGAAAAGAACAGATTGTAACATCCCAAATTTTCAATTTGGAATGTTATACATAGATCATATTTGCATTTGCATGTTTTGCATTTTTGTTTGTGGAGTTCCTCGAAATTCTAAGCAACTAAAGCACCTACGGAGAGAGTTGGGGATTTTACCGTTTTCGTATTTGAGTCCACTCGAATACCGGTACGAGGACAGTGTGATTCTAATTATTTTTCTCTCCTAAAAATATTTCTAAATAAAATATATGAGCGGAGATAATATGACTTCTCCAAAATAACAGAAATATTGGAGGAAAAGTATTAAAATCACTTTTGGTATTTTTCTGGATTTATTTGCGGATTTATTTGCATAGGAAAAATACGCATTTTTAAAAATTGCATTTAGGTCCGGGAAAAATGTTCACTTTGTCCTAAATATTATTAAAGGACGGTGAAAATTTATTTCGGGAATTTTGGAGTCCGTTTGGTATTTCTTTCGTTAGTTTTTCTGCGCCGGGACTCTTTTAGAAAAAAAAAGGAAAACCAACCTAGTCTCGTATCGGACCGGGAGACTGGGCTTTATAAGCCACAGCCGCCGGCCCAAGTCGCCCCACAGCTCGTCGCGCCGCGCCCCAAACCCTAGCCCGAGCCGCCGGTTTTCGCCGCCGCCGCCGTCGGGTTCCGCCGCCGCCGCCGCCTCCCGCCGCCTCGCCCGCGCCGCGCCGCCGCCCTGCCTCGCTGCACCGCCGCCAGCTCGCCACCCCGCCACCTCGCCCGAGCCGCGCCGTTGCCGCCCCTCGCCGGAGACCGCCGGAGTTCAAGGTAGTTAGTTTTTTTTTCTTTCTTCGGTTAACCGATCGGTTTTATTTAGGAAAACCTAGATCTGTTTTTTTTAGAATAGATCAGTTCGGTTTTTTTCGGTTTAGCTAATTAGCGGACGTTCATCCGTACATTCGTTTTAACGAATGGTTTTCGTTAGTTAACCGCAGACAACGAACGTTCGTTCGTTAGCCTGTTCGTCGTTTTTCTTTTTCGGGGTATTTATCCGCGATTATTCCGATCGTGATTTTTGCCCTGATCTTGTTTTTCGTTTTTCTTTTGGCTCGAGAGTCGGAATCAGGTGATTCAAAATCCCAGATCTTCGTCTCGAAGCCCTCTTTACGTTTAATCAACTTGAACAAAGTTTTGGCTACTGTAAAATTTGACTTTAGGCCAACTAGTAATTCGGAGCTCGTTTCTTTTGCAGTTTGAGTTTCGTTGCTTCTTTCGAGTTGATTCGTTTTGCAAACCGGAGTCCTTAAGTTGAAATTTCTGGTTAGATCTCTTATTTGAGTTTTACCCATGCATTAGTTAAGTACTTATTGTATGCTTGTTTGTTTCATTGCGATAGAGTACCCGGAGTGCACCGCTTGCTACTTTGAGTCTCTAGGTTTTGCGGATCATCAGCAAGGCAAGTAACACTTTGATCATGCTTTCCAATTACCCAGTTTTCATTGCATTAGTCAAACCTTCACACATTGCATGAGTAGGATTAATTAACTTGCGGGATTGGGAAGTAGGTTGAGGTAGTACCTATTACCTGCATTATATTCAAACCCTTGGGAGTTACTTCTACGTTTACTGCTAGGACATGCTATGCTCGTATACGTGGATTGGGTGAGTGAAATCCATGACAGATGTGAGTTTGTTAATTAATGGTTCAACTTAAGGTGGCAACATTAATACACATCTGGGTGGATTGAGGCATCTGGGTATTCCAGTGATTGCCTGTTTTTCTTTTGGACCGCCACCCAGGCTCAAAGGGATCATGAGATTATTCATACTAGAAACTTCCATGTGCAACCACAATGCTATTATGGGCTCTAGCATAGTATGAGTAAGTCGTGCGAACTCTTACAGTGGTGGACTAGCAGACGTAGGGGATGTAGGTTGGTACGGTCCGCCCGATCGTAAGGTGCTAGCGCTTCTGAAAGACTATGTCTCGGTCATCCGTTTCTCAAACAACATGTAGTGCGAGAAACCAAACGGAGGCGATCGAGTCTTGTGGGAAAAGTGCACAAACCTCTGCAGAGTGTACAAACTGATCATGATTAGCCGTGTCCTCGGTTATGGACGTCTTGACTAACTAGTACTTGGATTTTCATGTGCATCTCATCATGTTACTTTAAATAATTTTGTTGGGTTTAATGATTTCTTTAATTGGGGTTGAGAGGATGTCTATCTTCTCAACGATGTTTCAACTACCATGATAGTTAATTAAAATGTATTCCTTTGAAGTAGGAAAAAATTGGCTTTACGCAAAAACTTAACCACAGAGCTTTCCACCAGCCATATTGCATATAGTATAGATTTACTTTCATTGCATCTCTTGTGTTACCTTGCCAGCATATTCCATGTGCTGACCCGTTTTTCGGGCTGCAACGTTTCATGTTGCAGACTTTTCAGACGACGAGTAAGATACCTTTTAGGTCGTGGTTCTATACTCAGTGATGCCGCTGGAGTTGATGGACTCACTTATCTTCCAAGCCTTCCGCTGTTATCCTGTTAGATGGCCTTCAACCATATTATTTGTAATAAATTCATCGTTGGACTATCGATGTAATAAGTGTGTGATTGCTACTCTGTTATAAATCCTTCAAGTACTGTGCGTGTCAGCATTACTGATCCAGGGATGACACTGATGCACAGAGATCAGACTGTTTGAGGTCTAGTCACTACAAGATGGTATCAGAGTACACGCTGACTATAGGACACGACCACTAAGACAAGCCCTAGAACACTATTCAATCTTCTCTTTCTGACTCCTCATCTTTTCTACTCTTTAGGATGGTGGAAGCAAAGCACAAGTTCATGCAACCGGATGAAGAAACACCCTTTGGACGACACCTGAAGGAAGTCACCAAATATCTCAACATTGGATTACCAAGTTTCACCGGAACCTACAATGCCACTCTACCTGAGGAGGAGCGTTGGTTGATTCAAGCTCAAGTTCCAGGAAGGACGTTCGCACCCGTCACCTCACTCATAGCATTTTCCTTTAATGCACCTACATGGAGCCTAGGAAGGAGTATGGCAGCCCACATTGCCTATGGGAAGGATTGGAGAAGTCTACCAGACGGAGCTAAAGGACACTATCCACCAGATTTGTGGACGCCGAGATGAGAATTGGGATATGATCATCACCCGGAAGGGTATATCCATTGCAGCATTCATCTAGGAGTTGAACCACCACATTCGTCGCCAAGAGCACCAGATGTGTGCTGGGATGATAGATTTGAAGAAGGCCCTAAATAGGAATTTGGAGCTAGAGGAAGAACTCAAGTCTACATGCGACGGATATGAGGAGGAGATGAAGATACTTGTGGAGAAGAATGATGATTTGACCCGGAAGTTAGGGATACTCATGGGAGAAGAAGACGAGGAAGAAGAACCCAAGGAGATTCCACCAGAGGACTATATCATCATAGATGACACTGATTCGGAAGCTGAGGATAGCAAGGATGGAGACTATGAAGATGAAGCTGGAGCAGATATTATAGAATCCTCTGCCGATCAATATTTTTAGATGACCACCCTGTGACTAGTAGTTTACCTCCATATATTAGATTTAGAGCACCTTTGTAACGATCGTTAGATTTGTAAGACCTTGTTTGAAATTGATTGGTGTGATATGATTGTGTGTTTGTCTCATGTGCATATGGGTAGTGATTTTTCCTTAGACCTCTTTTCTATTCTAATCTCTTCCCTCTACACCCATCAGATGCCTCCAAGACGAGAATTTGAGTTTCCCCCTGAGCTCACCCAGTTTATCCAGCAGCAGAACACCCTGATGCAACTTCTTGTCCAGAACACTCAGAACAACCAGAACAACAACAACAACAACCCTCCACCACCACCACATGTGGACAACCTGACACGTTTCTTAAGGTTGCAACCACCCGTGTTTGCTAGCAGCATCGAACCAATTGTGGCTGATGACTGGCTACGCAAGATTGGAAGGGATTTGACCACCGCCAATTGCTCGGATGCTGAGAAGGTGCGATTTGCCGCACACTAGTTGTCTGGACCAGCCGCAGCATGGTGGGAGAATTACACAGCCACTTACCCCGTAGCCAATGTGACTTGGGATTAGTTTCAGCAAGCTTTTCGCACCGCCCATGTCTCAACTGGAGCCATGAGTATGAAGAAGCAGGAGTTTCGCAACTTGCGCCAAGGGAACCGTACTGTGGCCCAGTACGTGGATGAGTTTAGTACCCTATCTCGTTATGCCCCATATGATGTGGCCACAGATGCCAAGAAGCAGGAGAGATTCATGGAAGGGCTGAATGATGAGATGAGTGTACAGTTGATGGTGGCAACTTTCAATAACTACCAGGAGTTGGTTGACCGTGCCCTGATGATTGAAAGGAAGCATCAACAGATTGAGAGTCGCAAGAGCAAGTATGGGCAAGGAAAGTATAATTCTGGAGCACAGCAGAAGCCTCACTTTACACCTAAAGTGGTAGGACAGTTTCAACATACCCATGGAGGAAGTAGCTCGCACAATCACAATGGCACCAAGAATGGAAATGGGAATGGAGCCAATGGAAACCAGAACCGCCCTACACCGTCCACACCCACCAAGAGGGACTTTAGCCATGTCACTTGTTACAAATGTGGGAAGACTGGACATTATGCTAATGAATGCCCAGAAGTTAAGAATGGGAACGGCAATGGAAGCGCCGGGAAGAAGCCCAACCCGTTCAACAAAGGACAAGTGAACCACGTGACCGTGGAGGAAGTAGAAGAGCAACCAGATGCAGTTATAGGTAAGTTCTTAGTTAAGTCTTTTACTGCACTTGTTCTTTTCGATACTGGTGCATCGCATTCATACATTTCAAGGGGATTCGTGGATAAGTATAAGTGCTAGGCTTCTCGCCCCTCGTTGGTTACCCCAAGTGGAAGGTGTGAGATGTAGTGTTGCAGAAGTTTTTCCCTTGACAAAGATACCAAGGATCGAATCCCCAGAGACTCCTAGGTTCAACAAGAAGGTGTCAACTGCTACGGCGCCAGATATTAGCAATCAACGTGGATCTGCACACAGATACAAATAACTTTGCTCCCAACGAGTACAGAGAGGTTGTCAATCCCTCCGGCCTTGTAGTTCACAAAGGATTAAACGCAAGTGATAGTAGTGATAGATATAATTGCAATAGTAAATAAAAGCGAAAAGTAAATAGCGGATGTGATCAATGATGGTAATATGGACCGGAGTCTCATGATGTTCACTAGTGATGTCTCTCTCCCAAAAGACGATAAAACAGCTATGTGAGGTAAATGAATTACAGCTGGGCAATTGACAGGACCATGTGCGCAAACCAATGCTGACTACATTGCAAGAAAGGTTGAGGTTCAAAGCATGGGCGGTACGCCAAAGTAAGTAGACCGAAATCCATCAATATCTACTACTAATCATCCACCTTGAGATATCTATCTAGAACATCTCGCTCGTATTAAGTTGCGAGTCCCACCCATAGTTTAAACTCAATGCAACAGACAACTGCATTAAAAGAACTTTGCGTAAAGTAAACAATCCTTGCACCCGCGGGCACAAGCACCGTTGTTTCCCCCCTTGTGGCAACATCACATCCTCTAGACTCATGTTTCTGTCACTCAAACTAGTCATCGAGGGGCATGAACCCACAATCAAGCATAACGTTCCCTCTTGGAGTCACTACCTATTACTTGGCCAAAGCAATAAATAACAACGGAAAACATGCAAGAATTACTTACGAACATAAATTTAAAAGAGGTAGGTCAAATATATTACTCAAGCACAATCTGAACATAATCTCATAATCCATCGGATCCCAGCAAACTCATCATAGCAACAGCAGAAGGATTACATATGTGCCTCGATCATGTAGGGCAGCTCACGAGGACTAATTAGTGAAGCACAAGAACGGGAGGAGAACATCACATAGCTACTGGTCATGGACTCATGGTCCAAGGGAGACTACTCACAACTCATCCGGGAGGCGTCCATGGTGGTGAAGAAGCTCCCGGTGGTGATCCTCCCCTCCGGCAGGGTGCCGGGAAGAGTTCTCCTGGTGCTCCCGATCTTGGAAGCGGCGACGGCGGCAGAACAGAGATGGGATCGCGAAAAGAGTTCCTCCCTCAAGGGTTTCGGGAGACGCTTTAAATATATGCCAAAGGGGGGCATCGGGGGAGCCTCGGGGGGCCCAGGCGCCCCCCCGGCACGGCCCAGGGGGGAGGCGCGCCGCCAGGGCGCCTGGAGCCCTGGTGGCCCCCCCCGGCTGTCCTTCGGGCGCACGGTAGGTTCTGGAACACTGATTTTTTATATAATTTTTCTGGATTTTTCCTGGCAGTTCTCGTAACGTGAAAACCTGAAATACAAAAACAGTCGAAAACAGAAACCGGCACTGGGGTGCACTGAGTTAATAGGTTAGTCCAAATATGATCAAAAGTGTATGGAAGTGTATAAATATCATAGCAATATCACCCAAAAGAGGCATGGAGCAAGCAGAAATTATAGATACGTTTTGGACGTATCAACATCCCCAAGCTTAATTCCTGCTCGTCCTTGAGTAGGTAAATGATAACAAGAATAATTTCTGTGGTGACATGCTATTAACCATATAGGACTTTTTCATAGTCATATGACAAAAGCTTACTGAGACAATGAATCTATAGTAATTAAGTTGCCTCATGAGAAAATCACAAAGTACTGAAAGTTTTACAATATGATACTGAAACATCAAATAGATTTGCAATGAACATGATGTGCAAATATGATAAGGTGATATCTAGCATTCCCCCTTTAGTGAAGCAAAACATAAATGCAGGGGCACCTCCAAGGTTTAAGTGATGACTAGATACAATGATTTCGGAATAAACGATATCACAATCATGCAAAAGACAATGCTACTTTGGTACAATGCACATTACACTCAGAATGACAATCATGCTCTCAGTAGTTGGTGCTTTTAAAAGAAGGTGGAGACTCAACATAAAAGTAAAAGAATGGCCCTTCGCAGAGGGAAGCAGGGATTACTTATGTGCTAGAGCTTTTTATTTTGAAAACATAGAAACAATTTTTTCAACGGTAGTAGTACTTCATATGTGCTATGCATAAGACATCCTATAAGTTGCAAGCCTCATGCATCGAATACCAATAGTGCTCGCACCTTGTCCTAATTAGCTCGGATTTCCATGGATTGTCATTGCATTACATATGTTTCAACCAAGTGTCACAAAGGGGTACCTCTATGTCACCTGTACAAAGGTCCAAGGAGATAGATCACATTCGTTTTTGATAGATCTCAACTTGAGGACATCCATACCGGGACAACATAGAAAATAGATAATGGACTCCTCTTTAATGCTTAAGCATATTCTCATAAGAGATTGAGGATTAATGTCCAAGCTAAAACTTCCACCATGATACATGGCTTTGGTTGGCGGCCCAATGTTCTTCTCTAACAATATGCATACTCAAACCATTCAACCCATGGCAAATCACCCTTACTTTAGACAAGACGAACATGCATAGCAACTCACATGATATTCAACAAAAGTGTAATAGTTGATGGCGTCCCCAGAAACATGGTTACCGCTCAGCAAGCAACTTATAAGAAAATAAGATACATAAGCAACATATTCTTTACCACAATAGTTTTTAAGCTACTTTCCCATGAGCTATGTATTGCAAAAACTGAAGGTTTTAAAGGTAGCACATGTAAATTTACTTGGAGTGGCGGTGAAATACCACATATAGGTAGGTATGGTGGACTCATATGGCATAACTGGTTTAAAAGGATGTGGATGCACAAGCAGTCAGTCCGCTTAGTACAGGTGGAGGTTAGCAAAAGACTGGGAGCGACCAACTAAGAGAGCAATGACGGTCATAATCATGCAGAGCGACAAAGCAACATTGAATCAGGCATGGAAGTTATATCGCTACTCAGAAATAAAAGATCATCAAGGCTTGACAGACTTTCTTTACAGTCTTAAATATGCGCGAGCATACGCCAAGTCAATCAAAATAAATTCTTGAGGGAAGATATTACTAAACAATACCACATCATTGGCAAACAAATCATGTTGGTACTCCAATAACACATTGGGAATCCCCCAGCTATTTGCGACTAACCATAAGAAAACATGAACTACTAAGCGCCATCATGCACGTAGCATCTTTATCATAGACATATCAACCAATGCAACGGAAGCAAACTCTCTTAATAAGATAAGCATGATAATTAAAGAGAGTTCAAGCAACCAACCAAACACAAGCTCTTTAAAAGATAAGCATGAAAGCTAAGAGCTGAACATGATAGTAGCTATTAAAAGACAAAGAACACACACAGCAAGGATAGACATGAAAATTCTATGTTATGTTCTAGGTAGAAGTGGAGCGTGTTTCTCTCTCACATAAAGAAAGCTGAGTTCCGACTCGTTATGAAAAACTAAAGAAAACTAAAAGCAAGATGCTCCAAGCATAGCACATAACACATGAAGTGATTAAAATATAGTGGAACGAAAGACGAACTGATAATGTTGATGGAGAAGGGGATGCACGGGGGCATCCCCAAGCTTAGACGCTTGAGACTCCTTGAATATTTCTTGGGGGTGCATGGGGGCATCCCCAAGCTTGAGCGCTTGACACTCCTGAATCTTTTTATCATCTTCCCTCGCACACTTGAAAACTCCCTTCATAGATAACTCATCATAATCTGATTAGCGAGGTTAGTACCCATAATAAAATAATTGTACCTTGCTGGAAATAAAGATATTCTAGAAGGTCTACTGTTTCTCAAGATTTCCAAAAGGTTTTTGCAAAGAAAAAGCAAGCTCTTGATTTGCAAAATGAAGGGAAAGCAAAACAGGACAGAATCTGTGAAAAACAGAACAGCAGGTAGTAATTGATTTGTTCGGGGCACTTCTGCAACTCTAATAAAAAAACTCAGAACAGATGCACGAAAGACAATTATATATAGAACGCTGTCGAAAAAATTCAGACCAAAAAGATGATCTGGTGATTTTATACGAATTTTTCTATTCAAGGACAGAATCTGTTTCCTGGACAGCACCTCACAACTTTTGAACTTTCTAGCAATCAGAGGCTACACTTGGCACAAAATTTGAAAGCAAAGATACAATGATGATGCTACAGTAGTAACAACATCAAGACACAACAAAAGCAAAATAAATTTATTCATTGGGCTGCCTCCCAAAAGCGCTTTCTTTTATGCCTTTAAGCTAGGCATAATGCATATAGATCAAGTTTTATCAAGAGTAAAAGAATAGCTAGCCCGTACAATGGACTCAAAAGGTAACTTGATCTTCTTTCGAGGGAAGTGTTCCATCCCTTTCTTGAGAGGAAACTGAAATTTTATATTACCCTCTTTCATGTCAATGATAGCACCAACGGTGCGTAAAAAGGGACGTCCCAAAATAATTGGACAAGAAGGATCACATTCAATATCCATAATAGTAAAATCAACGGGAACATAATTAACATTGACAACGATAAGAACATCGTCGATCCTCCCCCAAAGGTTTCTTTATGGAAGAATCAACGAGACGAACACCAAAAGAACAAGAATCATAAGGTTTTAATTTAAGCATATCATATAGTCTTTTGGGCATAATAGAGGTACTAGCTCCAACATCACATAATGCATAGCAAGAGAAGTCATTCAATTTAATTTTTATCATAGGATCCCAACCATCTTCTAGCTTTCTAGGTATAGAGGCTTCTACTCTAAGTTTCTCCTCCCTAGCTTGGACGAGAGCATTAGTGATATGCTCTGTGAAGGCAAGGTTAATCGTGCTAGTGCGGGGGTCTCTAGACATCTTGTGGAGGAAATCAATAACTTCGGTAAGAGTGCAACTATCAAAATCAAGGTCACTAGCATCAAGTAAAGTGGTAGTGGTGTCCTTTAGGTTCACATGTTTGGTAGTTTCTATAGTCATAGCATCACCATTAATAGGTCCATCGGGACTAGGAGTACATTGGGTGCTAAGAGTTTGGATATCCTCAACAACTTGGATAGTAGCAACAGTGTGGTGGGTAGGAAGGCTCTTAATTCTATCCTCTTCCTCCCTTTCTCTAGCCCATGTTTCTTTAAGTTTAGCCATCATCCTAATATTCTCATTAATTTGCACTTGAGTAGCATTAATAGGAGTGACCTTCCTCTCCTCAAGAGGATAAGTTTTAATTTTAAGCAATTCTATCTCATTGGCTAAATGGTCTACCTTCAAAGAGAGATCATCTAGTTTATGTAGTTTTTCTTCTACACTCTTATTAAAGGCTTTTTGGGTAGTGATGAAATCTTTAAGCATAATCTCTAGTTCAGTATTGGAGTTCTTGGTGCTAGGATAAGCATTGTTGTTCCCATAAGAATTAGAGGGGAACGGTCTAGGATTGCTACCAAAATTACTCCTATAAGCATTGTTGTTAAAATTGTTTCTAGAGATAAAGTTCACATCTACTTGTTCTTGAGCAATCAAAGAATTTAAAGGAACATCACGAGGATCAACAGAGGATTGCTTCGAAAGTAGAGACATGATCAAGTCAACTTTTTCATTAAGGGAGGAAATCTCCTCGACAGAGTTTACCTTCCTACCTGTTGGAGCGCGTTCGGTGTGCCATTGGGAATAGTTGGTCATCATCTCATCGAGAAGCTTCGTGGCAGCACCAAGTGTAGTTGACATAAAAGTTCCTCCCGCGGCCGAATCTAACAAGTTCCGCGAGGTAAAGTTCAAGCCTGCATAAAAAGTTTGGATAACCATCCAAGTAGTCAAACCGTGAGTAGGGCAGTTCTTGATAAGAGATTTCATACGTTCCCAAGCTTGGGCAACGTGTTCATTATCCAATTGTTTAAAATTCATTATGTTACTTCTCAGTTGGATAATTTTAGCAGGTGGATAGTATTTTCCAATAAAAGCATCTTTGCACTTGTCCCATGAATCTATGCTATTTCTAGGCAAAGACTGAAACCAAATTTTAGCTCCTCCTCTCAAGGAGAAAGGAAAAAGCTCAGGCTTAACAATATTACCATATATTTCTTGGTACTTTTGCATATCACAAAGTTCAACAAAGTTGTTCAAGTGTAAAGCAGCATCATCTCCAGCACCGGAGAATTGATCTTTCATAACTAGATTCAGTAAAGCAGGTTTAATTTCATATGAAGGTGTTGAAGTGGCAGGTGTAGTGATAGGTGTGCTGATAAAGTCATCGTTGTTGTGACTAGTGAAGTCACACAACTTGGTGTTCTCGGTGGAACCCATAGTAGCAAGCAAGCAAGATAACTATTTTTGTGATTTTCGATAAAAAGGTACTAAAGCAAAAACTAAAAGGTAAACTAACAAGACTAAAAGCAAAGGTAAAAGATAGCGTGCAACTCCCCTATCTTGAAGAGTGGAGTCCCGGAAACGGCGCCAGAAAAACTCTTGCTAGGCTTCTCGCCCCTCGTTGGTTACCCCAAGTGGAAGGTGTGAGATGTAGTGTTGCGGAAGTTTTTCCCTTGGCAAAGATACCAAGGATCGAATCCCCAGAGACTCCTAGGTTCAACAAGAAGGTGTCAACTGCTACGGTGCCAGATATTAGCAATCAACGTGGACCTGCACACAGATACAAATAACTTTGCTCCCAACGAGTATAGAGAGGTTGTCAATCCCTCCGGCCTTGTAGTTCACAAAGGATTAAACGCATGTGATAGTAGTGATAGATATAATTGCAATAGTAAATAAAAGCGGAAAGTAAATAGCGGATGTGATCAATGATGGTAATATGGACCGGAGTCTCATGATGTTCACTAGTGATGTCTCTCTCCCAAAAGACGATAAAACAGCTATGTGAGGTAAACGAATTACAGCTGGGCAATTGACAGGACCATGTGCGCAAACCAATGCTGACTACATTGCAAGAAAGGTTGAGGTTCAAAGCATGGGCGGTACGCCAATGTAAGTAGACCGAAATCCATCAATATCTACTACTAATCATACACCTTGAGATATCTATCCAGAACATCTCGCTGGCATTAAGTTGCGAGTCCCACCCATAGTGTAAACTCAATGCAACAGACAACTGCATTAAAAGAACTTTGCGTAAAGTAAACAATCCTTGCACCCGCGGGCACAAGCACCGTTGTTTTCCCCCTTGTGGCAACAGCACATCCCCTAGACTCATGTTTCTGTCACTCAAACTAGTCATCGAGGGGCATGAACCCACAATCAAGCATAACGTTCCCTCTTGGAGTCACTACCTATTACTTGGCCAAAGCAATAAATAACAACGGAGAACTTGCAAGAATTACTTACGAACATGAATATAAAAGAGGTAGATCAAATATATTACTCAAGCACAATCTGAACATAATCTCATAATGCATCGGATCCCAGCAAACTCATCATAGCAACAGCAGAAGGATTACATATGTGCCTCGATCATGTAGGGCAGCTCACGAGGACTAATTAGTGAAGCACAAGAACGGGAGGAGAACATCACATAGCTACTGGTCATGGACTCATGGTCCAAGGGAGACTACTCACAACTCATCCGGGAGGCGTCCATGGTGGTGGAGAAGCTCCCGGTGGTGATCCTCCCCTCCGGCAGGGTGCCGGGAAGAGTTCTCCTGGTGCTCCCGATCTTGGAAGCGGCGGCGGCGGCGGAACAGAGATGGGATCACGAAAAGAGTTCCTCCCTCAAGGTTTTCGGGAGACGCTTCAAATATATGCCAAAGGGGGGCATCGGGGGAGTACCAGGCTGTCCTTCGGGCGCACGGTAGTTCTGGAACGCTGATTTTTTATATAATTTTTCTGGATTTTTCCTGGCAGTTCTCGTAACGTGAAAACCTGAAATACAAAAACAGCCGAAAACAGAAACTGGCACTGGGGTGCACTGAGTTAATATGTTAGTCCAAATATGATCAAAAGTGTATGGAAGTGTATAAATATCATAGCAATATCACCCAAAAGAGGCATGGAGCAAGCAGAAATTATAGATACGTTTTGGACGTATCAATAAGCTGCCGACCCAAGCCCTTAGATCGCCCATGTTAGTAACCTCACCAGGAGTAGAGTATATGGCTAAGTCATGGTGTGATCAGTTGCCCCTAAGGATTGGTAATTACATATTCCCTTCGGACCTAATAGTATTGGAATCTCAAGGACTGGATGTGATATTAGGCATGGATTGGTTATCTAAGTATGAAGGGAATATTGAATGTGCCAGTAAGACCATTTTGCTTACTACGCCGGAAGGAAGAAGGATCAAGTATGTATCCCGACATGAGTCAAAGAGGAGTAGATTAATTTCCCTGTCAGGAGTTGTACAGGAGGAAGTGCCAGTAGTGAAGGATTATCCGGATGTGTTTCTAGAGGAGTTACCTGGCATGCCACTGGATAGAGATATAGAGTTTTTGATTGAACTTTTGCCAGGCACCGGGCCAATTTCTAAGAGACCCTATAGGATGCCCGCAAAGGATTTGGAGGAAATTAAGAAGCAGATTAAGGAGTTACTGGATAAAGGATTCATACGCCCAAGTTCTTTGCCTTGGGGTTCGCCAGTACTTCTAGTGGAGAAGAAGGATGGATCGTTAAGAATGGTTGTTGATTACCGAGGATTGAATGAAGTAACGATCAAGAACAAGTACCCATTGCCAATGATCAATGATCTGTTCGATAGATTGCAAGGAGCTAAGGTATTTTCTAAGATCGATCTATGATCAGGGTACCATCAATTGAAGATTCGAGAGCAAGATATCCCTAATACGGCCTTTACCACTAGGTATGGGTTGTACAAGTATACCATTATGTCGTTTGGTCTGACAAACGCACCGGCATACTTTATGAACCTGATGAACAAAGTGTTTATGGAGTATTTGGATAAGTTCGTCGTAGTGTTCATAGATGATATATTGATCTTCTCGAAGGATGAAGAGGAGCATGAAGAGCATTTGCGTTTAGTATTGGAGAAGCTCATAGAACATCAATTATATGCCAAGTTTAGCAAATGCGAGTTTTGGTTGAAGGAAGTCGGATTTCTCGGACATGTTATATCCGGAGAAGGAATAGCAGTAGATCCCGCCAAGGTGGATACTGTGACCAATTGGGAAGCACCGACAACAGTTGGAGAGATCCGGAGTTTTTTTAGACTCGCAGGATACTACCGGATATTTATCGAGAATTTCTCGAAGATTGCAAAGCCAATGACGGAGGTGTTGAAGAAGGACACCAAGTTCAGTTGGACAGAAGAATGTGAGACTAGTTTCCAGGAGTTGAAGAAAAGGTTGGTATCATCCCCTGTGTTGATTCTGCCAGATCAACATAAGGATTATGAGGTGTACTGCGACGCTTCACGTCGAGGACTTGGAGCTGTTCTTATGCAGGAAGGAAGAGTTGTTTCGTATGCTTCACGGCAACTAAAACCTCATGAGATGAACTATGCCACCCACGATTTGGAGTTAGCAGCCGTAGTGCATGCATTGAAGACGTGGAGACATTTTCTCATTGGAAACCATTGTGAAGTATATACTGATCACAAGAGTTTGAAGTATATATTCACTCAGAAGGAGTTGAATCTTAGGCAAAGGAGATGGCTGGAACTCATTAAGGATTATGACATGAGATTGCATTATCATCCCGGAAAGGCTAACATAGTAGCTGATGCGTTAAGCCGTAAGAGTCATGTCAACACCCTAATGATGGATGAGTTTCCAAAGGAGTTAGCCGAGGACCTACGAGAACTACGTTTGGAGATAGTTCCGAGAGGCTATGTAGCAACACTAGAAATCCAGTCTACCCTGATGGATAAAATTAGAGAAGCTCAGAAAGCTGACAAGGAGATTGCCTCTATAAAGGAGAGGATGAGCGAAGGGAAAGCTAAAGGTTTTCGTGAGGATGAACACGACACCCTACGGTTTGAGGATCGTATCTATGTGCCCAATGACCCGGAGATCAGGAAGTTGATTTTACAGGAGGCCCATGATTCACCATACTCGATTCACCCAGGAAATACTAAGATGTATTTGGATTTGAAGGATATTTTCTGGTGGACCGGTATGAAGAAGGATATTGCGGAGTATGTAGCAGTTTGTGATGTATGTCAGAGAGTAAAGGCAGAACCTCAGAAGCCAGCAGGATTGTTACTACCTATGCCGATACCCGAATGGAAGTGGGAGAAGCTTGGCATGGATTTTATCACCGGATTGCCCAGGACCAAAGCAGGATATGACTCAATCTGGGTAGTAGTTGACCGATTGACGAAGGTAGCCCACTTTATTCCTGTGAAACCACTTATACCAGTGCCAAGTTGGCTAAGATATACATGACCAGAATTGTATGTCTGCATGGAGTTCCGAGGAGCATCGTATCAGATAGAGGAACCCAGTTTACCTCAAAGTTCTGGAATCAGTTACATGAAACTTTGGGTACCAGGCTAGAGTTTAGCACAGCGTTTCGCCCGCAGACATATGGACAGACGGAGAGAGTCAATCAGATTTTAGAGGATATGCTAAGAGCCTGTGCATTAGATTATGGATCTAGTTGGGATGAAAATTTGCCCTACGCGGAGTTCTCATACAACAACAGTTACCAGGCCAGTTTGAAAATGGCACCGTTCGAGGCATTGTATGGAAGGAGATGCCGAACACCGTTGTTGTGGGACGAAGTTTGAGACCGACAATTGTTTGGACCAGACTTAATCAAAGAGTCTGAGGAGAAGGTGAAGTTGATTCGAGATAGACTGAAGGTAGCTCAGTCCAGGCAGAAGAGTTATGCCGACTCGAAACGCAAGGAGATAACCTATGAGATAGGAGACAGAGCATACTTGAGAGTATCGCCTCTGCGAGGAGTTAAACGTTTCGGAGTTAAAGGGAAGTTAGCCCCGAGATTTGTGGGACCTTACATTTGTTTTGGAACGCATGGGAGAGGTTGCCTATAAGTCGGAATTGCCCAAAGGATTGTCAGGAGTGCACGACGTGTTTCACATTTCGCAGCTTAAGAAGTGCCACGCGGAGATGGCCGATATACCGCTTAGAGACACCGTATCCCTGGAAGCAATTCAGTTGGACAGTGATCTGACCTACGAGGAGAAGCCTGTTAAGATTCTCGAATTTTCGAGCAGAGTTACACGCATCAAGGTTATCAAGTTTTGCAAAGTTCAGTGGTGTCACCACACCGAGGAAGAAGCCACCTGGGAGCGAGAAGATAATCTTCGCACGGACCACCCACACCTGTTCTCTAGCCAAGTCGAATCTCGAGGGCGAGATTCATTCTAAGGGGGGTAGGTTTGTAACATCCCAAATTTTCAATTTGGAGTGTTATACATAGATCATATTTGCATTTGCATGTTTAGCATTTTTGTTCGTGGAGTTCCTCGAAATTCTAAGCAACTCAAGGACCTACGGAGAGAGTTGGGGATTTTACCGTTTTCGTATTTGAGTCCGCTCGAGTACCGGTACAAGGACAGTGTGATTCTAATTATTTTTCTCTCCTAAAAATATTTCTAAATAAAATATATGAGCGGAGATAATATGACTTCTCCAAAATAACAGAAATATTGGAGGAAAAATATTAAAATCACTTTTGGTATTTTTCTGGATTTATTTGCATAGAAAAAATACGCGTTTCTAAAAATTGCATTTAGGTCCGGGAAAAATGTTCACTTTGTCCTAAATATTATTAGAGGACGGTGAAAATTTATTTCGGGAATTTTGGAGTCCGTTTGGTATTTCTTTCGTTAGTTTTTCTGCGCCGGGACTCTTTTAGAAAAAAAAGGGGAACCAACCTAGTCTCGTATCGGACCGGGAGACTGGGCTTTATAAGCCGCGGCCGCCGGCCCAAGTCGCCCCACAGCCCGTCGCGTTGCGCCCTAAACCCTAGCCCGAGCCGCCGGTTTTTGCCGCCGCCGCCGCCGGGTTCCGCCGCCGCCGCCTCCCGCCGCCCCGCAGCCCGCGCCGCGCCGCCGCCTCGCCCGCGCCGCGCCGCCGCCCTGCCTCGCCGCACCGCCGCCAGCTCGCCGCCCCGCCACCTCGCCCGAGCCGCGCAGCCGCCGCCCCTCGCCGGAGACCACCGGAGTTCGAGGTAGTTAGTTTTTTTTCTTTCTACGGTTAACCGATCGGTTTTATTTAGGAAAACCTAGATCTGTTTTTTTAGAATAGATCGGTTCGGTTTTTTTTCGGTTTAGCTAATTAGCGGACGTTCGTCCGTACGTTCGTTTTAACGGACGGTTTTCGTTAGTTAACCGCAGACAGCGAACGTTCGTTCGTTAGCCTGTTCGTCGTTTTTCTTTTTCGGGGTATTTATCCGCGATTATTCCGATCGTGATTTCTGCCCTGATCTTGTTTTTCGTTTTTCTTTTCGCTCGAGAGTCGGAATCAGGTGATTCAAAATCCCAGATCTTCGTCTCGAAGCCCTCTTTACGTTTAATCAACTTGAACAAAGTTTTGGCTACTGTAAAATTTGACTTTAGGCCAACTAGTAATTCGGAGCTCGTTTCTTTTGCAGTTTGAGTTTCGTTGCTTCTTTCAAGTTGATTCTTTTTGCAAATCGGAGTTCTTAAGTTGAACTTTCTGGTTAGATCTCTTATTTGAGTTTTACCCGTGCATTAGATAAGTACTTATTGTATGCTTCTTTGTTTGATTGCGATAGAGTACCCGGAGTGCGCCGCTTGCTACTTTGAGTCTCTAGGTTTTGCGGATCATCAGCAAGGCAAGTAACACTTTGATCATGCTTTCCAATTACCCAGTTTTCATTGCATTAGTCAAACCTTCACACATAGCATGAGTAGGATTAATTAACTTGTGGGATTGGGAAGTAGGTTGAGGTAGTACCTATTACCTGCATTATATTCAAACCCTTGGGAGTTACTTCTACGTTTACTGCTAGGACATGCTATGCTCGTAGACGTGGATTGGGTGAGTGAAATCCATGACAGATGTGAGTTTGTTAATTAATGGTTCAACTTAAGGTGGCAACATTAATACACATCTGGGTGGATTGAGGCATCTGGGTATTCCAGTGATTGCCTGTTTTTCTTTTGGACCGCTACCCAGGCTCAAAGGGATCATGAGATTATTCATACTAGAAACTTCCGTGTGCAACCAAAATGCTATTATGGGCTCTAGCATAGTATGAGTAAGTCGTGCGAACTCTTACAGTGGTGGACTAGCAGACGTAGGGGATGTAGGTTGGTACGGTCCGCCCGATCGTAAGGTGCTAGCGCTTCTGAAAGACTATGTCTCGGTCATCCGTTTCTCAAACAACATGTAGTGCGAGAAACCAAACGGAGGCGATCGAGTCTTGTGGGAAAAGTGAACAAACCTCTGCAGAGTGTACAAACTGATCATGATTAGCCGTGTCCCCGATTATGGACGTCTTGAGTATCTAGTACTTGGATTTTCATGTGCATCTCATCATGTTACTTTAATTAATTTTGTTGGGTTTAATGATTTCTTTAATTGGGGTTGAGAGGATGTCTATCTTCTCAACGATGTTTCAACTACCATGATAGTTAATTAAAATGTATTCCTTTGAAGTAGGGAAAAATTGGCTTTACGCAAAAACTTAACCACAGAGCTTTCCACCAGCCATATTGCATATAGTGAGCTTTACTTTCATTGCATCTCTTGTGTTACCTTGCCAGCATATTCCATGTGCTGACCCGTTTTTCGGGCTGCAACGTTTCATGTTGCAGACTTTTCAGACGACGAGTAAGATGCCTTTTAGGTCGTGGTTCTATACTCAGTGATGCCGCTGGAGTTGATGGACTCACTTATCTTCCAAGCCTTCCGCTGTTATCGTGTTATTTGGCCTTCAGCCATATTTTTTGTAATAAATTCATCGTTGGACTATCGATGTAATAAGTGTGTGATTGCTACTCTGCTATAAATCCTTCAAGTACTGTGTGTGTCAGCATTACTGATCCAGGGATGACACTGATGCATAGAGATCAGACTGTTTGAGGTATGGTCGCTACACAGATGCTGGATGGCAGTTAACGAGAAGCGTACCAAGGACGACGTTAGGATCCTCATAAGCTTCCTCAGCAGAGACATAGTTGACATGACCACATGCAGTGGGGATTGGCTTGACATAGTTCACCTTGCCGGTTGGCTTACCACGGCCAACGGGTTTTCCTGGCTGGTTTTGGGGACACTCACGCATGTAGTGCCCCGGTTCTCCACACTTGAAGCATGTCATAGTGCCAGTGCGTGGAGCAAAGTTGGTAGGTGGTCCTCCATAAGTCTTGGACGGTGCATACTATTGAGTTGGGCGAGGCGCCTCATAGGATGGCCTCGGTGTGTACTTGGGTGGCAGAGCAGTGTTAGGAACCCACACACGGCGCTTGTGAGAGCCAGAGCCGGATGAGGAACCAAAATCACGAGGATGCTTGCGCGTGGCTTCGAAATCAGTCTGGCTCATCTCAGCACTGATAGCTTTGTTCACCAACTTCTGGAAGGAGGTGCACTCATGCAGACGTAGATCTCGGCGAAGTTCAGGGCTAAGTCCCTTACGGAACCTCGCCTGCTTCTTGGCATCGGTGGATACTTCCTCAGGTGCATAGCGTGCCAAGTTGCCAAACTCGCGACTATAGCCATCCACGGTTAACCGACCCTGGGTGAAATTGCAGAATTCCTCCCGCTTGCGATCCATGAGACCTTCCGGAATGTGATGTTCACAGAATGCCTCACTGAACTCAGCCCAAGTAGTGATTTGGCCAGCGGGACGCATAGCCTCAAAGTTTTCCCACCATAGACTGTCAGGGCCCTCAAGATGGTAGGCGGCGTAGATAACCTTGTCAGCTTCGGCCACACGGGCAGAGTGTAGCTTGTGGGTGATACTACGAAGCCAGTCATCCGCATCCAGAGGTTCAGTGGAGTGATGGAACTTTGGTGGGCACATCTTGATGAAGTCATTGATTGACACCACGTCATTCCTCTGACGAAACCCAGTGTTCTGCTCTATGCGTTCCAGCAGACGGTTGGTCTCTCTCTTGTTCCGTTCTGCCTCGATCATAACTTCAGCCAAGGAGGGTGGCTGGGGCAGATTCTCATCTCTAGCCCCACTAGCCTCACCCTGCTCCTGAGCAGCAAGAGTGCTGCGAGTGTTGACCATCCTAGGAAAACAAAACAACGGTTTAGACGAGGATGGCAAAAACTTGACATAGGAGTGCAAAATGTAATGGATGACACGGAATGCAGAGATGTTCATCCGTACGACATGGTAATATAGAAACTGCCATATATACACCAGTGGTCATACACACCATACATAGTTTAGTACAAGCCAAGGCTAAAGTACAACTGCGGTGAAAGATGATACATCTCATCAGAGGCATTCCAAGCTCCTATACATTATTTAACTACACTTCCGGGACTCCGTACTAGCTAAGTCATATTCCACAAGACACGCAGGACTGTGGAGATACAACTACTACGATACTACTACTGCCACGGTCTAGCCCAGACATTCCCGTTGTAATCTTCCTAAAGATTACCACCGTAGCCTGGAAGTGGAACAGATGGATCTTGAAACTCTCGAGCACTCGAAGGCTGTGGACCATAGGGACATGGATGTGGCCTCGGGCCTGATGCTGGTGGTAACCGACGCCCATGTGGAGGTGTAATATCCCCAACGTCACGCCAATCCATATGATCAGGCAGACGAGTCTGCACGGGGTACAAATCCCGCATATCCAGATATCCGGCGTGCACAGCAGGTCCAAGCCGTGTCAAAGTAGTCTAGTGGGCGGCTAGAGTGTTGTACAGCTCCATCCGGAGGGCACGGACCTCACGGTCCCTATCCTCCAGCATCTGTACAGTAGTCTGAAGCAGTGGCTCCTCATGAGCAGCATCAGTATACAGACCAGTGTAGTAGCCTTCCTCTCCAGGAAGTGAGGCTGGCAAGTAACAAAACTCAGTGTTCAGCAGCAGGGCATGCCTAGCCCGGATGATGGTCATCATCGAAAAAGTGGCATCCTGCACTGCCATCTTGATAGTAACCCCGAGTCCATAAAACCAATGGATGGGGTCGTTAGCTCCGGGATATGAGGGGTATATCCGGACTGTGCAGAAATACTGACTCTGATTGAAATCCTGGTACTGTTCCTCCACGGTGTACTCAGGATACCAGCGGTAGCCGGTCTCAGTCAACACACGGACTAGCATGTCCGTGTGACCGGGCACATTAATGCACCGAGTCAAACGAACCACTTGGTGAGGTGTGCGGCCAGACATCTGAAACACGAAGTAATGCAAAGGCATTAGAATTTCTGTAAGAAATCGGGCAGCATAACAATTGTAAATGCTCAAAAAGATTTTGAGACATCATACAAATGATAGCATAGCCACTCAACAAAATCATATCAAGGTTCCGGGTCCAACTAACCATCATACTAAAAGGGTAGAAACTAAACTGAGGCTTGAAACCAACAATCCTAAGAGTCTATGGATTAGTAACACGTGAACCTAGTAAGGATGAGAGGCCTAGTCCTAAACCCCCGTAGAAAGAATAGGCTGACTCAGATCAGAAGGGCATAAGGTAGAGAAGTAAAAAGAGCCTTACGTTCCCTTCCACAATCAATTCCCCTACATATAACTAAGAATTTTTCTAGACTCAACATCGACCAGTTTGGCTTGAGAAACCTACAGGCAGTCCGGCTCTGATGCCAACGCTGTCAGGACCCCGATCCTAAGTCACACCGATCTAGCTTGTAACACGTCATATCACTTTGCGGCCTCACGCACGGTATCCCCACGGGTGCCACCTTACCTGGCCCGGGACCGTTTGCGCATTTTGGCACACGTATATGACAGTGTCGCTAGCATCCACATGACAGAGAACCCGGGCCGACATGGCTAGTTATAAACCAAAAGTGGCACTAAATTACAGAGACATGCATTCATGACCTAGCAACGAACGTGTCGGTCATCAACGTATGAACCCAAGTCGTAGCAAGCTACATGGACATAAAGGAGCAACGCGTGACATTTCCCCTAAGGGACAGACACAGGAACGAAGAAGGACACATGCCGGCCAGCCTATGTGTTCCGAGCAGTAGCAAGCTACCAAGGCTCATTGGAAGCACTAGGAGGCATTTCCCTGTAAGATAGGCTACCAAAGGGAAACAACTAGGTGTCGGATCCCACACATACCAAGCATTTCAATCATACACACAATATGCTCAATATGTGCAAATACAACATTGCATCACAACATAACTCTATGACTGAAAGTACTTTATTTAAGAGGCTCCAAGAGCCATACATAACATATCCATACAGGTAGGGGTCACATGACCCAACACTCAAGTCATATAGTCATACAAGCACAAACGGAAGCTAACATGTCTGAGTACAAACAACTTGGAAAATAAAACAGGCTTGGTGTAGCCTGACTATCTACAAGGCCCTTCACAAGCTCCAGATCTCTGTCTGGGTAGCAAGCTACTCGTCGACGTCAACGTCTATGTAGAACCCATCAGAAGGGGCAGGGTTCTCCTGTGCAACAGTTATTAAGCAAACATGAGTACAAAGGTACTCAACAAGTCTTACAACAGAACCTATCATACATGCAACATTATCAAAAGGGGTAGTGGAGTTCATAGCAAAAAGCCAGCTTTGACTCTTGGCTAACCTATACTACGACTCTCAACAGATTGCAAGATAATACTACGTACACGAGTCCTCTACTCACCATAACAATACACCACCGAGGATCCTCTTTCGTTCTCCTACGGAAGGGCCATCCACGGCACTCACACTTGTCTTGAGGCTTTTAGTAGTATCCATCAACTTGTCTATGAACTGTAAGAGTAACCAAGTAGTCCGTACCGCGAACAACGGCTATTCGAATAGATTGGTAACCCTGCAGGGGTGTACTTCTTCACACACGCTTCCACCACTTATCGCCGTTTACTCGACATGTACTCGGCAACCTTCAAGCGGAAGCCCGGCGAGGGTGTCGGCCACGACCTGACTAACTACACAAGTCTCTCGTCCAGGTTTATTGCCTATTTGGGTTCCATCCGTGGGGAGATCCGGCCGGGGTGTCGCTCACGGCCACAAACAATGTGTACAGGGTTCCCGAGTCACCAAACAGGCAACAAGTACACTGTGCCACGTACCTGTCGCATCACAGCCCACCCCGAGGGTCAGCTCTGTGCACGACCACCAGTAAACTACAAACACCAGAAACTAGTTGCAACTCCTGGACAGAGAACAAGGGCAGTTAATAAGACGAGAGGGCTTGGAGCGCCCGGAGCCCAATGCGTGGTAGTAACTGTAACTTGAATCACACATACATATCTCGGGTCCTATGGACGGTTCCAATGAAACAACCCACCACGTACTCCTACATGGCCTTTCATCGATACCTTTACCAAACATGTTCCACACTTCCCTCTCTTTACCGAGTATGATCATTTCACTCTGATCCATCACCCAGATGAACCATACCTGACACAACTCTAAGCATAGCAGGCAACATAAACAAATAGCATGGTGGATCACACATCACATGGCTCAATCAAGTCCTACACATGCTAGTGGGTTTCAACTATTTACTGTGGCAATGACAGGTCATGCAAGGGAATAGGGTTCAACTACCGCAACAAGTAGCAGTTCACACGCTGTTGCCTTAATGCAGTAAAAGAGAGCAGGAGCGAGAAGATGGGTTTGTATCGGAATGATCAATGATTGCTTGCCTGACAGAGTGGTTGTCGGGTACTGCTCTTCAGTTGGATACGCAGAAGTATCCTCGGGAGCAGGACCTAACACAGAGAACATCGGCGATACAATCAAAAGCAAACAAATGCAACAATATGATGCATGCTCATGATATGGCAAGATGCATGTGTTTTGGGCTAATGCATCTATAACAGAAGGGTATGAGCCCATTTGAATCAAAGATTCAAATTGAAACCCAAACTATTATTTAATTAAGTGCATTATCATGTTTTAATGTATACAGCAAGGTTAACTTGCTCAAACATGCATGAAACCAGTCCATTGGAAAGATTGGATTTTTCTGATCAATTTTCATATATAAATCTTTTCCATCTGAGCTACCGTTGAATTTATATGATTTTTTGAAGTTTAAAGCATTTTCTGGAATTTCGTGAATTGTTTTTAAATCAAATAATCCCAGAAAATCCTTTACTACGTCAGCATGACATCATGCTGACGTCAGAAAGTCAACAGACCTGATCCAGGTCAAACCTGACTGGTGGGTCCCTCATGTCAGTGTCTCTGGGGCTAATCCCGGTCAAAGCTGGAGTTGACTGGGTTTGACTAAGCGATGGGGCCCACTGTGAGTGGCTGTGGTGGTTAACCTAATCACCATTAGCTCCTAATTAACAGGCCACGTCAGCCCGCCTTAGTTTGGCCGGCGGCGACCATTTCGCACGGCGGTGACACGCCGGAATCTCTGTTCCGGCGACCATTTGTCGCGCGGATGGGTTCTATGTGCTCCTGGTGATGCACCGCATCCAACGGTGCCACTTGTTGGTCGATTGGTCGCCGGAGTTGACGGCGACGCGCTCGTCCGCGGCGGCGCTCGCACGGAGTTGGCCGGAACGGCGTTGTGGTGCACGGGAGGAGGAGTTAGGGGTGGCGTTAGCTTGCTGGTGAGCTACTGGTCCTAGTGGCGTGCTCGGCTGTGAGGCACAGCGCCTGTGGCCACGGCAGCGAGTTGGCCGGCGGCGGTGAGCTTCGGTCAGCAAGGGGGCGGCGGCTGCAAGGCGTAATCGAGCCCAGGGAGAGGGGGGTTCGAAGCGTGAGCTCATAGCGGTCGCAGAGGGCGTTGAAGCGAGCTCGGGGAAGGTCGGACGGCGACGTACGGCCGGCGGCGATCTCCGGTGCCGAAGGTTGAAGACGACGACGGGGATGGCGTTGCAGGGCTTCTAGCGTCGTGTGCGTCGGTGGGGAGCTCCAGGACGATGCGGCGGAGCTAATGGGTGCGTCGGGGAGGCGAGGGGGTGGCTTAGGGCGCGGTGGCAGCGATCGGCAGTGACGAGCTTGCTCGGTGGAGCTCGGCGGAGGGGAGAGAGGAGGGGGAGGACACGGGGGAGAGCGAGAGAGGCGCCAGGGGGGTGCGTGGCGTCGCCTAGGGGTGTCCAGGGCGTCGGGGGAGTAGCCAGGCAGGAGGTGGCGGGCGCGTCGGCGGCGCTCGCCACCGAGCTGCTTCGTGCGCTGGCACGGGGTAGAAGACGGGCATGCCCCTGGTGGGCTGGGCCGTCTGGGCCAGGCAGGTAAGTGGGCCTCAGGTAAAACTCTGCTTCTTCCTTTTTTTTCTATTTTCTTTCTGTTTCATTTCTTTTGCAACTTTGTGGCTTTTCTAAAAATGCTTAGGCACTTTCAAAGATCACCAAACTGCTCATGCCCACTGTTTAGTATATAACCAACATGGAACATTCCAGTTTAGGATTAATTGGGCACATAAAATATTTTATAGCATTTAAATGCCCAAATGCAAATACCATATGAATTAATCCAGAGACCTTTGGATGTCCTAGAAAATTGTGCACCATTTTTGGCAGAGGTTTAAGACCAAGGCAGAAATGATGAACATTTTTAAGGGCATTTTGGGTACATTGGAAAAGATTTTATCAGACCCTAGTTGTTAGAAGTGGGGTGCTGGGGTTTCTGTCATTCCCATTTCAAGTTTCTGTGGAAAGTAAACATGATGCACACTCTAGCTAGTCCTAATGCAAGCACTGACTAGGGATGTGACAACTGGTATATCCCCAGGTGCCCTGACAACCACTGGTCCATCCCTAGTGTGCCACAACCAATCCATGCAGAAGTGTATTAAATTTCCACCTTAAAGAAACCCTTAGTTGTTATTACACTCACAACTTTCATGAAACTCTCATACCAATCCACGTCTACAAGCATGGCTAAGCAATAAGTAACAAAGCGTATATTCCCTTGGGTTGATCTCAAGTCATTGGGTTCCTACCTCATGTACTACAGAGCATCATCACATGTAACTAGTCCTACTCATGCAAGTGTTTGAGGATAGAACTAATGCAATAAAAACTGGGTATTGGAAAGTATGATCAAAGTATGAACTTGCCTTGCTTACGATTGTTGAAACGTAGGGACTCGTACTAGCACGCTTCGCACTCTGGGAATTCTATCGCAATCAAACAATAGCATACATAAGCAATCATGCAACAGAATCGAAGAACAGATCTTGAACGACTTCGAAAACAAATGAATAACTCTTGCAACATAAAACAATTCCTAACAATACCAAAATTAAGTGAATTTGGCCTTATCAGAAATTTTAGGTCAAGAGCTTCGATTTGCAAAAAGAATCAACTCAAACGGAGTTACGAAACTCAAGTTACGATCAAAAGAAGTTCAAACACAAAATTGTTTGAAATTAAATTTTAAACATTCAAATCAAATTTGAGTTGCTCTACTAGAAATATAAGATCGAAACGAAGAAATTGGCGTTGGTTTCATCTAATTCCTACTAACGAGCAAAAAGTAACGATCGTTTAAAGATCAGGGACTAATCTATAAAAAAATAAACGCGGATAGGTCCTTGACGAAAATAACAGAAAAAAGGTTTAAAAAGAGAATGTTCATTTTCTGAACCTAAACGGTAGACGTTCGTTAAATAATAAAACCCAAAAAACGATCTAGGTTTTCTAAAAAAAATGATCTAGGGTTTAAAAAAACCCCGAAAATAATAAAAAGAATGGTGTTTTTACCCCGCGGGCCGGATCGGGTCCGGCTCGCGGATCGGGCGGCGGGTCTGTAGTTGGCAGCGGCACGGCAGCAGCGGCGGCGGCGGCGGGCGGCGCGGACGGCGGCGGTGGTGAGGGACGAGGAGAGGGGGGGCTCGGCCTCGCCTTATAAAGGCCACGGGGCTGGGCAATTTCTTGGGCGAGGGGGCGGCAGCGCCGTGGCTCGGCCGGACTCCGGCGAGTCCGGTTGCCGCACGGGATAGGGTGGCGACGGAAACGGGCCGGCCGGCTTGGCTGGCCCTTCGGCCCAGTCGAGCGAAACGTTTTTTATATATAATCACCCGAACGAAAAGTTTTTCAAAACAAAGCATTTTTTTTCTAAAAATACCATAAACAATTTTCGCCGTTTAAACCTAATATTTAGAACAAGGTGAACATTTTTCTGATATAAAGAAAAATGCCTAAAAAATAAAATAACTTTTTAATGCAATTTTAAAAATAATAAACTGCAAATAAAAATCCAATGAAAATTATTTTTACTCAAAAATTAAATTCCAATAGTTTTATTATGTTTTTGAAGAAGTCATATTATCTTCTCTCATTTACTTTAAATATTGGAAAAATGAAATTTGGCAAAAATATTATTGATCCAACCCCACTTGGAAAAAAATTTAAAAATAGTGGGTTCTCTTTGGAAAACTTCCAACTCTCTCACTTGGGTCCTTGAGTTGCTTAAAGTTTTGGATCAATTTTCAAATAAACTCATGCTCAAAATGCTCAAATGATGAATGCATATGAATGATAGATGTTAACATCCAAATTGAAAATTGGGATGTTACAAACCTACCCCCCCCTTAAGATGAATCTCGCCCTCGAGATTCGGGTTGGCTAGAAAATAGGCGTGGGTGGTCCTCGCGTAGATCATCCTCTCGTTCCCAGGTGGCTTCATCCTCTGTATGATGACTCCACTGTACTTTGCAAACCTTGCTGCGGGTAACTCTGTCGGCAAACTCGAGAATCTTAACGGGCTTCTCCTCTTAAGTCAGGTCGCTCTCTAACTGAATTGCTTCCAGTGGCACAATATCATGCAACGGAATATCAACCATCTCCGCGTGGCACTTCTTCAGCTGAGATACGTGAATCACATCGTGAACTCTGGACAAGGTTTCGGGCAACTCTAGTTGATAAGCTACTTCTCCCCTGCGCTCCAAAACATTGTATGGTCCCACAAACCTTGGTGCCAGTTTACCCTTAACTACAAAATGCTTAACTCCTCGAAGCGGGGACACACGAAGGTATGCTCTATCTCCAACTTCGTAGGTCACCTCCTTATGTTTCGTATCTGCATAACTCTTATGCCTGGACTGTGCTATCTTCAGTCTGTCATGGATCAACTTGACCTTCTCTTCTGACTCTCTGATTAAGTCAGGTCCAAATAACTGGAGGTCTCCAACTTCATCCCACATCAACGGTGTTCTGCACCTCCTTCTGTACAAAGCCTCGAAAGGGGCCATTTGCAAACTGGCTTGATAACTATTGTTGTAGGAAAACACTTCGTACGGCAAGTTATCATCACAACTAGATCCATAATCGGTTGTACTGAACTCAAGCCTCGTACCCGAAGTCTCGTGCAACTGCTTCCAAAACTTTGAATTAAACTGTGTTCCTCTATCTGATACAATGGTCCTCGGAACTCCATGCAGACATACGATCCTGGTCATGTATATCTTGGCCAACTTAGCACTCGTGTAAGTGGTCTTCACGGGTATAAAGTGGGCTACCTTTGTCAAAGGATCAACTATCACCCAAATGGAATCGTACCCTGAATGTGTCCTGGGTAGTCCTGTGATGAAATCCACTCCTAGTTTATCCCACTTCCATTCGGGTATGGGTAACGGCTGCAATAACCCTGCTGGTTTCTGATGTTCAGCCTTGACCCTCTGACAAACATCACACACTGCTACATACTCGGCAATGTCCTTTTTCATTCTGGTCCACCAGAAATTCTGCTTCAAATCCAAGTACATGTTGGTGTTGCCTGGGTGAATCGAATACGGCGAATCATGAGCCTCCTGGAGAATCAACTTCCTAATCTCAGGGTCATTGGGCACATAGATACGCTTTTCAAACCAAAGTGTTTCGTATTCATCCTCATGAAATCCTTCCGCCTTTCCTTTGGCCATTCTTTCCTTTATTTCTGAAATTTCATTGTGCATCTTCTAGGCTTCTCGATTTTTTCCCAACAAAGTGGAATGAATTTCCAATGTGGCAACATATCCTCTAAGGACTATCCCCAACTGCAAATCCCTAAATCCTTGGCTAAATCCTGGGGTAAAACTCCGGTTACGATATTATTAACATAACTCTTGCGACTTAGAGCATCTGCCACAACATTAGCTTTTCCTCGATGATAATGCAACCTCATGTCGTAATCCTTTATGAGCTCCAGCCATCTCCTTTGCCTGAGATTAAACTCCTTCTGTGTGAAGATATACTTCAAACTCTTATGATCTGTGTATACATCACAACGGTTTCCAATAAGAAAATGTCTCCAGGTTTTGAGTGTGTGCACCACGGCTGCTAACTCCAAATCATGTGTGGCATAGTTCAACTCATGTGGTCGAAACTGTCGTGAAGCGTATGACACAACTCTTTCGTCTTGCATGAGAATGCCTCCAAGTCCTTGACGAGAAGCGTCACAATACACTTGAAAATCCTTGCGTATATTCGGAAGAATCGGCACTGGGGCTGTAACCAAACGTTTCTTCAACTCCTGAAAACTGGCCTCACACTCTTTGGTCCAATTATACTTAGTGTCCTTCTTCAACAACTCTGTCATGGGCTTCGCGATCTTTGAGAAATTCTCAATAAACCGCCTATAATATCTTGCGAGTCCAAGAAAACTGTGAATTTCACCAACTGAGGTGGGTGCCATCCATTCTGTGACTGCCTCAACCTTGGCGGGGTCTACGGCTATACCGTCTCCTCATATAACATGTCCAAGGAATCCAACTTCCTTCAACCAAAACTCACATTTTTTGAACTTAGCATATAACTGATGCTCTCGGAGCTTCTCGAGAACTAACCGCAAATGTTCCTTGTGCTCCTCTTCATTTTAGAGTATATCAATATGTCATCGATGAATACTACCACAAAATTATTCGAGAACTCCATGAATACCTTGTTCATCACACTCATAAAATAGGCAGGAGCGTTAGTCAGACCAAATGACATAACTGTATACTCATAAAGCCCGTACCTCGTTGTAAAAGTTGTCTTAGGTATATCTTGTTCTCAGATCTTCAGCTGATGATATCCTGATCACAAATCGATCTTAGAGAATACCTTGGCTCCTTGCAGCTGGTCAAACAGATTGTTGATCATCAGCAGTGGGTACTTATTCTTGATTGTCATCTCGTTCAGTGCACGATAATCAACCACCATTCTTAGGGAACCATCCTTCTTTTCAACTAAGAGCATTGGGGCTCCCCACGGTGAAGAACTTGGTTGTATGTAACCCTTATCCATTAACTCCTTGATTTACTTCGTGATCTCCTCCAGATCATTAGCAGACATCTGGTATGGTCTCTTAGATATTGGTCCGGTGCCGGGTAATAGCTCAATTAAGAACTCTATGTCTCTATCCGGTGGCATGCCGGGCAACTCCTCCGGGACTACATCGAGGTAATCCTTCACAACTGGCACTTCTTCCTGAACAACTCACGTGAGTGCATTCACATGCGCTTTCCTGGGTGTGTGCCTTGACACATACTTGATCCTCTTTCCTTCTGGGGTGGTGATAAGAATTGACGTTTCCTCCAAATTTGGATAACCAATCCATACCTATGATTACATCCAAACCCTGGGATTCCAAAAGAATAAGGTCCATGGGAAATACATGTCTTCCAATGGTCAATGACACTTGATAGCATCCTCGGCTAGCCATGTACTCTACTCCAGGGGAACTCACTAACATAGGCGTCCTAAGGGCTACGGTTGGCAATTTATACTTTTCCACAAAACCCCTTGATATGTATGAATGCGATGCACCAGTGTGAAAAGAACAAGGGCAGTAAATGCATTAATCAAAAACTTACCGACAACTATGTCGGGTTGATCGTCAATCTACTCCACATTGACGTGATTCACTTGTCCTCTGGAGAACGGGTTGGGATTCTTCCCCGAGCTTCCATTACCATTCCCATTCTTTGGCTCGGAACATTCATTGGCGTAATGTCTGGTCTTTCCACACTTGAAACAGGTAACGTGACTCAGATCCTTCTTGGCAGGCATTGTGAGAGTGGAACAATTCTGATTGTTGCTTCCTCTATTCCCTTTGCCATTCCTGGGACCACTATGATTGTGTGCATTCCCTCCATTGTTAGTATGGCTTCCATGGTTATGGGTGGGATGGTTGTGTCCTCCTGAGTATGAAGTATAGCAGGGCTTCTGCTGGGTTCCAGAGTTAAATTTCCTAGCTCCATACTTCCTCTTGCGGTTGTCAATCTGTTGCTACTTTCCTTCTATCATGATAGCCTTGTCCACTAGCTCTTGATAGTTGTTATAGGTTGCTAGCATCAGCTGCATACTCATCTCATCATTGAGTCCTTCTAGAAACTTCTCCTACTTTGTGCCGTCAGTGGCCACATCATCTGGCGCATAGCGAGCTAATTGCCTAAAGTCGTCCACGTACTACCCCACAGTACGATTCCCTGGGCGCAAGTTGCCAAACTCACGCTTCTTCAGGCTCATGGCTCCTGCTGAGACATGTGATGTGCGAAAAACTTGCTGAAACTGATCCCAAGTAATTGTAGCGAGTGGGTAGGTAGTGGTGTAATTCTCCCACCAAGCGGCTGTTGGTCCCTCAAGCTAATGTGCAGCAAAACGCACTCTCTCTGCATCTGTGCATCCTGTAGTTGCGAGCTCTCTGTCCATCTTGTGGAGCTAGTCATCTGCAACAATCGGCTCGGTGCTACTAGAGAACACCGGCGGTTGCAACCTTAAGAACCGGGTCAAGTTGTCATGGGGAGGCGGAGGTGGGTTGTTGTTGTTGTTGTTGTTGTTGTTGTTGTTGTTGTTGTTGTTGTTGTTGTTGTTGTTGTTGTTGTTGTTGTTGTTGTTGTTGTTGTTGTTGTTGTTGTTTTTGTTCTGATTCTGGACAAGTAGTTGCATCAACGTGTTCTGATGCTGGATCAACTGGGTGAGTTCAGGGGTGAAAGTGCAACTAATCCCCGGGTGGTTTTGGTAATTAATAACAACATATATATCATTGAACTAATATTTACTTGAGAATCATTTCAGAAAAGTTCGATGATATGGGTATGGAAATGTCTGAAGAAGTGGACCCCTCAAAATGCTAAGACAAGCATTGGCAAAAGCTCAAGACTCTATTTTTGGTTTAGTGATCAAAGATCACATTGAGTCCATAGGAAAAGCCAATACTATTAAAAGGGGATGAGGTTGTGTTAATGATCTAGTTGCTCAAGTGCTTGGTGATCTAGCTCCCTCAACTATCAGCACTCTTCACTACTCAACACACTCATAAGTAATCTCGGACAAACCGATTCTGCAAACTCAGTCCCACCGAGATGAACCACCTCAGTTATTCCTCCAAACCCTAATTTCTCGGTCCATCCGATTCTGAGTTTCGGTCTCACCGAAAATGGACTGCCAACCTTCTGTAACCAATTGACATCATTTCGGAATATCCGAGTTGTTGTTTTCGGTCCCACCGAGATGGCAAGCTCCAACCTTTGACTCACTTCGGACACACCGAGATGGTATTTTCGGTCCCACCGAAAATCCCAACGTTCACTATATTTAAACTTTCGGTCTGACCGAGTTTTCACTTCGGTCTCACCGAGATTGGTCAAATGTGTGTGTAACGGTTGGATTTTGTGTGGAGGCTATATATACCCCTCCACCCCCTCTTCATTCGTAAGGAGAGCCATCAGAAAGTACCACCACTTCTACCATACACTTTCTGAGAAGTGAACCACCTACCCTTGTGTTGAGATCAAGCCATTCCATTCCTACCATATGAAACTTGATTTCTAGCCTTCCCAAGTTGCTTTCCACTCAAACCTTTCTTCCACCACAGCCATATCAGTGAGGAGAGTTGAGTGTTGGGGAGATTATCATCTGAAGCACAAGAGCAAGGAGTTCATCATCATCAACACCGTCTATTACCTTTTGGGGGGTGGTGCCTCCTAGATTGGTTAGGTGTCGCTTGGGAGCCTCCGTCTTTGAGATGTGGAGTTGAACCAAGAAGTTTGTAAGGGCAAGGAGATCGCCTACTTTGTGAAGATCTACCCCGAGTAAGGCTAGTCCTCCGTGGGCGTAGGCCGTGATGGAATAGACAAGGTTGCTTCTTCGTGGACCCTTCGTGGGTGGAGCCCTCCGTGGACTCGCGCAGCCGTTACCCTCCGTGGGTTGAAGTCTCCATCAACGTGGATGTACGATAGCACCACCTATCGGAACCACGACAAAAATCTTCGTGTCAACAAACTGCGTTTGATCTTCTCCATCTCCTTTTTACATGTGCAATTTACTTTCCGCTGCATATACTCTAGAATTGCATGTGTAGGGTGTTACTTGATTTGATCTTGTTTGTGAAACTGCCAAAAACTTTGCATGATCTAAAGGCAGATTTTTTATATTGTCAAGTAGTCTAATCACCCCCCCTCTAGACCTACTTTCGATCCTACAAGTGGTATCAGAGCTTTGGTCTCCATTGCCTTGGTTTCCATTGCATTGGACTCCATAAGCTTGGTTTCACAACCTAGGAGAGTATGGCGTCTAGTGAGGGTAATTATCGTAGAGGTCCTTACTTTGATGGTACAAATTTTGCTAGTTGGAAGCATAAAATGAAAATGCATATTCTTGGTCATAATCCTGCCGCATGGGGCATTATTTGTGTTGGCATGCAAGGTGATTTCTTTGAAGAAGGAAAAGTTCCGGATCACGAAGCTACACCCGAAGAGTTGCGGATGTTGCAAAACAATGCTCAAGCTTGTGACATTCTCTTCAATGCTTTGTGTCCCGAAGAGTTCAACAAAATCAGCCGTCTTGAGAATGCTAAAGAGATTTGGGATACTTTGGTTGAAATGCACGAAGGTACTGAATCTGTGAAGGAATCAAAGCTAGATATTCTTCAAGGTCAACTTGACAAGTTCAAGATGAAGGATGGTGAAGGAGTCGCTGAAATGTACTCTAGGCTTGCTCTCATCACAAATGAGATTGCCGTCTTAGGAAGCGAAGAAATGACCGACCGATTCATCATCAAGAAGATTCTAAGAGCTTTGGATGGAAAATATGACACCGTGTGCACTTTGATCCAAATGATGCCAAACTACAAGACTCTCAAGCCAACTGAAGTCATTGGAAGAATTGTTGCTCATGAGATGACACTTAAGGATAAGGAAGAGCTTCACAACAAGTCAAGTGGTGCTTACAAAGCTACAAGTGATGCTCCCACAACCTCAAGTGACAAGTTAATTTCCAATGAAGAGATAAGCCTAATGGTTAAGAACTTCAACAAGTTCTACAAGAATAGAGGCAAAGAGAGAAGCTCAAAGTCTAGATCATATGATGAAAAGAGATCTTCTAGTCGTGATCGAAACTGCTACAATTGTGGAAGACCCGGACACTACTCAAATGAGTGTACGGCTCCCCACAAGAGAAGAGAAGAATCTCCAAGAAGAAGATCAAGAGATGAGTCACCTCGGAGAGAGAGAAGGAGTAGAGATGATCGTTATGAACGAAGACCCTCTCGGAGAAGCAAGGATTCGGAGAGGAAAGACAAGTCATCAAGGAGCTACACAAGAAGAAGACATCAAGCTCATGTAGGTGAATGGGTCTCAGGCTCCGACTCCGACAATCAATCCGATGGAAGCTATCACTCCGACTCCGACTACAGTCAAGATGAAGGTGTTGCCGGTCTTGCTCTCGTATCCTCCAACTCCAACTCCTACGACTTATTTGATTCACCAAATGAGGGAATTGGAAGATGCTTCATGGCTAAAGGCCCCAAGGTAACACACCCTGAATTCATTGACTTTGATAGTGATGAGGATGACTTGCTTGGTGAAGATGAGCTCTTGCATGATAAATCTAGTGAGCTTAGTAACGATGAAAATGCTAGTAGTCTTTATAGTCGAAAAGAGTCGAATGACAATGCTATGAAGGAGATTGAGCGTCTAACTAAAGAACTAAACACTCTTAAGTTAGCTCATGAAACAACTCAAGAAGATCATAGAGAGCTCCTAAGATCTCATGAGAAGCTACGCTTCAAGAAGCTCACTCTAGAGCAAGAACATGAGTTTCTAAAAGCGATCAATGACGATCTTCGAAAGAAGAGTTCTTCATATCTTGCCAAACGACTTCTCTTGTCTAATTTCTTGCCACCTATTAATACTAAGCATGACAAGCATAAGAAAAATTCTTCCTCTAGTAGTAACAATAACCATGTTAAATCTAATATTGTTGCTTCTAGTAGTTCTCTTGATTCCACTAACAATGTTTCAAGCCAAGTTACACTTGAGCAAGAAAATAGCTTATTGAAGGAAATCATAGAGAAAGGTGTCTACAAGAGTCTTGCCGGAAGCAAGAACTTTGAGGAAATTGTTCGCAAACAAGGAAGGCACCGGAAGCAAGGTCTCACCGAAATACGGGCTTCCAACCTTCTGTAACCGTTTGTCATCATTTCGGAATATCCGAGTTGATGATTTCGGTCCCACCGAAACTGGCAAGTTCCTATCCTTGACTCAAATCGGACAAACCGAGATGGTATTTTCGGTCCCACCGAAAACCCCAACGTTCACTATATTTGAACTTTCGGTCTGACCGAGTTTCCACTTCGGTCTCACCGAGATTGCTCAATTATGTGTGTAACGGTTGGATTTTGTGTGGAGGCTATATATACCCCTCCACCCCCTCTTCATTCGTGGAGAGAGCCATCAGAAAGAACTACCACTCCTATCTTACACTTTCTGAGAAGAGAACTACCTACCCTTGTGTTGAGATCAAGTTGCTCCATTCCTACCATATGAAACTTGATTTCTAACCTTCCCAAGTTGCTTTCCACTCAATCCTTTCTTCCACCACAGCCAAATCAGTGAGGAGAGTTGAGTGTTGGGGAGATTATCATTTGAAGCACAAGAGCAAGGAGTTCATCATCATCTACAACATCTATTACCTTTTGGAGGGTGGTGCCTCCTAGATTGGTTAGGTGTCGCTTGGGAGCCTCCATCATCGAGATGTGGAGTTGAACCAAGAAGTTTGTAAGGGCAAGGAGATCGCCTACTTCGTGAAGATCTACCCCGAGTAAGGCTAGTCCTCCGTGGGCGTAGGCCATGATGGAATAGACAAGGTTGCTTCTTCGTGGACCCTTCGTGGGTGGAGCCCTCCGTGGACTCGCGCAGCCGTTACCCTCCGTGGGTTGAAGTCTCCATCAACGTGGATGTACGATAGCACCACCTATCGGAACCACGACAAAAATCTTCGTGTCACCAAACTGCGTTTGATCTTCTCCACCTCTCTTTTACATGTGCAATTTACTTTCCGCTGCTTATACTCTAGAATTGCATGTGTAGGGTGATACTTGAATTGATCTTAATTGTGAAACTGCCAAAAACTTTGCATGACCTAAAGGCAGATTTTTTATATTGTCAAGTAGTCTAATCACCCCCCCTCTAGACCTACTTTCGATCCTACAAGGGGGAAACTCAAATCCGGGTTCACGTCTCGAAGGCATCTGAGGGGTTTAGAGGGGAGAGATTAGAATAGAATGAGGTCTAGGGGAATTCACTATCCATATGCACATGAGACAAGCAATTTCATATCATATCACTCAATTCAAGCAAGATCACACAAAAAGATCCTATTACAAAGCTAGCGAACGATTCTGACTACTCGGATTAATACTAATGATTACAGAGTGGTTATCTAATCACTATCATCTGAAGACTCCATGATATCTGCTCCAGCTTCGTCTTCATAGTCACTTTCATCACTGTCGGTGTCGTCTATCAGAATGTAGTTCTCCATAGTAATTCCCGTCTTTGGTTCCGGCTTCACCATGCTAGTTCCAACCTTCTTCTTCAGTGCTTCATTCTGCTCCAATAGTACGGTGATTTCCTCTTCATATCCATCTCGCACTATCTTGAGTTCTTCTTCTAGCTCCACATTCCGGGTTATAACCATGTTAGTTTTCTGCATAGGTATGCACATCTGATTCTCGTAGCGTCGAATGTGTTGGTCCATCTCCTCGATGTATGCTGTAATAGATCCATCCTTCCTGGTGCGAAGCATCTCCCATTACTCGTCTCGACGTCCACAAATCTGGTAAATGGTGTCTTCAAGGTCCTTGTTGTAGACTTCACATATGCGTCCAAACGTGATATGAGCTGCCATACTCTTTCCCAAGCTCCAAGTCGGCGCATCAAAGGCTAGCTCAAGTGGCTCCGTGAATGGTGCAATAGTCCTCCCACGTACACTACCTTTGATCTTCCAGCACTCCTCTTCCGGCGATGTTGCGTAGAGATCTCCCGTGATACTTGGTATTCCAATGTGCAAGTACCTAGTGACTTCCTTCAAGTGCCTTCCAAAAGGGGTGTCATCGTCTCGTTGAGTGAACTTCTCCCTGGGTCTGACATCTATAGAAAAGAAATAGAGAAGAATTAGAATGAGTGGAGAAGAAGTGGAATGAGTAGAGAAGAACATCCTATGGCTTATCCTAGTGGTCGCGTCCTACAGTCAAAGTGTGCTCTGATACCATCTTGTAGCGACCACGATTCCAATGAATCGAAGTCTCTGTGCTCAGTGTCATCCCTGGATCGGTATGGTGATGCACACAGTACTCGAGGATTTATAACAGGGATTCAATCACACTTCATTACATTGAAAATCCTCGAAGAGGCAATATCCAATACACGAATATGGCTGAAGGCCATCTAAGATAATAAAGTGCGGAAGCTATGAAGAGTAGTTGAGTCCATCCAACTCCACGGCAAACATTGAGTGCATGATAACGACCTACGCACGTTAGTCTTCATATGAAAACTCGACAACATGATACGTTGCAGCCATGTAGGTCGGCACATTGAATATGCTGGCATGAACATACTGTAATGATAATGAGCAATGTCTACAACTATATGCATATTTGGCTGGTGGAGGCTGTTGTTGGGCCTCCAAGTGCAGAGGTTTGTAGGACAGTAGCAAATTTCCCTCAAGTGGATGACCTAAGATTTATCAATCCGTGGGAGGCGTAGGATGAAATGGTCTCTCTCAAACAACTCTGCAACCAAATAACAAAGAGTCTCTTGTGTTCCCAACACACCCAATACAATGGTAAATTGTATAGGTGCACTAGTTTGGCGAAGAGATGGTGATACAAGTGCAATATCGATGGTACATATAGGTTTTTGTAATCTCAAAATATAAAAACAGCAAGGTAACTAAAGATAAAAGTGAGCATAAACGGTGTTGCAATGATAGGAAACAAGGCCTAGGGTTCATACTTTCACTAGTGCAAGTTTTCTCAACAAGGATAACATAATTGGATCATATTACTAGCCCTCAACATGCAACAAAGAGTCACTCCAAAGTCACTAATAGCGGAGAACAAACGAAGAGATTATGGTAGGGTACGAAACCACCTCAAAGTTATTCTTTCTGATCGATCTATTCAAGAGTCTGTAGTAACGTTCAATCTATCATAGAGTTCGTACTAGAATAACACCTTAAGATACAAACCAACCAAAACCCTAATGTCACCTAGATACTCCATTGTCACCTCAAGTATCCATGGGCATGATTATATGATATGCATCACACAATCTCAGAAACATCTATTCAACCAACACATAGAACTTCAAAGAGTGCCCCAAAGTTTCTACCGGAAAGTCAAGACGAAAAAGTGTGCCAACCCCTATGCATAGATTCCCAAGGTCACGGAACCCGCAAGTTGATCAGCAAAACATACATCAAGTAGATCACATGATATCCCATTGTCACCACAGATAAGCACGTGCAAGACATACATGAAGTGTTCTCAAATCCTTAAAGACTCAATCTGATAGGATAACTTCAAAGGGAAAACTCAATCCATTACAAGAGAGTAGAGGGGGAGAAGCATCATAAGACCCAACCGAAATAGCAAAGCTTGCGATACATCAAGATCGTGTCATCTCAAGAACACGAGAGAGAGAGAGAGAGAGATCAAACACATAGCTACTGGTACATACCCTCAACCCCGAGGGTGGACTACTCCCTCCTCATCATGGAGAGCGCCGAGATGATGAAGATAGCCACCGGTGAGGGTTCCCCCCTCCGGCAGGGTGCCGGAACAGGGTCTAGATTGGTTTTTGGTGGCTGCAGGGGCTTTCGACAGCGGAACTCCCGATCTAGGTTATTTTCCGAAGGTTTTAGTATTTATAGGATTTTTTGGCATCGAGCACAAGTCAGGGGGGCTCCTGGCTGTCCACGAGATAGGGGCACATGCCCACCTGGAGTGGGCGCGCCCCCACCCTCGTGGGCGGCCCGTGGCTCTCCTGGCCCAACCCTTTTACTACGGGGGCTTCTTTTGGTCCAGAAAAAATCACCAAAAATTGGCACGTCAATTGGACTCCGTTTGATATTCCTTTTCTGTCAAACTCAAAAACAAGGAAAAAACAGAAACTGGCACTGGGCTCTAGGTTAATAAGTTAGTCCCAAAAATAATATAAAAGTGTATGACAAAGCCCATTAAACATCCAAAACATCATAAATAATAGCATGGAACAATAAAAATTATAGATACGTTGGAGACGTATCAAGCATCCGCAAGCTTAATTCCTACTCGTCCTCGAGTAGGTAAATGATAAAAACATAATTTTTGATGTGGAATGCTAACCAACATAATTTTCAATGTAGTTCTCTTAATTGTGGCATGAATGCTCAGATCTGAAAGATTCAAGACAAAAGTCTATATTGACATAAGAAATAATAATACTTTAATAATACTAACAAAGCAATCATGTCTTCTCGAAATACTATGGCTAAAGAAAGTTATCCCTACAAAATCATATAGTCTTGCTATGCTCCCTCTTCATCACACAAAATATTCATATCATGCACAACCCCGATTTCAGCCAAGCACTTGTTTTCATACTCTATTCTTTCAAACCTTTCAACTTTCACGCAATACATGAGCGTGAGCCATGGACATAGCACTATGTGGAATAGAGTGGTGGTTGTGGAGAAGAAAAAAAGGAGGGAGATAGCCTCACATCAACTAGGCATATCAACGAGCTATGGAGATGCCCATCAATAGATATCAATGTGAGTGAGTAGGGATTGCCATGCAACGGATGCACTAGAGCTAAAAATGTATGAAAGCTGAACAAAAGAAACTAAGTGGGTGTGCATCCAACTTGCTTGCTCATGAAGACCTAGGGCATTTGAGGAAGCCCATCGTTGTAATATACAAGCCACGTTCTATAAAGAAAATTCCCACTAGTATGTGAAAGTGACCAAATATGAGACTCCCTATCATGAAGAACATGGTGCTACTTTGTGACAGCCTGGTTTTTGCCCTCTTTTATTTGCCAGAGCTTTATTTGAATTCATTTCAAGCCTTGGGATTTTTGAATCATTTCATGTTGACTTTCACCCAAGTGCCTCCTATCCATCCCAAACTATCTTTTCTCTCTGGACCACTCTAATATACCTTATGGAATATTTTTCTTATTTGAAAAATATTCACTTTTCTTCCCAAAACCCTAGCTAAATCCTTTGTGCTCCAAAGCAACCCCTATTTTTCTGGCTCACAAGATTCCTAGGAAATTCCTAAATATTCATTGGACCCTAAGACACATTCCTGAGCAAAAATATTGCCCTACTTTTTGGAATATTTTTGCTACAAAAAATCTTTTCTATTTTGGACAGAAATGGTAGTTTCTACAACAACTACCATTTTACTTGCTCCACTTCTTCTGAAACTCCTCATGCATCTTCACATTAGTAACTCTTGACTAGCCTCCAAAGCACAGCCTCCAACTATTAACCATTTTACCTCAGTAAGCTCTCGAAGTTTCTGTCCAGAAACTTACCAGGCATGTTACTTTCTTTCTACTGCGTCTGGAAATAAACCAACCACGGGTAACTCTCCTATCTACCATGAACAACACGCCAGACATGGATTTTGGCACCAAGTCAGCCAGTAGGCATAGTTCGCGCGGTGACCACGCGTGTACACCATGCCATGGTAGTCTGTCGGCGCGCTCTGGATGCCGCCGAGCGCTCTGTAAAGCGCGTGCTCGCTTCCGCGCCTGCCCAAGCGTGCCAAACCGCGCCACCATCATCGTCTTCACCTCCACAGTCACCCTCTGACGCTCGCCGATGCCGGAGCTCGCCGCAGAGAGCACGGGCGTGGTCCGGCCAAGGCAACAGTGCGGTGCGCACTGTGCTCGTCGCCACCCCAGCGCCCCTGTGCTCGTCCCCGTCCGGCCACAGCTCCCGCGTGACTCCATCGCCTTCTCCCCCCTCTCACTAACGCCAATTCGTCGCCGGGCGCAGCTAGGTGTCGCCGGCGGAGCCCCGTTTCCCCCCTCTCGGCTTGCCTATATATAGGCCCTCTCCCAGCCGCTCCGAGCACCCATCTCCACTCCTACACGACCACAGATCGCGTAGAACCCCGTGGCCCGGCTGGGCAGGCCTCAGGCCACCGTCCCCGAGCTCGAGCTCACCGGCGATCCCCCTCGGGTCGTCGAGGTAGCTCCAGGTCATCTCTGTCCAAGGCGACCCCACCAGAGCCTCTGCCACTCTCTGGTGGAGTCTCTTCACCTAGCTGGAGTTGTTGGAGGCGCCGTGGCTCGCCGTCTTCTTCAACTCCGGTGAACCCTCTGTTTTGTCTCCGCCTCCGAGCTCCGTTCCGACGCCGTCCGTCCACTTCTAGCTACCCTACGGGTACGGGCAGGTGCGCCTCGACCCCCTCCGTCGACCTATCCTTTCCATTTGGGCCAAGGAGCAATGTCGCCGGCGTGCGCTCCGGCGAAGCAACGGCCGCCTCTGCTCTTCCCCCTCTCTTCCTCTCACCTGACTAGCGGGACCCGCTAGTCAGCCTCTCCATACCCGCGCAAAGCGGTATGAGTGGTGGCGCTCTGGGCTTTTACGCCATCGACGTCACCCCCCCTATTCTGTTTATTTAAATTTCCAAATTTAAATAGATTCCAGAGAACTTCAAACTGCAATAACTTTTTAATCATAAGTCCAAATGAATTGATTCTTTTTGCATTGTGTTCTTTGTAAAGAAATCTTGCAGCACACCAAAAATGAGACTATTTGGTGCTGTGTAGATTTTCTGGTGAATTTTTGAATTATTCTTGATAGTTTCTTTTTGTACTTTTATTTTTTTCAGAAGGGGAAACTTGTCTTGAGGATCACCAGGAGGCTTGTGAGCCTCATTTGAACTAAGGCAAGAACCAATAACATTTTCATAGTGCCATTTCAATATTTGTGATTTTTTTCCAACTTGAACAAATGATTTATTTCATACATGTTAATTATTTTGTCAAATACTTTTTGTTGATTGTTGTATGTATTTGTTTCATTCACTTTACAGAAAGTTAGAGTTTGGTTTAAGATATTAAGATAGTTAAAATAAAGTTGGGATCTTGAGAATGATTATGGATATGCATATGTGAAGTACTTTATTTTACATAAGTAATTATGATAAAATTTTGCTAGAATAAATTTTGTTTTTAATTGAAAGTAAGTCATAACCAGAATAATAGTGAAGATACGATGTTCATCAAAGGAGAGTTGACCCAGTTATACTTTTGTATTGCCTTGATTTTGTTTATGTGCTGCATTTTGGTATATTGCATTCCATGGCATTATATGATACCGGTTATTCATTCTTCTTTAAGTTGAAACTGTTAATAACTCAACTTGAATAAATTGTTGACCGGGTCATGGTGCCACTGAATCGAGTCTTTCCCAGTGCAACCACATTTACCTTTATGGGAAGGTATTTATTCGGTCCATTGTCATGCCTCCTGTCGGTACCTCCAAATAGGGAAGGTTATGGGCATGCAGTACCCTGGCCCAGTAAGCAGACATAACCTTGTGTGCCCGTTGTTAATTTTATGGTACCGAGTCCCCGTTTGGGATAATTTCTGTTTGGCCACGACGGTGGTCGGTGTGCCTTTGGTAGGCACAGGGCCACCCATGACTGTTCCAGTGGGAATTAAGTCGGAGTGGCCGGGGGAGTGTCATGGCAATGGACGGGTTTCGTCAGAACGCCGTTGGTCCACCCGAATGGGAGAACGAGCCCATGGGTTCCGTGGTGTGGGTACAGTGCACTACCTATGCAGAGTGTAATTAATCTATCGACAGCCGAGTCCACGGTCACGGACACGCTCGAAAGTAGGTCACACCATGGGTTAACCTATAATAAAATTTTGCTCACTAAGTTCTAAAATTTTGGTACTGTAATAAATTGGTGGAAGAGCTACCGAGATGTTTTGAGACCAAGTATGGATAGGTTGGTGATCACCGGAAATGTCATGATTTATATCTTGTTGAAATGAATAAGTTTGTAGTTTATAAACAATCATCATGAGTAAGTCAGACCGAGGTTTTATTTATGCAAAGGCGTGAGCACAACATGTTAGTTAATATATATTTAAGTTCATTGCTGCATACTTAATATTGAGTAATTATCATGATATTGTTTGTCATTATGATTTTGCTTTGCTGTAAGCTTGCAAGCACATTCAAAGTACTGACTTGCCGTGTCATGCCAGATTTCAGGAAAGTTTCGCTGGAAAGGAGTGTCGTCTGAGTGTAGTCCGTGTCCACATCGGTGTCGCTGTGAGATGGAGTTCCGCTACGACGTCGTTCTGCTGCTGCGTAGTTTATGCCCGAGGCCTTTTATGTTCATTAAATAATGTACATATTGTCCAGCCGCACCGTGTGTGCCACTTGGCCTCGCTACCTGTTGTAATGTTAAACTATGGTCCACTAGTATTAATAAAGCGGTTGTTTTCTGTACCAAGATGTTGTGTGTTGCCAGAAGACAATGTCTCTGGGCTGGCAATGCAAGGTAAACCGATCGCTCTGATCCGGGGTGCCACAACGCTTGGTATCAGAGCCGCGCTGACTGTAGGATGCGTTAGACTAAGACGTGCTATTTAAACGCTAGATACATGTTTAAGTTGAGTGCCGGTAGTTTGTCTAGTTGGTTATTGCTTTACATATACTTGTATTTTTTTATGCTAACCCAATGATGGTTGTGAGTGTAGATGGCTCCGGTGCCATATCCGTGCCAGTTGCAGCTGATGCCGTACACGTCACCGCACCTCCTTCGCAATGTGTGGCGTCAGCTGTACCCTCATGGAGACGACCCAGTTTATCATGTGTACCGGGAGCGTCTAGCTGACTCAATATATGAATATCAGGCAGTGGTGATCCTGCGCGTCCGTTTTGACTCCAGCTCCTATACTCGTACCTCTCGAAGCGGTCACGCTTCTACCACTTCGCTGGCCGTCCAATTTTCTGCATTCGAGATCCTTGTTGAGCTCCTTTATAGCGAGGTTCGCATGTAGAACCACCCAGGTTTCCAATACTACCCTTCTTTGCACGACAACTGTTGTATTCATTTCCCTGAAATTGATCCGGAGTCTGATAGCGTTGCTAGCCATCTTTCCCGTTATATCACTGCTAGTTACCTCATGATCCACGAGCTAGCACGCGAGTTGACTCACGCTCGTATTGCTTTAGCCACTACTAGATCTGTCACCATTCCCGCTTCCTTGGGATTCACCTCTTACGTCCCCAGTTCCGTTTCCCCTACTTCACCAGTAACCCCTCCTAGTAGCTCGGGCACCTCGACCATAACTCCTCTTAGTGCCCCTGCTGAGTGGATCTCACTCCTCACTACCCCTGTAGCTCCTATGATCCACCCTACCTCCGCCCCGGAAGGAGAGCCTCCGAGGCAGCGTCGCCGCGTTACCTTTAACCCTGAGGTCTCCGTTAATCTCGTCAGTTCCGGATCCGAGTCAACTTCAGGAGAGAACCCCGCAGCACCCGCAGAGCAGTAGAGCTCCAGAGTATTCGCAGTTGTCAGACTGATGTACGAATATGGATCCACGAGTCATGATGTTGTATGTATGAGAGTAGTGTAATCGGGCATGTTGATTTTCTTTTCATGTATGCGTCCTTGTATAATTATGCTGAAGTTGTGTATCTTCTACTCGCTGTTTTCTTCGCAATTATGTTTTCCCTCGAATTTTGTTGCTGGCTTTCCCCACCTATTTTGCTTTTGAATGTTTCTCATCTCGATTGCGTTGTCTTGGGAAAAATGCATAATAGGATGACGCGGGGAGGCAACAGTAACATCGCTCATGAGGATGTTCCTGTTCGTCGCTCCGCCCGACAGGCAGGACAATCCCTCGAGCCATTCATACCATCGCCTCCACCGCCAAATCCGCCTACCACTGAACAAATCCTGCGTATGTTTGTGGAAAGAAGAATTAATGATCTGCCGAAGGTATTAAAAAGTGTTCAAGCTATGATTGGCCAGAATGGACAGTAGAACGGTCATTACTCCAAGCTCTCAGATTTTCAGCGAACCCAGCCTCCCAGTTTCAGTCAGGCAGTTGACCCTTTGGATGCCGATGATTGGTTGCGAACCATTGAGAGGAAGCTTGAGATTGCCCGTACTGCCGAAGATGACAAAGTTCCATATGCAACCCACTATCTTGAAGGCGTTGCTGCCATATGGTGGGAAAATACAAAAGCCATGTGGCCTGCTGATGATGCACTCACCTGGACCAAATTAAAGGATCAGTTCCGAAAATATTACATCCCTACTAGAATTATGAAGACCAAGCAGCGTGAGTTTCTTGCACCCACCCAAGGAAATCTGTCTGTGGGAGAATATTTGCAAAAATTCAACCATTTGGCCCGTTATTCCCTATATGACGTAGCCATAGAAGAGAGAAAGATTGACAGGTTTCTTGGAGGATTAAACTCGCAACTCAGGTGCACTCTCAGCATGCTTGATTTTCCAGATTTCCAAACTTTGGTAAATAAAGCTTTCATTGAGGAAAGATAACACAAGCTCGTACTGGACAACCGGCCCGCTAATAACGAGCACAAACGCAAGTTTGAACCAAGAAAAGAAGGACCACTGGTGCAGAAGGCTCGAACCTGGCAGCAAACTCAGGTAGACTACAAGCCCAATTGACAACAGAATGTTAACAAGACTACTACCCAAGTCAAGAATGTTGTCACCAACTCAGTACATGAGGAGCGTCAGCGCAATAATTCTTGCTTCAGTTGCGGGCAAAGTGGACATTATGCCCGTTGGTGTCCCAAGAACAGCAAGGCGAACGCCTTATTCCGGCCACAAGTCAACTTCATGGGGTCATACCCGGACCAGCAAAACATCACCGGGCACGTCAATCACCTCTCCGCAGATGACGCCTAGGAAAACCCCGAAGTAGTCATCGGTATATTTACTATTAATACCATACCTGCAGTAATTTTATTTGACTCGGGGGCTTACCACTCTTTTATTTCTCGGAGTTTTGTTGCCCAAAACAATTTTTCTTGTTCTCTCTTGGGCAAAAATATCCTGGTACAAACCCCGGGATCTTTAATCAAGAGCAATCTGGTCTGCCGTGACTTGGAAATCTATATCAACGGAATAAGCTTTCCAACTTCCTTGATACTCATCGAGTCGACATAGTTGGATGTTATTTTGGGCATGAATTGGATGACTCAATACCAAGTATGCATAAACTGTGCAACCCAAGAAGTCACTCTTATCAGTCAAGAAGGGCAAGTTACAAAATTCTACTCACGTAAAAGCATACCAAAGACGGGGATGATATTTACTGCCGTGGCTGAGTTGGAATTAATTCCTGTGGTCAGTGAATTTCCTGATGTATTTCCGGACGAACTACCAGGCATGCCGCCAGACCGAGAACTTGAGTTTGCAATAGATCTGGTACCCGGAACCGCACCGTTATTCAAGAAGTATTACAGGATGCCCTCATCAGAGTTAGTGGAATTAAAGAAGCAGCTCGATGAAATGCTCCAAAAAGGGTATATCCGTCCCAGTTCCTCACCATGGGGATCGCCTGCACTCTTTGTATGCAAAAAGGATGGCAGCCTCCGCATGTGTGTAGATTATCGGCAGCTGAATGATGTCACCATCAAAAATAAATACTCGCTGCCAAGGATTGATGATTTTTTCGATCAACTCAATGGGGCCAAGGTATTCTCCAAAATTGACTTACGGACCGGATACCATCAGCTCAAGATTAAAAAGGAAGGTATTCCTAAGACTGCATTCACCACTCGATACAGTCTTTACGAATATACAGTTATGTCATTTGGTCTCACCAACGCCCCTGCATTCTTCATGCACATGATGAATAAAGTGTTCATGGACTTCCTCGATAAGTTCGTGGTGGTCTTTATCGATGACATACTTATATATTCAAAAAGTGAAGGGGATCACAAGGAACATCTCCGAGCAGTGTTACAGCGACTCCGAGACCATCAGCTTTACGCCAAGTTCAGCAAATGTGAGTTTTGGCTTAAACAAGTCGGATTTCTTGGACACGTGCTATCTGCCGAAGGTATAGCCGTAGACCCCAGCAAGGTAAAAGATGTGCTCAATTGGTTGCCACCCACAACCGTATCTTAGATCCGGAGCTTCCTTGGACTGGCTGGATATTACCGTCGTTTCATTGAAGGATTCTTGAAGCTTGCCAAACCCATGACCGAGCTACTAAAAAGGACAAAAAGTTTGAATGGACAAAAGACTGTGCTAAAAGTTTCAGTGAGCTAAAGAAATGTCTGACCACCGCACCCGTATTAACTCTTCCAGACATCTATCGCAGTTTTGATATATACTGTGACGCATCTAGACAAGGAATTGGCTGCGTACTCATGCAAGACGGCAAGGTGGTGGCATATGCATCACGACAGTTGCGACCGCACGAAGGAAATTGCCCTACGCATGATCTGGAATTGGCCGCGGTAGTGCATGCTCTCAAAATATGGAGGCATTATCTCATTGGGAAGAAGTGCCAAATTTTTACAGATCACAAAAGTCTCAAGTATATATTCACTCAGCCCGATTTGAATCTCCTACAGCGAAGGTGGCTTGAGCTAGTTAAAGATTATGATTTGGGAATAAACTGCCACCCGGGTAAAGCCAACATGGTAGCTGACGCACTCAGTCGAAAGCCGGTCAGCTTAAACGCCATATTAAATTCCTTGCCCGTTGAACTTCAAGAGGAGATTGCTCAACTCCATCTGAACATCGTTGAGGCTGGTCTCGCTAACACATTGGAAGTTACCCCCACACTTGAAGAAGAATCTGCAAGGCCCAGCCAGATGATCCTGTCCTACAAAAGCATGCCCAGAATATACTGGCAGAGCGTGCACCTGACTTCTCAAGGGATCACTTTGGGACTCTCCGATTCCGCGGAAGGATTTGTGTACCAAATCAGTCAGACCTGAAAAAGAAAATATTTTCAGAAGCCCATGAGTCCTCATATTCTATTCACCCTAGGGTACAAAAATGTATGAAGACCTTCGTCAAATAGTCTGGTGGGATGGGATGAAGAAGGATATTGCCTATTTTGTGGCTTGTTGCGACATATGCAACAAAGTAAATGTAGAACATCAGAAGCCAGCTGGACTTCTTCAACCACTGCCAGTTTCACAGTGGAAATGGGATGATGTTTGCATGGATTTCATCACAGGATTACCCAAAACTCAGCGATGCAATAATGCAATATGGGGCATCGTGGACACTCTAACCAAGGTAGCACATTTTATTCCGGTCAGGACCACCTACCGAGCAGACCAACTTGCACAACTATATGTGTCCAGAATAGTCAGTCTGCATGGAGTACCTCGAACCATCACTTCTGACCGAGGTTCACTCTTTACCTCCGCTTTCTGGACACGTCTCCATCAAGCCTTGGGGACAGCCCTAAAATATAGTACAACCTATCATCCTCAAACAGATGGACAGACAGAGCGGGTAAACCAAATACTAGAAGATATGCTGCGAGCTTGCGTCTTGGCCAAAGGATCTAAATGGGAAGATTGTCTACCTTACACCGAGTTCTCCTACAAGAACAGCTTCCAAACCAGTCTAAAAATGTCACCGTACGAGGCTTTATATGGCCGCAAATGCCGTACCCCGTTAAACTGGTCTCAGACGGGAGATAGCCGTATTTTCGGAACAGACCACATGATGGAAGCTGAGAAATAAGTCAAGGAAATCAAAGACAGATTACAATTGGCCAAGTCTCGACAAAAGAGTTATTACGATGCAAAGCACCGATAGATCGGTTTTGAACCTGGAGAGCACGTATACCTCAGAGTCACTCCTATGAAAGGAGTCTAGAGATTCCAAACTCGCAGGAAGTTGGCACCCAGATTTATTGTCCCCTTTCCAATTATTTCTCGAGTGGGAAATGTTGCTTATCAGTTGGAATTACCCCCGGAATTGTCTGATGTGCACAACGTGTTTCACGTCTCACAGTTGAGGCGATGCATATCCCCGCTCGAGAAAAAGACTGCCGTAACCGACATAGAATTGGCAAGGGATTTAACGTATGAAGAAAGGTCATTCGAAATTGTGGATCAGATGGAAAGAGTCACCCGCAGTAAAGTACGGAAGTTTTATAAAGTCCAGTGGGAGCGTCACACTGAGTCGGAAGAAACCTGGGAACAAGAAGAGTTCCTACAGACATATTATCCGGAATGGTTTTCCCAAGCAACCAAATCTCGAGGACGAGATTCATTCTAAGTGGGGGAGGTTTGTGACAGCCTGGTTTTTGCCCTCTTTTATTTGCCAGAGCTTTATTTGAATTCATTTCAAACCTTGGGATATTTGAATCATTTCATATGGACTTAAACACTTGGGTACCTTTGACTTTCACCCAAGTGCCTCCTATCCATCCCAAACTATCTTTTCTCTCTGGACCACTCTAATATACCTTATGGAATATTTTTCTTATTTGAAAAATATTCACTTTTCTTCCCAAAACCCTAGCTAAATCCTTTGTGCTCCAAAGCAACCCCTATTTTTTGGCTCACAAGATTCTAAGGAAATTCCTAAATATTCTTTGGACCCTAAGACACATTCCTGAGCAAAAATATTGCCCTACTTTTTGGAATATTTTTTCTACAGAAAATCTTTTCTATTCTGGACAGAAATGGTAGTTTCTACAGCAACTACCATTTTACTTGCTCCACTTCTTTTGAAACTTCTTGTGCATCTTCACCTTAGTAACTCTTGACTAGCCTCCAAAGCACAGCCTCCAACTATTAACCATTTTACCTCAGTAAGCTCTCAAAGTTTCTGTCCAGAAACTTACCAGGCGTGTTACTTTCTTTCTACTGCGTCTGGAAATAACCCAACCACGGGTAACTCTCCTATCTACCATGAATAACACGTCAGACATGGATTTTGGCACCAAGTCAGCCAGTAGGCATAGTTCGCGCGGTGACCACGCGTGTACACCATGCCATGGCAGTCTGTCGGCGTGCTCTGGATGCTGCCGAGCGCTCTGTAATCCGCGTGCTTGCTTCCGCGCCTGCCCAAGCGTGCCAAACCGCGCCGCCATCATCGTATTCGCCTCCACAGTCCCCCCTGGCGCTCGCTGACGTTGGAGCTCGCCGCTGCGAGCACGGGCGCGGTCCAGCCAAGGCAACAGTGCGGTGCGCACTGTGCTCGTCGCCACCCCAGCGCCCCTGTGCTCTTCCCCGTACGGCCAAAGCTCCCGCGTGACTCCGTCGCCTTCTCCCCCCTCTCACTGACGCCAATTCGTCGCCGGGCGCAGCCAGGTGTCGCCGGCCGAGCCCTGTTTCACCCCTCTCGGCTCGCATATATATAGGCCCTCTCCCAGCCGCTCCGAGCACCCAGCTCCACTTCCACACGACCACAGATCGCGTAGAACCCCGTGGCCCGACCGGGCAGGCCTCAGGCCACCGTCCCCGAGCTCGAGCTCATCGGCGACCCCCCTCGGGTCGTCGAGGTAGCTCCATGTCCTCTCTGTCCAAGGCGACCCCACCAGAGCCTCCGCCACTCTCTGGTGGAGCCTCTTCACCTAGCTGGAGCTGCTGGAGGCGCTGTTGCTCGCCGTCTTCTTCAACTCAGGCGAACCCTCTGTTCTGTCTCCGCCTCCGAGCTCCGTTCCAACGCCGTCCGTCCACCTCTAGCTACCCTACGGGTACGGGCAGGTGCGTCTCGACCCCCTCCGTCGACCTATCCTTTCCATTTGGGCCAAGTAGCATCGTCGCCGGCGTGCGCTCCGGCGAAGCAACGGCTGCCTCTGCTCTTCCCCCTCTCTCCCTCTCACCTGACTAGCGGGGCCCGCTAGTCAGCCTCTCCGTACCCGTGCAAAGCGGTATGAGTGGTGGCACTCTGGGCTTTTACGCCTTCGACGTCACCCCCCCTATTCTGTTTATTTAAATTTCCAAATTTAAATAGATTCCAGAGAACTTCAAACTGCAATAACTTTTTAACCATAAGTCCAAATGAATTGATTCTTTTTGCATTTTGTTCTTTATAAAGAAATCTTGCAGCACACCAAAAATGAGACTATTTGGTGTTGTGTAGATTTTCTGTTGAATTTTTGAATGATTACTGATTGTTTCTTTTTGTACTTTTATTTATTTTCAGAAGGGGAAACTTGTCTTGAGGATCACCAGGAGGCTTGTGAGCCTCATTTGAACTAAGGCAAGCCACAACAACATTTTCATAGTGCCATTTCAATATTTGTGATTTTTTTCCAACTTGAACAAATGATTTATTTCATACATGTTAATTATTTTGTCAAATACTTCCTGTTGATTGTTGTATTTATTTGTTTCATCCACTTTACAGAAAGTTAGAGTTTGGTTTAAGATACTAAGATAGTTAAAATAAAGTTGGGATCTTGAGAATGATTATGGATATGCATATGTGAAGTACTTTCTTTTACATAAGTAATTATGATAAAATTTTGCTAGAATAAATTTTGTTTTTAATTGAAAGTAAGTCATAACTAGAATAATAGTGAAGATATGATGTTCATCAAAGTAGAGTAGACCCAGTTATAGTTTTGTATGGCCTTGATTTTGTTTATGTGATGCATTTTGGTATGTTGCATTCCATGGCATTATATGATACCGGTTATTTATTCTTCTTTTAGTTGAAACTGTTAATAACTCAACTTGAATAAATTGTTGACCGGGTCATGGTGCCACTGAATCGAGTCTTTCCCAGTGCAACCACATTTACCTTTATGGGAAGGTCTTTATTCGGTCCATTGTCATGCCTCCTATCGGTACCTCCAGATAGGGAAGGTTATGGGCATGCAGTACCCTGGCCCGGTAAGCAGACATAACCTTGTGTGCCCGTTGTTAATTTTATGGTACCGAGTCCCCGTTTGGGATAATTTCTATTTGGCCACGACGGTAGTCGGTGTGCCTTTGGTAGACATAGGGCCACCCAGGACTGTTTCAGTGGGAATTAAGTCGGAGTGGCCGGGGGAGTGTCATGGCAATGGACGGGTTTCGTCGGAACGCCAATGGTCCACCCGAGTGGGAGAACGAGGCCATGCATTCCGGGTGTGGGTACAGTGCACTACCTCTGCAGAGTGTATTTAATCTATCGATAGCCGAGTCCACGGTCACGGACACGCTCGAAAGTAGGTCACACCATGGGTCAACCTATAATAAAATTTTACTCACTAAGTTCTAAAGTTTTGGTACTGTAATAAATTGGTGGAAGAGCCACCGAGATGTTTTGAAACCAAGTATGGACAGGTTGGTGATCACCGGAAAGGTCACGATTTATATCTTGTTGAAATGAATAAGTTTGTAGTTTATAAACAATCATCATGAGTAAGTCAGACCGAGGTTTTATTTATGCAAAGGCATGAGCACAGCATGTTAGTTAATATATATTTCAGTTTGTTGCTGCATACTTAATATTGAGTAATTATCATGATATTGTTTGTCATTATGATTTTGCTTTGCTGTAAGCTTGCAAGTACATTCAAAGTACTGACCTGGCGTGTCATGCCAGATTTCAGGAAAGTTTCGCTGGAAAGAAGTGTCGTGTGAGTCTAGTCCGTGTCCACATCGGTGTCCCTGTGAGATGGAGTTCCGCTACGACGTCGTTCCGCTGCTGCGTAGTTTATGCCCGAGGCCTTTTATGTTCATTAAATAATGTACATATTGTCCAGCCACACCGTGTGTGCCGCTTGGCCTCCCTACCTGTTGTAATGTTAAACTATGGTCCGCTAGTATCAATGAAGCGGTTGTTTTTTGTACCAAGATGTTGTGTGTTGCCAGAAGACAAGGTCTCTGGGCTGGCAATGCAAGGTAAACCGGTCGCTCTGATCCGGGGTGCCACATACTTTGAAGCACAAGTGTGGAAAAAGATAGTAGCAATTGTCCATTTTCCTTTTTTGGGCCTTTTTTTTCTTTGGCCTTTATATTTTTTTGGAGGGGCTTTCTTTATTTAGCCTTTCCTCACCTGGGATAATGCTCTAATAATGATGATCATCACACTTTCATTGAATTACAACTCGATATTACAACTCGATACTAGAACAAAGTATGCCCTATATGAATGCCTCCGGTGGTGTACCGGGATGTGCAAAGAATCAAGAGTGACATGTATGAAAAATTATGCATGGTGGCTTAGTCACAAATACGATGTCTACTACATGATCATGCATGGCAATATGACAATATGAAGCGTGTCATATGAACGGAACGATGGAAAGTTGCATGGCAATTGATATGTCCATTTTCCATCATGGGCTGTTATTATATGTTTTGTCACAATACTTATGCCTTTTCTCTCTTATTTTACAAGGTTCACATGAAGAGGGAGAATGCCGGCAGCTGGAATTCTGGGCTGGAAAAGGAGCAAACTCTAGAAACCTATTCTGCACAACTCCAAAAGCCCTGAAACTCCACAGAACATCGTTTCAAAAAATATAAAAAATATCTGGCGAAAGAAACCCACGAGGGGGGCCACCAGCTGTCCACGAGGGTGGGGGGCGCGCCCCCCTTCCTAGGGCGCGCCTCCCTGCCTCATGGGCCAGCCGACAGGCCCCCGGTGTCCATCTTATCCTATATGGGGTATTTTGACCTGAAAAAAATCATAAGGAGGCTTTCGGGACCAGACGCCGCTATCTCGAGGCGGAACCGAGGCGGAAACCAATCTAGGGCTCCGACGGAGCTGTTCTGCGGGGGATACTTCCCTCCGGGAGGGGGAAATTGTCACCGCCGTCATCACCAACAACTCTCCCATCTTGGGGAGGGCTATCTTCATCAACATCTTCACCAGCACCATCTCCTCTCAAACCCTAGTTCATCTCTTGTATGCAATCTTTGTACCCAAACCTCAGATTGGTACCCGTGGGTTGCTAGTAGTGTTGATTACTCCTTGTAGTTGATGCTAGTTGGTTTATTTGGATCATATGTTCAGATCCATTATGCATATTAATACCCCTCTGATCATGAACAATATTATGTCTTGTGAGTAGTTACTTTTGTTCCTGAGTACATGGGAGAAGTCTTGCTATTAGTAGTCATGTGAATTTGGTCTTCGTTCGATATTTTGATGAGATGTATGTTGTCTCTCCTCTAGTGGTGTCATGTGAAGTCGACTACATGACATGTCACCATTATTTGGGCCTAGAGGAAGGCATTGGGAAGTAATAAGTAGATGATGGGTTGCTAGAGTGACAGAAGCTTAAACCCTAGTTTATGCGTTGCTTCGTAAGGGGCTGATTTGGATCCATATGTTTCAGGCTATGGTTAGGTTTACCTTAATACTTCTTTTGTAGTTGCAGATTCTTGCATTAGAGGTTAATCATAAGTGGGAGGCTTGTCCAAGTAAGGTCAGCACCCAAGCACCAGTCCACCCACATACCAAATTATCAAAGTACCGAACGTGAATCAGACGATCGTGATGAAAACTAGCTTGACGATAATTCCCATGTGTCCTCGGGAGCGCTTTCCTTTATATAAGAGTTTTTCCAGGCTTTTCCTTTGCTACAAAAAGGATTGGGCCACCTTGCTACACCTTATTTACTTTTACCGTTTGTTACTTGCTACCAACTATCTTATCACAAAACTATCTGTTACTTATAATTTCAGTGCTTGCGGAAAATACCTTACTGAAAACTGCCTATCATTTCCTTCTGCTCCTCGTTGGGTTCGACACTCTTACTTATTGAAAGGACTACTATAGATCCCCTAACTTGTGGGTCATCAAGACTCTTTTATGGCGCCGTTGCCGGGGAGTGAAGCGCCTTTGGTAAGTGGAATTTGGTAAGGAAAAATTTATATAGTGTGCTGAAATTTATTGTCCCTTGTTACTATGGCTCAAAATCCTTTGAGGGGCTTGTTCGGGGTATCTTCACCTCGAGCAGAAGAGCAAAGAGTTTCTCCTCAACCTACTGAACCTATTGAAAATGTTTGGTTTGAGATTCCTTCGGGTATGATAGAGAAACTGCTTGAAAATCCCTTTACAGGGGACGGAACACTGCATCCCGAATTACACCTAATCTATGTGGATGAAGTTTGTGGATTGTTTAAGCTTGCAGGTATGCCCGAGGATGTTATCAAGAAGAAGGTCTTCCCTTTATCTTTGAAGGCAGATGCATTGACATGGTTTCGGCTATGTGATGATATGGGATCATGGAACTATAATCGTCTGAAGTTGGAATTTCATCAGAAGTTCTACCCTATGCACCAAGTTCATCGTGATCGTAATTATATTTATAATTTCTGGCCTCGCGATGGAGAAAGCATCGCTCAAGCTTGGGGGAGGCTTAAGTCAATGTTAGATTCATGCCCCAATCATGAGCTCTCAAGAGAAATGATCATTCAAAACTTTTATGCTCGGCTTTCTCATAATAATCGCTCCATGCTCGATACTTCTTGTTCTGGCTCTTATATGATGAAGACTATTGACTTCAAATGGGATTTATTGGAAAGAATTAAACGCAACTCTGAAGATTGGGATCTCGACGAAGGTAAGGAGTCAGGTATGACCCCTAAGTTTGATTGTGTTAAAGCTTTTATGGATACCGATGTTTTCCATGAGTTTAGCACTAAATATGGACTTGACTCTAAGATAGTAGCTTCTTTCTGTGAATCCTTTGCTACTCATGTTGATCTCCCTAAGGAGAAGTGGTTTAAATACCATCCCCTATTGAAATAAAAGTAGTTGAACCTATTAAAGTTGAAGAAAAGACTATCACTTATAATGTTGATCATGTTTTACCTACCGCTTATATTGAGAAACCACCTTTCCCTGTTAGGATAAAGGATCATGCTCAAGCTTCAACTGTAGTTCGTAAGAGTAATACTAGAACACCTACACCCTCTGAGCAAATTAAAGTTGAACCTAGTGTTGCTATGGTTAGAGATCTCTTGGTAGAAGATTTAGATGGACATGTTATTTATCTCCAAGAAGAGTCTGCTAGAATAGCTAAACCCAATGCTAGGAACAAACATAAACCGATTGTAGGCTTGCCAGTTATCTCTGTTAAGATAGGAGATCATTGCTATCATAGTTTATGTGACGTAGGTGCTAGTGCGAGTATTATCCCTCTAGATTTGTATAACGAAATTATGCATGATATTGCACCTGTTGAGTTAGAAGGGATTGATGTTACTATTAAGCTTGCTAATAGAGATACTATTTCACCAGTTGAGATTGTTAGAGATATTGAAGTCTTGTGTGGGAAGGTTAAATACCCTGCTGATTTTCTTGTTCTTAGTTCCCCACAAGATGCATTCTGTCCCATTATATTTGGTAAACCCTTCTTGAATACTGTTAATGCCAAGATAGACTGCTTGAAAGATATTGTTACTGTTGGATTAGGGGATACGTCTCATGATTTTAACTTTGCTAAATTCCGTAGACAACCCCTTGAAAAGGCACCACCCAATAGAGATGAAGTTATTGATCTTGCTTCTATTGCTGTGCCACCTAATGATCCTTTAGAACAATACTTGCTAGACCATGAAAATGATATGCATATGAATGAGAGAAGGGAAATAGATGAAATACTCCTTACACAGGGACCCGTATTGAAAAACAACTTGCATGTTGAAATCTTAGGGGATCCTCCTCCACCCAAGGGTGATCCCGTGTTTGAACTTAAACCCTTGCCTGATAATCTGAAGTATGTTTATCTTGATGAAAAGAAGATATATCCTGTTATTATTAGTGCTAACCTTTAAGAGCAGGAAGAAGAAAAATTATTGAAAACTCTGAAGAAGCACCGTGCTGCTATTGGATATACTCTGGATGATCTTAAGGGCATTAGTCCCACTACATGCCAACACAAGATAAAATTGGAAGAAAATGCTAAACCAGTTTTTGATCATCAGCGACGGTTAAATCCTAAGATGAAAGAAGTGGTAAGGAAGGAAATACTAAAGCTTCTAGAGGTAGGTATTATCTATCCAGTTGCTGATAGCTAGTGGGTAAGTTCTGTCCATTGTGTTCCTAAGAAAGGAGGTATGATTGTCGTCCCTAATGATAAAGATGAACTGATTCCGCAAAGGATAGTTACAGGTTATAGGATGGTAATTGATTTCCGTAAGTTAAATAAAGCTACTAAGAAAGATCATTACCCCTTGCTATTTATTGATCAAATGCTAGAAAGGTTATCCAAACATACTCATTTCTGCTTTCTAGATGGTTATTCTGATTTCTCTCAAATACGTGTGTCAAAAGGGGATCAAGAAAAGACCACTTTTACTTGTCCTTTCGGTACCTTTGCTTATAGACGTATGCCTTTTGGTTTATGTAATGCACCTGCTACCTTTCAAAGATGCATGATGGCTATATTCTCTGATTTTTGTGAAAAGATTGTTGAGGTTTTCATGGATGATTTCTCCGTTTACGGAACTTCTTTTGATGATTGCTTAAGCAACCTTGATCGAGTGTGGCAGAGATGTGAAGACACTAACCTTGTCTTGAATTGGGAGAAGTGCCACTTTATGGTTAATGAAGGCATTGTCTCGGGACATAAAATTTCTGAAAGAGGTATTGAAGTTAACAAAGCTAAAGTTGATGCTATTGAAAAGATGCCATGCCCAAAGGACATCAAAGGTATACGAAGTTTCCTTGGTCATGCCGGGTTTTATAGGAGGTTCATAAATGACTTCTCCAAAATCTCCAGGCCTCTGACTAATCTCTTACAAAAAGATATTCCTTTTGTCTTTGATGATGATTGTCTAGAAGCATTTGAAATACTTAAGAAAGCATTGATCTCTGCACCTATTGTCCAGCCTCCTGACTGGAATTTACCCTTTGAGATTATGTGCGATGCTAGTGATTATGCTATAGGTGCTGTTCTAGGGCAAAGAGTTGATAAGAAATTGAATGTTATCCAGTATGCTAGTAAAACTCTAGATAGTGCCCAAAGAAATTATGCTACCACTGAGAAAGAGTTTTTAGCAGTTGTATTTGCTTGTGATAAGTTTAGACCCTATATCGTTGATTCTAAAGTAACTATTCACACTGATCATGCTGCTATCAAATACCTTATGGAAAAGAAAGATGCTAAACCTAGACTTATTAGATGGGTTCTCTTGCTGCAAGAATTTGACTTGCATATTATTTATAGAAAAGGAGCTGAGAACCCCGTAGTAGATAACTTGTCTAGGTTAGAAAATATACTTGATGACCCACAACCTATTGATGATAGCTTTCCTCATGAACAACTAGTTGTCATAAACACCTCTTGTACTGCTCCATGGTATGCTGATTATGCTAATTATATTGTTGCTAAGTTTATACCTCCTAGCTTCACATACCGGCAAAAGAAAAAGTTCTTCTATGATTTGAGACATTACTTCTGGGATGACCCACATCTTTATAAAGAAGGAGTAGATGGTATTATTAGACGTTGTGTACCTGAGCATGAACAGGAACAGATCTTACGCAAGTGCCACTCCGAAGCCTATGGAGGACACTGGTACCTCTTGAGCTTGCGTTGTATTCCCTCGAAGAGGAAAGGGAGATGCAGCACAGTAGCGTAAGTATTTCCCTCAGTTTTTGAGAACCATGGTATCAATCCAGTGGGAGACCACGCGCCAGTCCCTCGCACCTGCACAAACAAATAAGAACTTCGCAGCCAACGCGATAAGGGGTTGTCATTCCCTTTACGGTCACATATGAGAGTGATATCTGATAGAGATGATAGTTTATATTTTTGGTATTTTTGGTTTAATAAAACAGCAAATAAACAACGGCAAAAGAAATTAACGGAAAAGTAATATGATAGAGATAGACCCGGGGGCCATAGTTTTCTCTAGTGGCTTCTCTCATGATTAGGGATGGCAATTTTATCCAGGGATCCGGATACCCGTGGATACCCGACCCGGTTGGGCGAGGGTATGGACCACATTTCTACCCATGGGCTTATGGATATGGATATCCACAAACAGCCGGGTTGGGCACGGTTATAATTTGTGCTCCATGGATATCCAATGGATACCCATATGAGCCCATATGCCAGTGATAGTAGACTAACCAAACCCCAAGTCACCTGCAGAATCAACCACTGGTACGTCACACCATTATAGTACATGTTGCCTACTTATGCTTGTAGCTTATGTTCCATTTGTGAATGAATGATGATGCGTTACTTTGATCTTTGGGAAGGATGCAAGCTGATTTTTCTATGACAATGGAGCTCCACGGGTTTCTGGGTATCCAGTGGGTTTGGGCATGGACATAAGTTGTGCCCATGAATACCTTGGTGGATGGGCAAAGGGTGCGTATATGGGTCATGGGTTGGATTTGGACCAGCTCCACCCGCCCCAAACTCGACCCATTGTCATCCCTACTCATGATAGCGATATTCTACGGCGGGTAAACAAATTACTGTCAAGCAATTGATAGAAAAGCGAATAATTATGAGACTATCTAGGCATGATCATTGTATATAGGCATCACGTCTGAGACAAGTAGACCGACTCCTGCCTGCATCTACTACTATTACTCCACACATCGACCGCTATCCAGCATGCATCTAGTGTATTGAGTTCATACGAACAGAGTAACGCCTTAAGCAAGATGACATGATGTAGAGGGATAAACTCAAGCAATATGATGAAAACCCCATCTTTTTATCCTCGATGGCAACAATACAACACGTGCTTTGCTGCCCCTACTGTCACTGGGAAAGGACACCGCAAGATTGAACCCAAAGCCAAGCACTTCTCCCATTGCAAGAACTATAGATCTAGTAGGCCAAACCAAACCAATAATTCGAAGAGACTTGCAAGGATATTATGAGCACACATAAAAAGTTCAGAGAAGAACCAAATATCTTTCATAGATAACCTTGATCATAAACTCACAATTCATCGGATCTCGACAAACACACCGCAAAAAGAGATTACATCGAATAGATCTCCTCGAAGACCTAGGAGAACTTTGTATTGAGATCCGGAGAGAGAGAAGAAGCCATCTAGATACTAGCTATGGACCCGAAGGTCAGTGGTAAACTACTCACAACTCATGGTGAGGGGATGATGATGATGATGAAGGCCTCCGTGATGGATCTCCCTCCCGGAACAGGCTCCAAGATGGGATCTCCACGGGAACAGCAGCTATGGCGGTGGAATTAGGGGTTTCTCTCTGCGTATGGAGTTTCTCCAAGAAGAGGGGCACCAGGGGCCACAGGGGCTGCCCTCGAGGCAGGGGGCGCGCCCTAGGAAGGGGGGCGCGCCCCCCACCCTCGAGGATGGGCCCCTTGTCCTCTGGCTTGGCCCCGAAGTCTATCTTGCGTGATTTCCTCCAAAAATATCTCATGCGAAGGTTTCATTCCGTTTGGACTCCGTTTGATATTCCATTTCTGCAAAACCCTGAAATAGGCAAAAAACTGCAATCTGTACTGGGCCTTTGGGTTAGTAGGTTAGTCCCAAAAATTATATAGAAGTGAATGATAAAGCCTATTAAACATCTAATACTTCATAAATAATAGCATGGAACAATAAAAAATTATAGATACGTTGGAGACGTATCAGACACCATGCGGGAGATAGAACTGCACACAAGGTATTGCAATCCGGTTTTAATTGGCCTACTCTCTTCAAGGATGCCCGTAAGTTTGTCTTATCTTGTGATGAATGCCAAAGAGTTGGTAATATTAGTAGACGTCAAGAAATGCCTATCAATTATTCACTTGTTATTGAACCATTTGATGTTTGTAGCTTTGATTATATGGGATCTTTTCCTGCCTCTAATGGGTACACACATATTTTAGTTGCTGTTGATTATGTTACTAAGTGGGTAGAAGCTATTCCAACTAGTAGTGCTGATCATAACACCTCTATTAAGATGCTTAAAGAAGTTATATTTCCGAGGTTTGGAGTCCCTAGGTATCTAATGACTGATGGTGGTTCACACTTTATTCATGGTGTTTCCGTAAGATGCTTGCTAAGTATGATGTTAACCATAGAATTGCATCACCTTATCACCCACAGACTAGTGGTCAAGTAGAACTTAGTAATAGGGAGTTGAAATTAATCTTGCAAAATATAGTTAATAGGTCTAGAAAGAATTGGTCCAAGAAACTTGATGATGCATTATGGGCCTATAGAACTGCATACAAAAATCCTATGGGTATGTCTCCATATAAGATGGTATATGGAAAAGCTTGTCATTTACCTCTTGAGCTAGAACATAAGGCATATTGGGCTATTAAAGAGCTCAACTACGATTTCAAACTTGCCGGTGAAAAGAGGC
>LR738715.1:294801485-294874090 GCA_902687465.1 Secale cereale | reverse complement strand
CCGGGGGGTGGGGGGGGGGGGGCGCCTGGGCCCCCCGAGCCTCGTTTGATGCCCCCCTTTGGCATATATTTATACCGTCTCCCGAAACCCTCGAGACGGGAACTCTTTTTCGCGATCTCATCTCTGTTCCGCCGCCGCCGCCACTTCCAAGATCGGGAGCACCAGGAGAACTCTTCCCGGCACCCTGCCGGAGGGGAGGATCACCACCGGGAGCTTCTCCACCACCATGGACGCCTCCCGGATGAGTTGTGAGTAGTATCCCTTGGACCATGGGTCCATGACCAGTAGCTATGTGATGTTCTCCTCCCGTTCTTGTGCTTCACTAATTAGTCCTCGCGAGCTGCCCTACACGATCGAGGCACATATGTAATCCTTATGCTGTTGCTATGATGAGTTTGCTGGGATCCGATGGATTATGAGATTATGTTCAGATTGTGTTTGAGTAATATATTTGATTCACCTCTTTTATATTTATGTTCGTAAGTAATTCTTGCATGTTCTCCGTTGTTATTTATTGCTTTGGCCAAGTAGTAGGTAGTGACTCCAAGAGGGAACGTTATGCTTGATTGTGGGTTCATGCCCCTCGATGACTAGCTTGAGTGACAGAAACATGAGTCTAGGGGATGTGTTGTTGCCACAAGGGGGAAAACAACGGTGCTTGTGCCCGCGGGTGCAAGGATTGTTTACTTTACGCAAGGTTCTTTTAATGCAGTTGTCTATTGCTTTGAGTTTACACTATGGGTGGGACTCGCAACTTAATACCAGCGAGATGTTCTGGATAGATATCTCAAGGTGGATGATTAGTAGTAGATGCAGATGGATTTCGGTCTATTTACCTCGGCGTACCGCCCATGCTTTGAACCTCTACCTTTCTTGCAACTTAGTCAGCATTGGTTTGCGCACATGGTCCTGTCAATTGCCCAGCTGTAATTCGTTTACCTCACATAGCTGTTTTATCGTCTTTTGGGAGAGAGACATCACTAGTGAACATCATGAGACTCCGGTCCATATTACCATCATTGATCACATCCGCTATTTACTTTCCGTTTTTTATTTACTATTGTAATTATATCTATCACTACTATCACTTGCGTTTGATCCTTTGTAAACTACAAGACCGGAGGGATTGACAACCTCTCTGTACTCGTTGGGAGCAAAGTTATTTGTATCTGTGTGCAGGTCCACGTTGATTGCTAATATCTGGCGCCGTTAGCAGTTGACACCTTCTTGTTGAAACTGGGAGTCTCAGAGAAATCGATCCTTGGTATTGCCAAGGGAAAACTTCCGCTACACTGCATCTCAAACCTTCCACTTGGGGTAACCAACGAGGGGCGATAAGCCATCAGGCAAAGTTTTCTGGCGTCGTTGCCGGGGACTCCACTCTTCAGGATAGGGGAGTTGCACGCTCTTCTCCTTTGGTGTCTATATGAGACATGAGATTCAATCCCATCGGTAAAATTATGAGATAACTATTTGTTATTTCCCAACTGTAAATTCAACTTTGTAAGTCTCTCTTCTCCTTATATGTGTTGGCAATGCTCCTGCCATTTTCGTCAAAAATAATGAAGAGTATTATTATTACTAATGAAAACATCGCAAATCGGAATCACAACCATCAACATATGCTTCCCTAATCTATAATGAATTCTGATGAAAAAATGTCATGTAAATCTAAATCACCTTTGAACATATGGTCAAATAAACCATGAAAAAGGAGATCATGCCAATGGGTGCTATAAATGAAAAATAGGGATGCTACTTCCAATATTGCATCTACTTGATTTTCTTCCTCTCAGATCCACAAAGTTAGATGTCAATTATGGAAAAAAAACAACAGCCTAAGTTTGGCATTGAGGGAAATGTAGCGTATGTGGTACTTGAAGGCTCTAGCTTATTTTTGCATTGAGTGTGTTCAGATTGGATATCCACATGTATGGAGAGGTGTTTGCACATTAGAATAAAACAAAATAACATGGAGATGGAAGAGATCTGTTTAGCACTTCATGCTCATTACCAATCATATTATGACATGGAAATCGCAACATGGAACACAAGTCAAGACATCGAGACCAATTGGCACATAAAACTCAAATATAAGGATGGGGCTCACCATGCATCCAGACGACTTCAAAAGGATGGTGTGGCTGGTCATGTGGAAGATCCTAATGGATACCTATATCCATTGGGGCAAGCTAGCTGCAGCTAAAACTCCCAACCATGTCAAGTTAGGCGCAGATGCACAGATGCAAGAGAGGACAACCTGGATCCAGAGGGGGTGCTAGAAAATCGGAGGAGCTGTTAGAAGATCAATAGAGGAGGGATATATGGGTCGTAGGTGGTGTCCGTGCGGAAGGATGTGAATGGACATGGATGAAGAGATCAATAAATAAATGTAATTGCCTCTTGGTGGTGAATGGAGATGAACATGGTGCTAATTTGAAGCACAAGTGTGGAATTAGCATGCCGCTTCTATCTTTTTCTCTCATTTCATTTTTTCTTTTCTTTTTTTTCCTTTTCTTTTTTTCTTGGTCTTTTTTTGACCTCTTTTTTTCTTTTCCTTTTTTCTTTTTATTTCCTCACTAGGGACATGCATTAATAATGAATAATAATGATCATCACACTTCTATTTACTTACAACTCAAAATTACAACTCGATAGCAAGAACAATATGACTATATATGAATGCCTCTGACGGCGTATCAGGATGTGCAATGATCTAGCATATAAAACGTATCAAAAAACGGACAAGCCATGAAAATATCATGCTAGCTATCTTACGATCATGCAAACCAATATGAAAATGAATGCTCAAGTCATGTATATGATGATGATGGAAGTTGCGTGGAAATATATCTCGGAATGGCTATGGAAATGTCATAATAGGTAGGTATGGTGGCTGTTTTGAGGAAGATATAATCAGGCTTATGCCTGATAGAGTGTATCATATCACGGGGTTTGAATGCACCGACGAAGGTTGCGCCACATCTCGAGGTGAGAAATGGCATTGCACGATACTGTAGAGGCTAGCAAATTGCGGAAAGGTGAGAGTGTGTATAGTCCATGGACTCAAATTAGTCATAAAGAACTCATATACTTATTGCAAAAGTTTATTAGCCCTTGAAGCAAAGTACTACTACACATGCTTCTAGGGGGGAGGTTTGTAGGAGTTAACCATTGCGCACCCCCGACCTTCACGCAAAGATAAACCATCAAGGATAAATTGTGCTCCAACTTCCTGGCATAACGGGAGACTTTACGTGCATGCTTCAAGAATCACACACCTTAACACCAATATTCCTACTAAACACAATCATTCACTAGTACCTCCCACGTATTATCATCTCTATATCGCAAGACTATTGCAAGGAATCAAACATATCACATTCAGTGATCCAAAAGTTTATGTAGGATTTTATGACTAACCATGCGAATGACCATTTCCTGTTGACTCTCTAAATTGATATAAGTGAAGCAAGAGAGTTCAATTTTTTCTACAAAATTCCATGCTCTAACAAATATAAGTGAAGCAAAAGAACATTCTACAAACAATGATTTTATATGTGCAGAGAAATAGGCATCCAAACTTCAAAGGATATAAGTGAAGCACATGAAGCATTCTATAAAGCCATACTCAAAAGATATAAGTGAAGTGCAAATAGCATTCTACAAATCAACCAAGGACTATCTCATACCAGCATGGTGCATTAAAGAAAATAGAAAACTAAACACAAAAGAGATGCTCTAAGAATTTACACATATCATGTGAACAAAACAAAAATCGAAACATATATATCGATACTTGTTGAAGAAAGATAGGATGCCTTCTGGGGCATCCCCAAGCTTAAACGTTTGAGTCTCCTTGAATATTTACTTGGGGTGACTAGGGCATCCCCTAGCTTGAACTCTTGCCTCTCCTCCTCCTCATATCAAGGCCTCCTCGATCTTTGAACACTTCATCCACACAAAACTTAACAAAAAACTCGTGAGATTCATTAGTATATAATGCAAATCACTACTTTAAGTATTGTTGCAAACCCATTCATATTTTATTTTTGCATTACTTATACTATATTTTAACTTCTCCATGGCTTATACCCTCTGATACAATCCGTATTTTTATCAAAACAAGCAAAACAATGTATCAAAAATAGAATCTCTCAAAAATAGAACTGTTTGTAGTAATATGAACATTGACCATACTTATGTAACTCTAAAAATTCCAAAAAATTAGGAACAAATAAAAAATTTGCATAGCAGTACTGTGTGAAAAATTCAGAAACTTTGGACGTTCTAGTAAAAAATGTAAATGCACACACTACAGCCAAAGTTTCTGTTTTTGCACCACACATACCAAACAAGCAATCTAATCATCCTAAAGGAAAATCTTGGCACATTATTTTTATAATGCAATGAATTTGTACAAGGGGATAATTATTTTTGTTGAAAAGTTTCTGTAATTAAGATTCACAAAGTTTCCATGGGCATGAACAAAGTTCAAGGGCGTCCCCCACTTCAACGGTGTTCGTCTTTCTCACTTTCACTTTTCTTTTTAAAAAGTTTTAGGTTCCCCTCTATATTTTTTTTGTTTTAAAACTTTATAAAAGCACACAACAGAATAAAATGGCTCTCTAAAACTTCTGGGCTGTCTCTCGGCAGCGCTTTCTTTAAAGCCATTAAGCTAGGCATAAAGTGCTCAAGTAATGGATCCAGCCGGATCCCAAGGTATATCAAAGCCAATTTTAATTAAAATTTATTTGTATTTTAGTAGTGAGCACAAAGAAATATATATCATGTAACGACGAAGTCTAACTCTCTTCCTATGCATCGGCATGTCATAAAAGAACAATTCATGCACACAAAGTAAAGGCCGATACATAGCATAAGCAGTTTCTTGCAATTTTATAGTGCTGTAAACATAGAGAGGCGGAGATGTAGTTCCTATCTCATGATAATTGAAAGTAGGAGCAGCAAGCACATGTATATTATATTCATGAAAATTATCATGTGTGGTTGTAAGACGCAACACATCAATATAATCCTTAATAAGCACAAACTTCTCTGATATAGTGTAGTTGGGAGAATTGAAAATGATAATAGGAATATCGTGCATGTGTGTAATAGAAACAGTTTCATTCTTAACATAAGGAACTATAGCAAGTTCATCTCCATAAGCATAATTCATATTGGCATCTTGGCCACAAGCATATCAAGCATCATCAAAAAGGGATAATTCAAACGAATCAACGGGATCATAGCAAATATCATAGCATTCATCCTTCGGTAAGCACGAAGGGAAATTAAAAAATGTATGGGATAAAGAGTTACTATCATTAGAAGGTGGGCACGGGCGATCAATCCGCTCTTCCTCATTTTGTTATTCGCTCTCCTCCTTGTCTTTTTATCTAATGAGCTCACAATTTCAGCAATTTCTTATTCCATACTTTCCTGCAAAATATTAGTCTCTTCTTGGACAACAGAGACTTTCTCAATAAATTTATCAATATCAAAATTGTATTCATAATTCTCATAGAAATATTTAAGTATAGCAAAAATTCCAGTTCTGTAAACAACATCATCATAATTTTCACACTTTTCAAACAAACATTCAATTTCATAAGCACCCTTAAAAGTGACAAATTCTTCTATTCATTCCACATCATAGTAATCATATCTACCATTAGCATAAGAAGCCAAGGTTTCATCATCATTAAATTCACATGAAAATGGAAGGTGTTTAGCCTTCATCATAGAGCAACAAGTATAATCATATCTCTACCATAAATTCCAAGCATACCAATGCAACATTTCAATTTGATCCCATAAGAGTTTCCCTTTATGAGTCAAGTGATAATCCCTAAACTATTCACAGTGATCCAACGTGTCTCCCATTATCAAGTTGAATGGGGTTTTCTCCGGATTATCAAAGTAGTGTTTAATATTTTTCACATAACGAGCATCGAGGGTTTTAGGAGGTTCCCCATCTCCAAGAGTAGCAAGTACAACTATTTCTTTTGCTATTTCATGTTCCATATCCATAACTAAAGATAGAGAACAAATTAGAAGAGAAAATAAAATCTACTTAGTGACAAAGCAAACAAGCACACACGAGAATATTCACCCCACGCTATTGCTCCCCGACGATGGTGCCATAAAAGGGTCTTGATAACCCAAGAGTGTAGAGGATCATTTGTAGCCTTTTTTGATAACTAAGAGTGTACCCAACGAGGAGCTAAAGGTAGAACAAATATTCCCTTAAGTTCTATCGACCACCAATACAACTCTACGCACACTTAACGTTTGCTTTACCTAGAACAAGAATAAAACTAGTAGTACTTTGTGAGAATAAAACTAAGAATAAATTACAAGATAATAAACTTAGTAGTTTAGTAGAAAGCTTTTTGTAACACAAGGGAAAGATTTGTCCCTGGGCAATCGATAATTGGATCGGTAATCATTATTGCACTTTTATATGAGGGAGAGGCGTGATCTAACATACTTGCCGTACTTGGATCATATGCACTTATGATTGAACTCTAGAAAGCATCTGCAACTACTAAAGATCAATAAGGCAAAACCCAACCATAGCCTTAAGTATCAGGTCCTCTTTACTCTCATACGCAACAACCCCCTTACTCGGGCATAAGCTTTTGTCACTCTAGCCACCCACCATAAGCGAATCATGAACGTATTGCAACACCCTACAGCGGGGATCCCTCACATTTGTGCGACACGGAGGGAACCATAGGACAACACCAAAATAAATCATACAACTCATACCATTCACGCTCGTCGATTAACCCATAGGACAAAACGGATCTACTGAAACATCATAGGATAGCTACATATCATTGGATAATAATATATAGTGTTGAGCACCATGTTTAAGTCAGGAATTATAGTGGGACTAGAGAGGTTACAACACTACATAGAGGAGAAGAAAGTTGGTGTTGACAGTAGCAAGATTATTGATGTAGATCGCCGTCATAATCCTTGCCCCGGTGGCACTCCGGCACCACCGGGAGAGAGGGGAGAGAGCCCCTCTCCTACTTCTTCGTCTTCTTCCTTGGCCTCGTCCCTGGAGGGGAGGAGCGTTTCCCCTCTGGTCCTTAACCTCCATGGTGGCAGAGGGGCGAGATCCCTCCTATGGATCTCTCTCTCTCTCTCTCTCTCTCTCTCTCTCTCTCTCTCTCTCTCTCTCTCTCTCTCTCTGTTTCTCTTATGTTTTACGACCTCGTTTTCTTGCCCTTCACCTTTTCTTAAATATCCGGAGATTCGTAACTCTGATTGCGCTGAAATTTTAACGTGAATTTTTCCGAATATAAGCTTCCTTGCACCCGAAAAGAGCCCCAACCGACTTATGGGGTGCCCACTAGGCACCACCGCGCGCCGGGGAGGCGCTCCCTGGTGGTTAGTGGAGGTTGTGGGCTACCGTTTGTGTTGATTCCACCTCCCAAAAATCACATGTATTCCAAAATAATCATTCGTAAATTTTTATCGTGTTTGGAGTTCATTTGATATGGATATTCAGCAAAACAAAAAAACATGCAAGAAACATGAACTGGCACTGGGCACTGGATCAATATGTTAGTCCAAAAATAATATTAAATGTTGCCAAAAGTATATGAAAGTTGTATAATATTGGCATGGAACAATAAAAAAATATAGATACGATGGAGACGAATCAACTATCGACTTCATGCAAATGTTGGACGACAACAGCATCAACATTGATCAAGCCCCGATCGGTGATTACAGTTACAATGAGATGGATGGTGGCGTGCACGATCACGGTGAGGAAGAAGATGATGTGGAGGAGGTTGACAAGGGGGTGTTCGATGAAGCGCAAGCAAAGTTATGCGTAAGATTGAAGAACTACATGCCATTGGAAGATAAAATCTTGATCAAGGCTTGGGAATCGGTGTCTCTCAATACGTGCACCGGCACTAACCAACCCGCCAAGCAATATTGGCTAAGGATAGAGGATCAGTACCTCTGCATGATGGCAAAGTATCCAACAGGACACCATGCACCTTTCGGTCTCTCCAAGGTCGTTGGGATGTGATCAAGCCGATTTGCAGCTGTTGGGCTGCTTGCTTGCAGCAATTCTACAATGCACCTCCAAGTGGTACCGTTGAATCCGGTTATGTGAGTTTGTTTTCATATCCCAAGTTGCGCAAATCTTTTGTAGCCATCAGAGTGGTTGCAACATTTTTTTTCATTTTGTAGGACAAAAATGTGCAAGAAAGGTACAAGGACATGGAAACTTCCAGTCGCAAGGCATTTCAAGTAAAGCATTATTGGGAAGTTCTTAAAGATAGCAAGAAGCAGATGGTGATTGAAAAATAATCCCCACCGAAGAGAGGTGCACTCACCAAGATGGATGATGATAAAGATGATGATGGCCCAAGAAAGAAGAAGCCCGATGGAAACAAGAAGGACAAGGACAAGATCAAGAAGGAAGTGGAGGCATCAAGCTCGCAGGACAAGCTAGATCACATGGTCAAGTACAATAAGGTATTGGTGATAAAGAAATTGAAGGCAAAAAAGGAGTTGGCCAAGAAGAAGACTCAAGAGAAGCAAGAGAAGTGGCAACTACTCAAGGAGGAGACCGTGGGCTAGGTCGCCATTGAGGATAGAAGATCCATGGTCGAGGAGAACAAAGCCATGGTCAAGCTCCTTCAAGAGGAGAACAAGATCATGATAATGAATCGAAATGAGATGGATGAGCCCACCAAAGAATGGCATGACATGGGAAGGTTAGAGATCTTGGAGAGGAGGAGGCTAGCCGCAAGAGGACATGTGTTGCCAAGGTTCTGTGTTGGTTCGGCAAGTGGTAGTGGCAATGTTGGTGGTGAAGATTTCATCTTGTGATGATGATGATGACGAAGTGATAATGGATGCGATCTCTTTTGGATTGTGGCGAAAAAACTATGTTCAAATGTCGCCAAAATTGTGTTTGAATTTTTGGAATTTGTGTTTTATTTGTCAGAATTACAGTCACATGCATTGTGTGGTTTTACGGGTTGAGGGCCGAAATTGATAGCGCGCAGAACAGAGCCGCAAACCCAAGCGCTAAAAGAGAATACCGGGGATATTCTCTTTTAACGCTCTAGTTTGCTGGCTCTGTTCGTCTGCAGCCGATTTCGGGCCTTAAAACACGTTTTTCTATGCCCTTATCTCGGTTATAATGGTCGCGGTTTTAAGGAGTCTGCTAGAGATTCTCTGAGACGGGAGCCTCCCCGCCGGGCTAGACTGCAGGCGCGCTCCTGCTTGAAAGATGTCAAACGGGATCCTGGCCGCCACGCAAGATCGTGCAGAGGGGGGAGAGTGACAGGTTGAGTTGTATCTGGGAAAGAGACATCCATGATGAGTCTGTATTGGACCTACTGCTAGTAAGAGCATCTCCAATAGATGATGTACATGCAAAAATTACTATTTTTCATCTCCGAGGCCCAAAAACACTTCTCCTCTTCTACTTCTTGAGCTTGTGTTGGTTTTTTCCTTGAAGAGGAAAGGGTGATGCAGCAAAGTAGAGATACGTATTTACCTCAGTTAAGAACTAAGTTATCAATCCAGTAGGAGGAACACACAAGTCTCCAATAGTTGCACCTATACAAAGAAAGAAATACTTGCACCCAACGCGATAAAGGAGTTGTCAATCCCTTCACGGTTACTTGCAAGGATGAGATCTGATAGTGATAGATATAAAAATATAAATAAAAGAGAAAAATAAAATAAAGGTAAATAAACCGCAACAATGTATTGTAGGGATTTTGGTTTTTGTAGATCTGAAAGCAATATGATAAAATATAGACTCGGGGGCCATAGTTTTCATTAGAGACTTCTCTCTCGAATAAAGCATATGGTGGGTGAACAAATTACTGTTGAGCAATTGATAGAAAAGCAAATAATTATGACGATATCCAAGGCAATGATCATGTATATATGCATTGTTGGGAACGTAGTATTTCAAAAAAATTCCTACGATCACGCAAGATCTATCTAGGAGAAGCATAGAAACGAGTGGGGAGAGTGTGTCTACGTATCCTCGTAGACCGAAAGCGAAAATGTCTAGTGACACGGTTGATGTAGTCGAACGTCTTCGCGATCCAAACGATCCAAGCACCGAACGTACGGCACCTCCACGTTCAGCACATGTTCAGCTTGATGACATCCCACGAGGCCTTGATCTAGTTGAGTGTCATGGGAGAGTTTCATCAGCATGACGGCATGGTGATGGTGATGATGAAGCTACCGGCGCAGGGCTTCGCCTAAGCACTACAACGATATGACCGAGGTGTGTAACTATGGGGAGGGGCACCGCACACGGCTAAAATCAACTTGTGTGTCTATGGGGTGCCCCTCCCCACGTATATAAAGGAGAAAGGGGAGGAGGAGGCGGCCAAGGAGGAGGAGGCGCGCCCTAGGGGGGCAATCCTACTCCAAGTAGGATCCCCCCTTTCCTAGTCCTAGTAGAAGAAAGGGAAGGAAGGGGAGGAGAAGAAGAAGGAAAGGGGGGGCCACCCCTAGTCCAATTCGGTTTGGGCTAGGGAGGTCGCGCGCCCCTAGCTGGCCGTGCCTCCTCTTCCTCCACTTGGGCCCATGTGGCCCAATAACCCCCCCCCCCCGGGAGGTTCCGATAACCTCCCGGTACTCAGTATTTATCCAATAACCCCCGGAACTCATCCGGTGTCCAAATATAACCTTTCAATATATGAATCTTTATGTCTCGGACATTCCAAGACTCCTCGTTATGTTCGTGATCACATCCGGGACTCCGAACTACCTTAGGTACATCAAAACACATAAACTCATAATACCGATCGTCATCGAACGTTAAGCGTGCGGACCCTACGGGTTCGATAACTATGTCGACATGACCGCGACTCATCTCCGGTCAATAACCAATAGCGGAGCCTAGATGCTCATACTGGCTCCTACATATTCTACAAAGATCTTTATCGGTCAAACCGCATAACAACATACGTTGTTCCCTTTCTCATCGGTATGTTACTTGCGTGAGATTCGATCATTGGTATCATCATATCTAGTTCAATCTCGTTACTGGCAAGTCTCTTTACTCGTTCCATAATACATCATCTCGTGAGTAACTCATTAGTCATTTGCTTGTAAGGCTTATTATTATGGGTATTACCGAGAGGGCCCAGAGATACCTCTCCGACACTCGGAGTGACAAATCCTATTCTTGATCTATGCCAACACCACGAACACCTTCGGAGACACCTATAGAGCATATTTATAATCACCCAGTTACGTTGTGATGTTTGATAGAACACAAGGTTTTCCTACGGTATTTGGGAGTTGCATGATCTCACAGTCATAGGAACATGTATAAGTCATGAAGAAAGCAATAGCTGTAAAACTAAACAATCAAGTTGCTAAGCTAACAGATGGGTCTTGTCCATCACATCATTCTCCTAATGATGTGATCCCGTTGATCAAATGACAACTCATGTCTATGGTTAGGAAACATAACCATCTTTGATCAATGAGCTAGTCTAGTAGAGTGTAATGCCCAGGATGCGACTATATCTCCTATGTGTCGAGGCACGACTTATAGACATAAGCGCATTCTGGAATGATCGCAAGCGTGGTATCTTTGCACAACTCATGTAAAAGTTCAGGGATGAAAGTATAAAATAGTTGGCTTACACTTGCCACGTCACACAATGAATACAATAGCATACATTCATCCAAATAACACAGGGTCCGACTACGGACGAAATCCAAACGAGAAAAGATACCACAATCACAAGGCTTGATCGCCCCTAGTAGGAACCACTAATGATCATCGAGATACGTAACATAGAAACGACCACGCTCTTCATCGAACTCCCAGTGAAGTTCCGATCCATCTCCTGCATTGTACTCGTCTGTACCTCCATCTGGTGTGTGTTGTAATCTGTGAGTCACAAGGACTCAGCAATACCATTCCCGGGTATCAAAACTAACAAAGCCTTTAGGTGTGGAGAGGTAATAAAGTGTTTGCAGCAAGCACTAAGCAACTAGCTTACGAGTTCAGAGCGAGATGAGAACAAGTGCCAACGGTCGCCAAGTTGATCAAGAAGTGATCCTAGCTACTCACGTTCATACATAACCCCACTGTGTTCACTTCCCAAAGCCCTTCGGAAAGAGACCATCATGGTTACTCACACAAGTAGTGTATTCTTAAGGATATGGTGTCAAGTTATCTACAACCGGATATTAACAAATTCCCATCTGCCACATAACCGCGGGCACGGCTTTCGAAAGTTCAAAATGCAGGGGTGTCCCAACATAGCCCATCACAAGCTCACGATCCGCGGAGTCGCAACTCCAAATTGGGAAGACCCGAGTATTCTCGTAATTCCGTGCTCAAGATATTTCGACAAAGGTAAAACTTATCTAGGAAGACCTCCCGACATGCTGACACCCTGATAGTAGCCGCGCGTATCTTGTCTGGGGCCACGACCGGATGAGCGAGGCGTATAGGTGCCAAAATACCCCAAAGTTGCCAAGGGGCGGACCTGCACAGTGCTCTAGTTTGGACCAACACTCACGAGGAGCACTGGCCCTGGGTTGTTAATTAAGGCCTCGGGGTAGCTAGTCCCTATGCAAATTTTTAGTTGTTAGGAAAATGGAGTACCAAAGTTGGGCCTTGCTGGAAAAGCTTTAAGAAGTGCGAATTATCAAGGGGGGCCCATAAACCTCAACTGTGTTAGGAATGCAAAAATTAAGGAACATAACACCGGTTTATCGGGTCCTAAGGTGGCATGAGTGGAACAAAACACCAAGCAGAAGGCCAAGCCTTCCACCCATTACCAATATATTGGTGCATTATTTTAAATAGATAAATATATTGTGTTATCCCAATAACAAGTCCGAACGTGGCACATTCTTCGAATAACTTCACCTACAACTAACAACGCTATAAGAGGGGCTGAGCAAAAGCGTACTTAGCCAAACATCGGTTTGCTAGGAGGGCGGTTAGAGTGTTTAATCGCAACATAGGAGGCTGACAAAACAAGAATAGGCATCGAGGCATAGCTAAAGAGCGAGACAACTAGCATATGCAAAGATAGAGGTGATATCGGGGGATAGTCATCTTGCCTGGTAAGTCGTCGGTGGGATGGTAAGACGGCTCCTCAAACTCAGTCTCGACAAGATCCTCGAACTCGGTATCGGCTCCCGGCTCTACCCAACACAAGAGCACAACAACGGTACAAGATCAATCACGGTGCAATGCACAATCAACATGATGCAAGACATGACATGGGATGCAAGTATGATGTGCGTATGCACGAGGATGCTCTCGAACCTAAAGGAGAAGATGATGAAAATGGCTTCATCTTGGCAAACCAAGCAAGCCACTGGATAGAGGAGAAGATTTCGGTCAAAATCGATATAAAGATCATGGGAAATGGATGCACGGTTTGCAAATGACAAGCAAAACACTACACGATGCAATCTGCCAAAAACAGCAAGTTGCCCACTAAGTGACCAAGCTTAAGTATGCTACATCACTCCAACAAGCAAGCAAAAGGCAAGGCAATAACATACATAACATGCTCTTCAAGAATAACCACATGGCTACTTCTACAACATACTAGAACATGTCACAAACTGCAAGGCAAAAGTGCAAAAGTTTATCCAGACTAAATGAAAAACTGGGCATGGCAACAATAACGACAAGTAGGCATGTTTGCAAGCTTGTGCAACTCATCTCAAAGCATAGCATGGCACGTGAGAAGCTACTCATAGTAAGAACATGGTCATAGCATGCATAGAACACTAGCTATTCACATGGCAAAACTGAACTTGCTGATAACAAGCTGACAGAAACATTTTATAGCAACTGGTGAGCACGAAAACAAAAATCTACAACAAGGCATCATGGCAAACAAGAGCATGGATAGCTAGAGCATAACATATACATCAAGGAACACCCACTGGACAACTCCAACCATGCACAACAATGACGGTAGCCTCATGGAAACATGGCATAAAAATTAATAGATTCAGCCTTAGCAGAAATTTAACATCACGAAGGCATGTTAACAAGCTTGATGGACTCATCTCAAGACATATAATGGCATTAAAATAAATCTATCATGTAGAGCACATTCCAGCGAGCAAAACCCATGTTGACACCTAGCTCATATGACCCATGGATTAATTCTCCCGAAGAAGACAAAACATCATCTCACAACAAGTTCACAAACTTATTAGCCATATGCACTTTTGCAACAGGGTTAAACCTAGCATAATACAACCTAACATGTATGCAAATGTATCCATCATGAAGAGCATCACAAGACGAACATCTCGATATATTATACATGCAAAACGGAGCACCGAGCACAAAGTAACCACATGATGAAGGAGGCAACAAAATTAAAGGGATCTGGGACTTACTGGAATTTTTACCCCTCCAAAAGTCAACGCGGGACGGAGTCGTGCGGGACGGAGAGATCCGGGCTCGGGGATGGCGTGTTTGGTTAGGATCTCGGTGGATCTCATCCCGATCCACCGAATCCGGACGAGGAAGACGGCGGCGCGGCTCCGGCGACCTCCGGCGGCCGGAGTGGAGGACGGGGTCCGTGGCGGATGCGGTGGCCGGCGGCGGCGAGGAGCGGCGGTGATGGCGGTGAGGCGGTGGGGCGGTCCGCGGAGGTGGTGGTGGCGCGCGCGCTTGCGGGCGACGAGGCGCGGGGCGGCAGCCGGTGCCGTGGTGCGCCGACGGGGGCCGGGGCGCGGCCCACGGCGGCGGGAGGAGACCGGGTCGGGAGGGCCTGATCCGGGCCGGCGGGCCCGGCGGCGCGAGGGAAGTGGGCGCGGTGTAGGAGACCATGTGGCGCAGTGCGATTCGCCGGGCGCAGCGGCAGACGCGTCTAGGGCGGCGCGGACGCGTCCGGCGCGGCGCGGACGTGTCCGGCGCGGCGCGAAGGAGCTCGGCTAGGGTTTGGATCCGAAAATGGAGGGGATGGGGCTGTTTTATAGGTAGAGGGAGCTTGGAGTGTCCAAATGAGGTGCGGTTTTCGCCCACACGATCACGATCCAACGACCGAGAGGATGGAGGTGGTTGTGATGGGCTAGTGGGCTGTTGTGGAGGGGGTGCTGGGCCAAAAGAGATAGGGGTTTTAGCCCACGTGGTTAACCGTTGGAGTATCAAACGACCTCCAAACAAGACGAAACTTGACGGGCGGTCTACCGGTGATATACCAAGACCACTCGACAACTCTCAGCCCATTTCGAGGATGTTTTTAACCCACTCACAAAACAAAGGATTGAGAGATGCGACGGGCCCGTGTGTGAGTGTCGGAACTCGAAACGGACAACAGAGAGAACGGAGACGATGCAACTACGCACGGATGCAGGTGAGACTATGCCAAAGCAATGCACATAATGAAAATGACATGGTGACATGCAACTCACCCACAAGGCAAAAACGAAGAAACCCGAAATGAAGGAAGAGCCCAGAACATAATTGATTAAGTCAACGAGGAATATATTGCCATAAATGGAATTGTTACATTCGGGGCGTTACAAACTCTCGTCCACTACAAAAAGATCTCGCCCCGAGATCTAGGATTGAAAGAAAGCAGGATACTCGAAACGGAGACGATCTTCTCGTTCCCATGTAGCTTCTCGGTCGGTACGGTGTGACCACTTCACTTTCAACAATTTGATGGACTTGTTGTGGGTCTTGCGCTCAGTTTCTTCAAGGATAGCAACGGGGTGCTCACGATACGACAAGTCTTGCTAAAGAACAATCTCTTCGAAAGTAATGGTGCGTTCAGGTGTCTTGAAGCACTTGCGGAGTTGTGACACGTGAAACACATCGTGCACATTTGCAAAGTTGGAGGGAAGCTCGAGTTGGTAGACTAGATCGCCTCTCTTGCCAATTATCTTGAAAGGACCCACGTATCTTGGACCAAGCTTGCCCTTGATACCGAACCTCTAGGCGCCCTTCATGGGAGAAACACGGAGATAGACATGATCTCTGATGTTGAAAGCCAAATCACGATGCTTGCCGTCATAGTAGCTCTTTTGGCGCGATTGCGCGGCTTTGAGATTCTCACGTATGACTTTGCACATTTCTTCAGCCTCTGAGATCAAATCATTTCCAAGGAGTTGAGGTTCACCAGTCTCGAACTAGTTGAGAGGGGTACGACACTTTCTGCCATAGAGGATTTCAAACGGTGCTTTGCCTGCACTTTCTTGGAAGCTGTTGTTGTAGAAGAATTCGGCAAATGGAATGCAATCTTCCCATTTCATGCCAAAGGAGATGACACATGCCCTGAGCATATCTTCAAGAATTTGGTTCACTCTTTTGACTTGACCACTAGTCTGAGGGTGAAAAGTTGTGCTGAAGTGAATCTTGGTACCCATAGCTGACTGAAAGGAATCCCAGAATTTGGAAGTGAACAAGCGTCCATGATCTGAGGAGATTACTTGAGGGATACCATGCAAAGAGACAATTCTAGAGGTGTAAAGCTCTGCCAGTTGTGCTGCATTGATGGATTCTTTGACTGGAAGAAAATGAGCCACTTTAGTGAGCTTGTCAATCACCACAATGATGGCGTCATTTCCTCGCTTGGACTTGGGAAAACCGGTGACGAAATCCATCTCAATGTGATCGATTTCCACTCGGGGATAGGTAGAGGTTGAAGGAGTCCGGCTGGACGTTGATGCTCTGCGTTCACTCTTCTGTAGACACCACACTCGTCCATGAATTGAGCAATTTCTCTTTTCATGCGAGTCCACCAATAGGATTGCTTGAGGTCGTGGTACATCTTGGAGCTTCCTGGATGTATAGGGAGGAGTGAGTCACGTGCTTCGTTCATTATGAGCTTTCTGAGATCACCTTTGGGAACCACAATCCTGTCCTCAAAGAACAAAGTGTCTCTGTCATCAATGCGATAGCACTTGTACTTGGGAGTATCCTTAGCAATACCATGTTTCACTTTCTGCACCATAGCATCACTGAGTTGGGCCTCACGGATTTGATCTTCCAAGGTAGGAGCAACTTGTAGGTTGGCAAGAAATCCTTGCAGAACAACTTGGAGGTTGAGGTTCCTGAATGATTCACAAAGTTCAGGTTGGAACGGTTTAAGGAGGAGACTATTGCAATACACCTTTCTGCTCAAGGCATCTGCAATGACATTGGCCTTGCCAGGAGTGTACTCAATGCTTGGATCGTACTCTTGAATCATTTCAACCCAACGAGTCTGGCGGAGGTTAAGGTTTGGCTGGGTGAAGATGTACTTCAGGCTCTTGTGATCGGTGAAGATGTCCACTTTTTTGCCCAACAGAAGGTGTCTCCACGTGATCAAGGCGAACAACTGCTGCTAGATCAAGATGATGTGTGGGGTAATTCTTCTCATTTGGTTTAAGCTGACGCCAAGTGTATGCAATGATTTTCTTGTCTTGCATGAGAACGCCGCCGAGACCTTGCAATGAAGCATCATAGAACACTTCATAAGGCTTGGACTCATCCGGAGGAGTAAGTACCAGAGCAGAAATGAGCTTCTCTTTGAGGGTATTGAATGCCACATCACAATCAGGAGTCCACGAGTACTTGACATTCTTCTGCAACAGGTTGGATAGAGGCTTGGCAATCTTGGAGAAGTTCTCAACGAACCTTCTGCAATAGCTTGCGAGACCGAGGAAACTTCGGAGTTGCTTGACATTCTGAGGAGGTTCCCACTTCACAATAGCTTCAACCTTCTCGGGGTTAATAGAAATGCCCTCGGCAGAGATAATATGGCCAAGATAGAGGACTTTATCAAGCCAGAATTCACACTTGGAGAATTTCGCATAGAAACGGTGCTCACGGAGCCTGTCCAGAACCAAACGGAGGTGCTTGGCGTGGTCTTCTTTATTCTTGGAGAATTCCAAGATATCATTGAGGTAGATGAGCACGAATTCATTGGTGTAGGGGTTGAATATGAAGTGCATCCTCCGAGAGAAGGTGGGTGGAGCATTTGCAAGCCTGAAAGACATGACCGTGTATTCATATGAGCCATAACTCGTTCTGAATGCGGTCTTGGGAATATCCTCTTCACGGATATGAATCTGATGGTAACCCATCCGGAGATCAAGCTTCGAGAAAACCTTGGCTCCTTTGAGCTTCTTGAACAATTCATTGATATTGGGGAGCGGGTATTTATTCTTTATTGTCTTCTTGTTCAATGGCCGGTAATCAATGCACAATCGTTCTGTACCATCCTTTTTCTCAACAAAAAGAACACCACAACCCCAAGGGGAAGTACTTGGTATGATCAGACCCATGCATTCTTGCTCATCAAGTTGTTTCTTCAATTCCTTCAACTCATCAGGAGAAAGCTTGTACAGACGCCGACAGGCTGGCTCGGTACTTGGTTCAAGTTCAATGACGAATTCAATTGGACGGTTGGGAGGCATGCCTGGAAGATCTTCAGGGAATACATCCTCATATTCACAAACCACCGGAATACGGGATATGGCATTAATCTCGCCCTTGTCATTGAGAGAGAATAGCCTGATTGTGTTATCTCGAGCTGCGAAGATAATCACGTCTTCGGAAGGATGAGTTAGATTGACCTCCTTGTTTGCACAATCAATAAGAGCATCATGCTTAGAAAGCCAATCCATCCCAAGAATAAGAACAATGTCCGAGTTACCGAGAACAACCGAGGAAACCAGAAAACTGTAATCACCCATATGAATAGCAACATCTGGTACAACTGAGTTGGATCTCATCAATGCACCTGGAGAAATGATGCGCAATGGTTTATCCAAATAAGATGATGAGAAATCATGCTTGGCAAAGAATGATCTAGACATGAAACTGGGTGATGCACCAGAGTCAAACAATACTTTTGCAGGAATTGAGTTAACTGGAAGATGTTAACTGGAAGATTACCAATTATCACATCGGAAGAATTATCTGCTTGAGCTCCACTCATCAGGTTCACTCTTGCTGACTTGGCATTATGCTTGACAATAGCATTGCTGACAGGTGGAGGAGGCGGAAGGCGCCTTTGAGTGCACTTGTTAGCATACTGACCTTTCTGACCACACTTGTTGCAAGTAACTTCAGAGAGTGGCCGATGATAAGGACCGCTTGGTCTTGGAGCTTGGAACTGAGACTTGGACTGGTTGCTTGGGTTGGGTGGGTGGGAAAATCCACGACCACCTGAGTGCTTGTTGTGACTCGGAGGACGGAGCACTGGAGGAGGCGGGAGCCAGAACTTCTGCTGCTTGGCGACCACTTGAGAGGAAGACGAGGAGTGAACAACATCTCTTATCCTCTTTTTGGATGCTTCACACTTGAGCTGAGCTGCCTCTTGCTTGAGAGCCATGTTGTAGAATTGATCAAATTCATCTGGATCGAACAGAATGAGAGAAAGTTGGAGTTCATCTTTCAGACCACCTCGGAATTGTTAGATTTTCCTCTTGGCATCGGGGATGTCTTGCTTCGCATAACGGGCAAGATTCTGGAATTTGACATTGTATTGGTAGACAGACATGGTGCCTTGCTTCAGATTGCGGAATTGCTCACGCATGCCTTCAATGACACTGGTAGGAATGTGATGAGAACGGAAATCGCGGCATACGTCAGTCCACAAGTTCTCATGACCCACTCTGGAGTCATTGTATTGTTGCCACCAGCTGGAGCTTGATCTTTGAGTTGAAAGGCAGCAAACTTGACATAATCCTCAGGTCTGACGTTACTGCACTCAAAATGCTTCTTGATGTCTGTGATCCAATCTTCAACATCTAGCGAATCCACACAGTAACTGAAAGACTTGGGCTGATTTGCCAGGAATTGGTTCAGAGTCGCAAAGTGAGGTTGATTCAACAGATTTCCTTGGCCTTGGTTCCCTTGATTGCCTTGATTTTCTTGATTGGCTTGGAAACTCTGCATCATCTGCATGAGCATCTGAGTGTTTTGATTGGTTGCCTGCATAATCGCTATCCATGCCTCAGACGGAGGAGGAGGGGAAGGTGGACGCTCTTCTTCACTCTCTGGGTTCTGGCTGGGAACTTTCTTAGGTGCCATCCTGAAGATGATGACAACTGTTAGCCATTGCAGCAAATAATAGATAAGCTGAATCAACGGCTAGATATTGCAACATAGTATTCACAATGAAAATCTGAACAAAATTGAACGAATGAATTCCATAGCTTAATGGTACAACAACTTGTCGAGAAGCCACTTGGGAGAACAAAATGATAGAATAAAACAGCAAGGTAATAGATGGAACAAATACATAATAGAGGTTTCGTCCCACATGTTCGTGATGAATGCCCCATGGCACGTGTTACAAAGGGCCTTGAAATCGCCGGATCAGCATAGCCAAGGATCCTATAAGATGCAACCCCCTAGTGCAACAACGCCCATGATAGCCTCTCCACTAGATGTTGAACCCCAACCTCGTATCATGCACCCGTTGGAAGATTACCTAAGATCTACTTGAAACCCACCTATTAATTCCCGAAGCTTTCCGGTTATGCAATCTGGTGTTGGGGACAGGGGAAGCACCGCGCACTCAACTATAAACCTACAACCAGCTGTATCCATCCGTCAACACATAACCAGGCACCTTCGAAAACTGTTTACCTCGGACCTTCGAAACACATCCGCTATACTAGCTATGGCAATACTCCCGAACTACCCCCCTAGTACTGGGTGACATCGGGGTTATCTCACCACCAGACATGCATAGAAGAGTTTTCGATGTCGGCCGCCTCTGGTATTCTAGAACTGCCATGATACATTTGTGACGACAACACCTCGGAGCTCAACTCCCCGAGACACTGCCACAACCCCTAAATGACAGGAGGCACCAAGAACAATGTTCTCGTCACAAAGATATCGGAACAATGCAAACAATACCCGCATAATCCTAAAAAATTGGTGAAATTTTGAGAATAGTGAAGTTAAAACAATGTCTGGAGACCTCACCAGAGCGATGAAGGGGATGAGGAGTAAAAATAAATCCTACTCTATGATATATATATATATATATATATATATATATATATATATATATATATATAGGACTCAAAACATTTTGTGTGTGTGCCTAGACTCAACCATCGGTGGTTCGATCAATCAGGGGGCTCCTAGGTCGGAGACGGCTCTGAATACCAACTTCTAATGCCCAGGATGCGACTATATCTCCTACGTGTCGAGGCACGACTTAGAGACATTAGCGCATTCTGGAATGATCGCAAGTGTGGTATCTTTGCACAACTCATGTAAAAGTTTAGGGATGAAAGTATAAAATAGTTGGCTTACACTCTCCATGTCACACAATGAATACAATAGCATACATTCATCCAAATAACACAGGGTCCGACTACGAACGAAATCCAAACAAGAAAAGATACCACAATCACAAGGCCTGATCGCCCCTAGTAGGAACCACTACTGATCGTCGGGATACGTAACATAGAAACGACCACACTCTTCATCAAACTCCCAGTGAAGTTCTGAACCATCTCCTGCATTGTACTCGTCTATACCTGCATCTGGTGGGTGTTGTAATCTGTGAGTCACAAGGGCTTAGCAATCCCATTCCCGTGTATCAAAACTAACAAAGCCTTTAGGTGTGGAGAGGTAATAAAGTGTTTGCAGCAAGCACTAAGCAACTAGCTTACGAGTTCAGAGCGAGATGGGAACAAGTGCCAACGGTCGCCAAGCTGATCAAGAAGTGATCCTAGCTACTCACCTTCATACATAACCCCACCGTGTTCACTTCCCGAAGCCCTTAGGAAAGATACCATCACGGTTACTCACACAGGTAGTGTATTCTTAAGGATATGGTGTCAAGTTATCTACAACCGTACATTAACAAATTCCCATCTGCCACATAACCGTGGGCACGACTTTCAAAAGTTCAAAACCCTGCATGGGTGTCCCAACTTATCCATCACAAGCTCAGGATCTGCGGAGTCTGTAACACCCCAAATTTTTGAGTTGGTTTTTCTTGCAAACTTTTGGCCTTTTTGAAAGGGGGATTGTTTGATCTTTTCTTTTGCCCTTCTAAAATATCTTTTTGCCAAAGTTTGTGTGTCTTCTCAGCTTGGTTTTTAGCCTTGAAGTTCTCCTCTTGTGTTTGGCTCAAGCACAAGTTGAGATTCAAAAGGAGTTGTTTGAGTTCACCACTTCTTATTTTAAAATTCTCAAGTTTAGCCTTGACCTATCTCCCCTCCAAACTTCCTCTTGCCATGATCCCAACAGGAACAATCCTCTCCAAGACTCTCTTCACACCATGGGACAAGCATTTCATCAATTCCAGCAAGTTTGAACCTTATTGGGATTTTTCTCCTATTTATTTCACTTCAAAACAAATTATGTCCTTTATAGTGGACCTTGGTGATTTACAAAGGAACCACCTTTTTCATCTACCTATTTGACTCCAAACCAACTCTCCTAGATAGTCCTTAATACCCACAACCTAGATCCATCTTGTTTCACTGGTCCACAGTTCAAATTTTTCAAATTTCACCTGCTGCAAGTTTGGACCAGATTTGCAAAATTTGGTGAAATTCATATTTATCTTCATCCAAAAATTCTGTGAAAAATCATGCAGCCTCTAGGTACATCAAGAGGCCACTCCACCAAAAATCAGCTCCAGAGACATTGCACAAATACTAGAATCATTTCATCAAACATCTAGCCTACACTGAACTGTTAGCTGTTAACTGAAACTGTCGACAGTTTAACACTTCGTCAGTTTCGTCAGTTTCGACAGTCATCGGGCGCGGCGACAAAACTCTGTATGTATCTTCATTGGCTCGACGCTGCACTGCAGCTTCCTCTTATCCACGCGCCGCACGGTCGCTTGGCAGCTTCTGGGCGTCGGTGGTGCCCTGGCCCGACCGCGCCGGCGACTGCCACGGCCACAACGCCGCCCGTGGCGGCTGACAGACGCAACGCCGCAGCTCCACGCCGTTTCGCGCCGCCCAGACCACCCCAGTGCCCAGCGTGTCCTTCTCCACAACCAGCGCATGACTGGCACGCCGTTGCCGTGGCCTGGCACACGCAGAGCGCCGTTTCTGCCGCCGACGTGCCGCACGGCCGTTCCGTCGGTAACAGGTCGTAACTCTACCTCTCCTGCTAGGTTAGGCGTGGGAATGGAACCACAACAGCTCCTGGAAGATGCTCAAGCTCCTAACCCCGCCGTCCGACCACTGCAGCACCGTAATTGGCTCGCCGGACTTATCCATTCATGGCAGCCACCTCGAGCCGCCTATAAAAGGCACCCCCGAGCTCGTGCTCGAGCACACACGCCTCCACTACGTCCCTAGACCACGCCCAACCTCCGGAAGAGCCCCGAGAGGCTTTTCTTCCCCGGCTCCGGCCAGCTACCTCCGCCTCGGGCTCCAGCTCCGTCCACTCTAATGAGGGCTCCTCCGCTGCCGTGAGCTTGAACGTTGTACCCTGGCATCCACCTAGTCCTAAACCCCAGCCCAATTTCTCTCCAGAAACCTTCCCCGATGAGGTCCACGAACACCCGAGCCGCCGTCCGCCGGAGATAAGCTCGCCGTCGACGTGGGACTCGCCGGCACCCAACTCCACCACCGTTCGACGCGGAAGACCACCGTGGAGCCATAGGTACCACTCCCCTCCCCTATCTCGCCGTGGATCGACGCCGGCGATCACCGCAGCACCGGCGCCGGCGCGGCTCTGTTTCTTTTTCAAACCTGACAGGTGGGGTCCCTCTGTCAGTCTCTCACATCTCCCCCTCGAACCGTTTTCTGTTGGCGTATTTACGTAAAGTGCGTTTTCCCTCTGCGGGTGACGTACTACGTACCGTTTCGCTTTGTCCTTTTCTGTTCTAGCCCCTGGATCTTTTCTGTTTCATTACAGATAGGTCCCTAGATAGAAACCTTAATATCTTTTAAACTAAAAGTGATTTTGAGTTGATTCTTTTTCTGTCCATCTTGGTTTTCTGTCTAGTTTTTTATCATATTTATGTGGAAATATTTTGAGCAACTTTATTTGCACGCGCGGTATTTATGTAAGTATATATTTTTGTTTGAATACATAGATACTGGAGGCCGTGACGGAGACACGAATCACGTCGAGTTAGGCTCCGACTTTTCAGAACCAGGCAAGCATGTTTGAAATCTTGATATGATGAGTGTGTTGCATGTTTGCTCGAGTAGCTCGTTCATAAGCATGATTATATGAGCATATGTGTATGGCATATTTCATGCGAGTGATGCTTCGGGTGAGTCCCGAAGGAGAATGTTGAACCACCTCGATCATATGGTGACATGATGGGGTGGAATACTGGTATTGTTGGAGCATGCCAGTAATTGGTCAACTCAGTATCAACGGAGATCATGTCACGATTCTGTTCGTCTCCTTTTCAGTACTATCATAGGCCGTCCGTTGGGATTACGGTCTAGTCGGTTGTAAACCACTTTCCGAGTACACACCAAGTAGAGGGGCCGGGATGAGGGTTCCGTGGCCCTGGATTAAAGCCCGTCATCCGGTCAGGGGGCATGGGTGTTTTCGGTTGGGACCGAGAGGGGGGCACCCCTTAGAGCGCACTTATATAAATTTGATCCCATGCTATTCGAGGTTGTAACCTCCCCGTCTTAAAGTTTTCCGTGAATGTCGTCGCGGGTGATTCCGGATGGCAGGATGTTAAATGGGTGTGTACTGGTTAGTTGGGTTTCTACTAAAACACCGTAGACGGGGCTAGCCCACGTGGCTAGCAGAACCCGTTGGCTATGAGTTATTAGTACAAGCTCTGCAGAGTTAAAATTCCTTCAGTAGCCATGTTTGTGGCCTAGGATCTATATTCATGTCAACCCGGTGACCGTCTCTAGTATATTCTTGTGAGTAGCCAAAACAGCGTTGTCATCAGGTTCATTTGGTAAATGAACTCACCACCATCCCTGTATTGATTTTACTTTCCGAAGTATCTCATCATTATATCCTGTTATTTATAAGACCTTTATGTGATGTCGCTCAGACGTCCGACTGTGGCATTCTTTTTATTTATAAGCCTTTTATGTGATGTCGCTCTGACGTCCGACTGTGGCATTCTTGTTATTTATTTACGTCATAAGCCCTTTATGTGATGTCGCTTAGACGTCCGACTGTGGCATCCTTGTTATTTATTTTTGTTATAAGCCATTTATGTGATGTCGCTCAGACGTCTGACTGTGGCATTCTTTTTATTTATAAGCCCTTTATGTGATGTCGCTCAAACGTCCGACTGTGGCATTCTTGTTATTTATTTTTGATATAAGCCCTGTATGTGATGTCGCTCAGACGTCCGACGGAGGCATTCTCGTTACTTACTATGGTTATAAGCCCTTTATGTGGTGTCGCTCAGACGCCCGACTGTGGCCTGTTATCATTTTCTTATTTTCCTACAAGGCGTCACCCAGACCCTCGTTTGGTCCCGTTATTTTTATCTTTTGGATTTCGGGAGGATTACCGCCCGACTTCCAGTCTTTACTTTCAGTGCATCATATTTTGTTCCGGTTGCATTTTTGCTGGAATACTCATATGCATTCATGTTGGCATTTGTTATATCTTAAGTCCGAACTGTCTTGCGAGTACATTCAAAGTACTCACCTGGCTTGTTGATTTGGCCAGATGTGGACGAAGGCGATCTCATGGATGAAGAGTTCGATAGCGAGTCCGACGCTTAGAGGAGTCCCAGTCAGTCTCTTGTGATCCTGGAGTTGATCACTGTTTTATAACCGCTTCCGCCTACCACCAAATAAATCCATCGGGTCTCACTCCGACACTCGATGAACTGTAAAATATTGGAGTCACACCACCCACTTCACTGTGACATATTCCATCTCCTTTTATTACGAGTCAGTAGTATGCCACCCTGCCTTGTGCCATATCCGCCTCTATGTATTATATTGGGGCGCTTGTAATAAAATCCGTTGAGCCATCCCTAGCTCAACCTTGTATAATATTCAGTGTACTGGAAATTTTGTATCAAGGATTTGTCTGCCAGCAGGAATATTATTCCTCGCCGGTTTAATAAAGCAACCGGTCTTCCGGTAATTATTTTATCAAAGGACCGGTGGCGACAACCTTGGTATTAGAGCCAGGCTGACTGTAGGAAGCCACTAGGTGCGCTCGCTAATCGGTTATTAGCAAAAATCTGCTTTTCAGCATTTTTACATATGTAGAAATTTTTTGTTGGTCAGCATAAATTTATGGCCTGACTATTCGGAATTTTTGTCTACTTTTGTAGATGGCCAGCAACGACTGTGATGCACAGGTGTTCGCCAACATTCCTGAGGGGTTTGTCAAGCTCCTCATCGCCATCACCAAAGTCGCCATCGGGCCATCCACATGTCCCGAATTTACACTCTACCGTCACAAGCTCAACGACAGCGTGTCTATGCATCAGGTTGTGGTACACTTCAAAGGTGGGCGTTCTGAAGTGCGCCGCCTTCGATTTTTGGGCAGAGCCATGCCTACGGAGAGGCATGCTATGTAGATGGCTGCCCGTGAGGCGATAGCTCGTCTCCGAGACATTCTGCCTTCGATGAAGACTCGTCGCTTCCGTTACCTCCCATGCCACGTGCCTTATACGTGCCACTATGCATTTGCATGTGCAAATGGGGAGCGTGATGAAGCCTTTGAATAAATGGTTGAATACCTCAAGGCACTTGAGGCGGCCTTTGATAATCTGGTGGACGATCTGGTGGCCGCCTATATGGAGATGGTCCAGAGTGGCTCCGCCAACAGGAGGGAGCTGCTCCATACTGCACCACCAATGACTTTTGTCTCGTCCGCCGCATCCTATGCACCTTCCATTGTAGCCACCGCTCGCCGTCTGCCTACCACTGAGGAGTTTGACCAAGTCATTGCTCCCACACCAGTCAGAGCTGCACCGCCTGCTGCACCAGCTTCGACACCTCGTACTCATACTCCGCGCCTGGAGCCCATCAGTGAGGAGGAAGTTGAGTCTCCAGCACCACTGGGCCTTACCCTCGGCAGGCCAAGGGAAATCTTCAACATCTCTGACTAGCGCGTCATTTCGCAACGCGCCGCGCTCGCTTGTAATATTTGTGTGATATGTAAAATAGGTTGATGGGAGTAGTCTGTTTGCGCATCATGTAGGACCTTGGAGGAGTGCACTAGTTTCAAATAACATGTCAGGATGTGTACTCACACCCTGAGTAACGCATGTATAATTAGGATCTGCGTGTAACATATGTACTAGCAGCCTTCTCCGTGCGCAATCGACCAGTTTATTTCAAAAATCTTTTTCGAGCTCGTGTTTGACCGCTTTTGCAAAATCTTGGTTTATTTTGCTGCTCGGTTCTTCTCAGGTTTTCTGCTTTGCTACCCTAGAGTAAGAAATGACTTGTCCCTAGACACGTTCCATGCCAAGTCCGTCGGAGGAAAATTATGGCACGCAAACAAACAACAATTTCTCACAGGGGCAGTCAAGTCAGCAGGGCAGTGAGACATCATTTTCTCAAGTATGCCGCCTTTACGAGCAAAGCCAGCAACAACACCAAGAAATGATGAACCATGTCATTAACATGGGAAATCACCGCGAACCATACCAGCAACACTCAAAATTGTCTGAATTTCAGAAGACGCGTCCAACAACATTTTCACACACAGACAAGCCTCTTGAGGCCGATGACTGGCTTCGAGACATTGAGAGGAAGTTAATCGTGGCACAATGCTCAGACCGTGAAAAAGTGTTGTACGCACCGCATTACCTCACGGGAGCAGCCGCGTCATGGTGGGAAAATTTTCTGCTTATGCATCCTGACATAAATAATATCACCTGGGAAGATTTCAAGGAAGGCTTTCGTGGGGCACACATCCCTAAGAGTATCATGAAATTCAAGAAAAGAGAATTTGATGATCTCAAGCAAAGAGGCATGACAGTACAGGAGTACAACAGTCATTTTGCGCAATTATCACGATATGCCAACGAAGAGCGAATGACAGAAAATAAAAAGATGGAGAAATTCCTGGACGGACTGGCACCAACACTAAAATGCCAGTTAGTCGTACACACTTTTCCAGATTTCAAGACACTGGTAGACAAAGCTATTACACTGGAAAATGAACGTCGTAGTCTGGAGAATATTCACAAGAGAAAAAGGGATCAGACCAACCACCCCCGCAACAACAAGAATAAAATGAATTTCCAGAGGAACATTATGAACAGACCCATGACCAACGACACACGTCCAAATAAGAACATGCAAGAGACAAGGATTTCACCTATCGCCCGGGTGTTACCTGCTATGCATGTGGAGAAGAAGGACACTATGCCAAACAGTGGCCTAAGCTAACAAACTCAGCGCCAAAGCCGAACAGCAACGGGAACAATTCCGCGCCCAAGTGTAACAATTTCAACCCCAATAACAATCACAGGAAAGGCCACCTGAACCATGTGACCAAGGAGCAGGCACAGGATGCACCGGATATCGTACTCGGTACGTTCCCTGTCAACACAATACCTGCCACGGTTTTGTTTGATTCTGGAGCTTCTCATTCGTTCATTTCGAAGAGTTTTGCTTTGCAACATGGTTTTTCAATGCTTCCCTTGGGAAAATCAATGACCATCAAGTCCCCCGGAAGTAAGCAGATCACTCAAAATTACTGCCGAGGTTTGACCATTGAGATTGAGGGATTAAAATTCCACGCAAACCTCATCGTGTTGGAAAACAAAGGACTGGATGTTATCCTGGGTATGGACTGGCTGACCACCAATAAAGGATTTATCGACTGCTTCAACAGAACAGTGATTCTTACTCATCATCATGGGAAAACAATAAGAGTCGTAGCTTAGGAGAGACCAGTATCTCGGCAACCAAAGTTGAACAAAGTTGAAGCCTCTGAGTTAAGCAAGGTTCCAGTTGTATGTGAATTTCCAGACGTATTTCCCGAGGAATTACCAGGCATGCCGCCAGACAGAGAAATAGAGTTCATTATTGAGCTAGCACCAGGAACCACACCCATATATAAGAAACCATACAGAATGGCGCCATCCGAGTTGGTTTTAAAGAAGCAAATAAAGGAATTGCTGGACAAGGGATTTATACGGGCCGGCTCCTCACCTTGGGGCTTGCCGGTATTATTTGCCAAAAAGAAAGATGGGACCATGAGGCTGTGTATAGACTACCGAGCGCTCAACATGGTCACAATCAAAAATAAATATCCGATGCCACGGATAAATGATTTATTTGACCAGCTCGCTCAAGCCAAGGTTTTCTCAAAAGTTGACTTAAGGTCAGGTTATCATCAGCTGAAAGTATGCACAGAAGATATCCCGAAAACAACATTCACCTCAAGATACGGACTTTATGAATTTACAGTGATGCCGTTCGGACTGACCAACGCCCTCGCATATTTCGTCCACCTCATGAATAAGGTATTTATGAAATTCATGGACAAATTTGTGGTGGTATTTATTGACGATATTTTGGTATATTCCAAAACATCGGAAGAACATGCGGAACACCTCCGCATTGTTCTGGGAGAATTAAGGAAACACCAACTTTACGCCAAATTCAGCAAATGTGAATTTTGGTTGAGACAAGTGGGTTTCCTAGGACACGTATTAACGCAAGAAGGAATTGCTGTGGACCTAGATAAAGTCAAGGCTGTACTTGGCTGGAAGTCGCCAGCCAGTGTGACGGATATACGCAGTTCCTCGGTATGGACGGATATTGCAGAAGGTTTATTGAAGGATTTTCCACCCTAGCCAAACCAATGACCCAGCTACTCAAGAAGGATAAGAAATTCGAGTGGACCGAAGCATGTGAGAAAAGCTTCCAAGAGCTCAAAAAGAGGTTAACGACAACCCCAGTATTAATTGTGCCAGACATACACAAGAGCTTTGAATTATATTGCGACGCATCCCGGAAAGGCCTCGGATGCGTACTGATGCAAGAAGGCAAAGTAGTCGCCTACGCATCCCGGCAATTGCGAAAACATGTAGAAAATTATCCTACTCACGATTTGGGGTTGGCAACAGTCATTCATGCACTCAAGGAATGGAGGCACTTCTTACTTGGAAATCGCCGTGAAATATATACGGACCATAAGAGCCTCAGCTATATTTTCACACAGCCAGATCTAAATTTACGACAACGACGCTGGTTGGAACTGGTAAAAGATTACGACATTGGTATCCACTCTCACCCCGGGAAAGCAAACGTGGTAGCCGATGCTCTCAGCCGTTGCCTGAACAACGGCAGCATACAGAACCTAAGACCCGAATTTCAGCGAGAATTCGCCATACTCAACCTAATAATGGTCACGGAGGGCGAAGTATCCAAGCTAGAAATACATCCTACACTGATAGAGCAGATAAAGAAGGCTCAACTCGGACACCCCAACATCGAAGGAATAAAAAGAAAAATAAGTCAAGGCAAGGCTTCAGAATTCACCATAGACCATGAAGGAATATTATGGTACGGAGACAGACTTTGCGTACCCAACAGCAACGACCTTAAACAGCAAATTCTAGCGGAAAATCATACCGCTCCATACTCAATCCACCCTGGAGGTACGAAAATGTACAAAGATATTCAGGAAAGATTTTGGTGGCATGGCATGAAAAGGGATATAGCCACATTTATTGCATGCCGCGATTCATGTCAACGCATTAAAGCCGAGCACCAAAACCCACAGGGCTATTACAGCCAAATAAGATACCAGAGTGGAAATGGGATGATATCGGAATGGACTTCATTGTTGGACTACCACGGTCACAACACGGTAACGATGCCATATGGGTCATCACAGATAGACTGACCAAGGTGGCACATTTCATACCCGTCAAGACAACACACACCACTCAAAAGCTTGTCAAGCTTTACCTCGCCCGGATAGTATGCCTACATGGTGTGCCCAAGACTATAATATCCGACAGGGGCACTCAGTTCGTCTCGAAATTTTGGGACCAGTTGCAGCAAGCCCTCGGAACGCAACTAACATTCAGTACGGCTTACCACCCCCAGACTGGAGGACAAACGGAACGAGTAAATCAAATACTCGAAGACATGCTAAGGGCATGTGTCCTCACCTATGGGGCCAGTTGGGAGGAAAGCCTACCATATGCTGAGTTCGCATATAACAATAGTTACCAAGCTAGCCTGCAGATGGCACCTTTCGAAGCATTGTACGGACGAAGATGCCCTACTCCATTGAATTGGTCGGAAACAGGGGACAGCCGCATATTCGGTCTCGATATGTTAAAGGAAGCCGAGGAGAGAGTAAAATTGATACGGGATCGACTCAAGACCGCCCAAAGCCGACAAAAGAGCTATTACGATCAAAAGCATCAGGAAATAAGTTTCGAGCCCGGTGACGACGTATACCTGCGTGTGTCATCGATGATAGGACTACAACGATTCAAAGTCAAAGGGAAACTAGCACCACGATTCATCGGACCCTTCCGTATAGTTGCACGAAGAGGCACAGTAGCTTACCAACTGGACCTCCCCAAGGAATTGTTCGATGTCCACGACATGTTCCACGTCTCGCAACTACGGAAGTGTGTAAGCAACCCAGAGAAACATGTGTCACATGAAAATCTTGATGTGCAACCAGATCTTACATACCGAGAACACCCAGTGAAGATTTTGGAGGAGTCTGAAAGGAGGACACGTCAGACAACTATTAAATTTCTCAAGGTTCAGTGGAGTAACCACACAGAGGATGAGGCAACATGGGAAAGGGAAGATTTCCTTCGGACAGAACATCCGCACCTATTTGAGGATCAGCTGAAATCTCGGGGACGAGATTTTTCCTAAGGGGGTAGGTGTTGTAACACCCCAAATTTTTGAGTTGGTTTTTCTTGCAAACTTTTGGCCTTTTTGAAAGGGGGATTGTTTGATCTTTTCTTTTGCCCTTCTAAAATCTCTTTTTGCCAAAGTTTGTGTGTCTTCTCAGCTTGGTTTTTAGCCTTGAAGTTCTCCTCTTGTGTTTGGCTCAAGCACAAGTTGAGATTCAAAAGGAGTTGTTTGAGTTCACCACTTCTTGTTTTAAAATTCTCAAGTTTAGCCTTGACCTATCTCCCCTCCAAACTTCCTCTTGCCATGATCCCAACATGAACAATCCTCTCCAAGACTCTCTTCACACCATGGGACAAGTATTTCATCAATTCCGGCAAGTTTGAACCTTATTGGGATTTTTCTCCTTTTTATTTCACTTCAAAACAAATTCTGTCCTTTATAGTGGACCTTGGTGATTTACAAAGGAACCACCTTTTTCATCTACCTATTTGACTCCAAACCAACTCTCCTAGATAGTCCTTAATACCCACAACCTAGATCCATCTTGTTTCACTGGTCCACAGTTCAAATTTTTCAAATTTCACCTGCTGCAAGTTTGGACATATTTGCAAAATTTGGTGAAATTCATATTTATCTTCATCCAAGAATTATGTGAAAAATCATGCAGCCTCTAGGTACATCAAGAGGCCACTCCACCAAAAATCACCTCCAGAGACATTGCACAAATACCAGAATCATTTCATCAAACACCTAGCCTACACTGAACTGTTAGCTGTTAACTGAAACTGTCGACAGTTTAACACTTCGTCAGTTTCGTCAGTTTCGACAGTCGTCGGGCGCGGCGACAAAACTCCATCTGTATCTCCCTTGGCTCGACGCTGCACTGCAACTTCCTCTTATCCACGCGCCGCACGGTCGCTTGGCAGCTCTGGGCGTCGGTGGCGCCCTGGCCCGACCGCGACGGCGACTGCCTGTCACACCCTGCATTTTGTAACATGTTATTTGTACCTTTGAAGCATGAAAATTTGGACCAGCAAATTTTTTTAGCATCATTTGGCTTTCATTTGAATTGAGTTTTTCTTCATATGCTTTTTCATGTGCTCATTAAAGTCAACTATGACCTCCTGTAGAATTCATCTCCATACCCAAAACTTCTGCCCAATGATCATGCCAAGTGTTATATAACAGTATAGTATTTTCCTACAAAATTAATTTGGCCAAAATGTATTTTATAAATTTAGTTTTCCAAAAACCCCTGAATTGAGATTTGCACTTCAAGTACTTGATTTAGGGTGAGAAAATTATTTCAAAAGGTTTATTTGAGACCTAGTAGTCATAGGACTCCCAGAAACCACAAAGGTATATTTTTAAAAGTTATTTTCCTATTTTATTTAAAAGCTTTTTCTTAAGGCCAGAAATGGTCTTTAATAGGGGAAAATTATTTAACTGTTTCAAAAATATTTGCCAAAATTCAGAGAGACTTAGAGGACATATATTGTCCATATATAAGAGTTTCAACACTTGGTCATGTTCAAAATAGTGGGCTAAACCCTCTAAAACCCTTTCTGGATATTTCAAGCTTTTGAAATATTTACAAAGGAAATATTCTCCAAAACTTCCAGGGAAATTCTATCATGTCATATATGGCATATTTGATGATCTTGCCAAGTCCCATGCCTTGGGAAGCAAGAAAACATCCTCAAACCCCTTCATAACCATTCTGTCCATATTTGAAGTTTGAGCAACTTTACATTGCAAACTTGTCCAACTGCTCTCAAATTTGGTGCACATGCTAGAATGGCCTAATAAGGCATCTAGACCAAATGTCACAAGATTTGGAATAGAGCAACTTGATCAGATCACCTCAAAACCCTTTCTGTTCAAATGCAAATTCGAACAACTTTACATTACCAACTTTTTATCTGGACCTTCAAACTTTGTGGGCATGATCAATACCCCAAATGATGATGCTACACCAAGTGGTGCATCAAGGGGAGATGATTAGCTTGACTCAAACAAGATGAAGCTGTTTCTGTTGATTTCTAGGGTTCACCAAAGTTACATTGGCTAGTTTCTTCAAATGAGCCCAAATTTGGTGAAGCACCCTATTTTCTGATATCTTTTAACCCTGTTAAGTGCCATGTCAAGTGGAGGTCATTTGCGTGACCAAACGCTGATCAAACACCTTCTAAAGATTTACTAAAACCTCCATCTTGATCACTTTTACTCTTCTCCATGGCCTTAACTTTTTACCACATGATCATTGAGTCACTAGCTACCCCCAGTAACTTCCCCAGCACCCCAGCTCCATGATTGAGGGGTAAGAACCCAAGTTTACCTTGCTGGTCAACAAGTTTTCACCAAGTCACCAGCATCCTCCCTCTCTCTCAGCATCTCCAGGGCATCCAAGGCCGCAGGCCAATTCTTTACTCCTCCCTCAACCTTCTAGACACTCTTGGGCACGTTGGTTTTGACCGGAGCGGCGAGGGCACGGTGGTGCCAGCCATACGCGCGCTCTGGAGCACGCAACAGTGCGGACACGCACTATAGCTCCAGCCAATCAGCCTCCCCCGACAGCCTCGGGCCACTCCCTCGCGCCAGTCGAGGCCCCTCGACGTCCGTGACCGCCCCGGCGCTGTCCCCCCTCCTCCTGCGCCCTCCAGTGAACATCGTCGCACGCGCACCGGCCGCCTGCAACGGCCACTCTTCTGCCTCGCACGCGCGCACGCTCCAGAAGCTCCCCCGCTCCTCTTCTCACCTCAGCTGGACGTGGAACAAGTCCACGATCCTCCCCGACTTGATCACAGGCACCAGAACCTCTCCTAGCCTCGCCTGCAACCTCGCCGGTGCACGAGTCCACGGTGGACCATGGGCGCGGCTATATAAGCCCCTCCCGAGCCTCTCCAGCGGCACCAACAGCCTCACCTCACCTCACTGAGCACCCCAGCACCATCAGTTCGACCCCAGGAGATCCCAGTGCTCGGGATCGACCGGAGCTCCGCCGCATCGGGCCGCCGGTGATCCCGCAGTACGAGCCTCCCCTGCCCTTCCTTTCGCCCGATCTGGAACCGCCGTGCTCCACTGACCATTTCCCCCCTGTTCCCCTTCTCTGTGGCAGTCGGAAACAACCAGAGCAACGACCTCCCGACGGGCTTCCGCCGTCCCACCTCGCCGCCGGCGAACCCAACCTCCCCGGCGTACCATACCACCACCCCTACAACCGCCACTCGACGCTGAGTCCATTCCTGGCCTCCGTTGCCGTCGCCGTGGCCGGAAACCTCGCCGGTGAGCTCGCCGTCGCCGTGGCCGCAAGGTTGGAGATGACAGGCGGGCCCCGCCTGTCATCCCCACACCTCTCTCCCCCTCCTCTCTGCCACTGACCCACGGGCCCCGCCCGTCAGGTTCAAAAACCTGACGTGCGCGCGCAGGCACCCGTGCGGCTGGGCTGGACCGCCCTGGGGCGTGCACTGTGGCCTCTCTGGCCCAGTTGCACAGGTCTTTTTTCTCCTTTTTCTTTTCTGTATTAATTCAAACATTTCTACAGAAAAGAATAATGGTCCAAATAAAATAATTCCAACTCCTAAAATCTTGTAATATTCCAACCTATTTAATGGTACCACTTTCACTCACATCTATGAAACTTTTCTGTTCTGTTCAAATTTAAATTCAAATTTGAGCAGTAAAACTCCTGTTCTAAAATCAATAAAATCCATTCTGTTGCTCCAAAACTCCAACTATGAATTTTCCCCATCTTAGAAATTCCTCTAGTATTTAACAAAAATAAGTTGACATTTTTCTGAGCACTTTGATTTTTCTGTTTTATTGTGATCTTATTTTTCCGTTGTTATTATGCGACGTATAGATCCCGTATTTGACGAAGTTGCTGTGGAAGAAGAAGGAGAAGGATTTGAAGACTTTGAAGACCAAGCCAATCCAGGCAAGCAGCCCTTTGACCATGATACACTGTTCTTCGGAACCCGTTTGTTTCCGATGCATGATGTTAGGGTTACGATAGTGACCTAGTTGATTCCACCATATGATGCATGCCGTGATCTTGATCTTGCTATGTGCTAGATGACATGCATATGGGTAGTAGTAATGAACAGTGATGCATGTGTGACATGAACCTTCGTGGTTGAAGTCTTTACATAAAACCCCGTCGGGTGCCATTCATGCCCGAGGGAGATGATGAGTTGGGTGACCACTTGATGACGAAGTGGTGTACCGAGGCAAGTGTGTGTGTTTTTCAAATGGATTGGTTTAAGTTGCGACCGTTATTCCAACCATACATGTGCAACCACACTACCCCTTATGGGACGGGGCTTTATTGATTACTTAGGTCGATACTAGCATGGTGCCCGCATTACTAGTGATGGGAAGACTTGAGGTCTTTCCCGGGACGGGGTCGTGCTTGGATAGACGACCATGACTGTTTTCACAGGGCACCGGACACACCGTTGGTCCCTTCGGGTACGCGTAACATTGAAATTAGGGCAAGTCCCATGATCTATTATTTGTACCCGAGGGCCGTGTACCAACGAGTGGACCCTATGTTAGTGTCGTCTAAGGAAAGATAATGACCGGGTGCTTACCCTGGGTACTTGAGGTACCGCGGGACGTGGATGACACAGAAGTTCCCCAGATCTTGTGGGTAAAGTGTACAACCTCTGCAGAGTGTCAAACTATTCGAATAGCCGTGTCCACGGTCATGGACAGTTGGGTAACCGCTCTTGGGCTACGTCCAATGTTTGTGAAACCATGCGTGTGTATGTGAGTCAAGGTGGTGACTTGACTCGATGAGTTGAATCTCATTCATGTTGATATCGGTAACCTGTCTTCGAGGTTACGCGAGGTTATTGATGCATAAACTTGATAGTAGAATGTTTATTCTAGCCCTTGCTAGATTGTTCATTACCGTTCAATTGCATTGTTACTTTGAACCACATCATGGGTTGCTTGCGAGTACATTCAAAGTACTCATTGGCTCGCCACTGGTTATTTAATTGGCCAGGCATGGAAGAGCGGGATTATGAGGAAGAATTCTTTGGAGACGAACATGCGAACTAGGACGCTATCCCAGTCAGAATGCCTGTAGGGTTAAGGCAGATGGCATGGGTTCTACCCGTTATCGAAGACTTCCTCTATTTGAGTTATTTGCTATTCAGCCCGTGAGGCTCTATCTATGTAAGACTTGGCCATAATGGCCTTAATTCATGTAAGACTATTTGTATGGATGTAAGACTCTTGTTATTCAGCTTCTGTGTGTTCAGTGAGCATTGATCTCTGGGATCACTATACACGTGCATTCGGTGATCTCGACTTCTAAGTCGGGGTCCCCACAGAGCTGGTATCAGAGCCATCCTGACTGTAGGAAGCCTTAGTTAGCATGGGCGTTAGTTAGATGAGACCCTTTTTCAAAAACCTTCTGAACCTCTCTTCTTTTCTAAACCTGAGATTTCATCAGCTTATTAACCCCTCCTATTCCACCTTTGTAGATGGCCGCTGTACCCGAAGAGCACCTGACCACTGGGTTTCCCTTACTTCTCGAGGATAGCCTCCAGGAGTGTGAGTTCCACCGAGCACCCATCCTCACCTACCTTGAGCATTGGGTGAGCGACACTGAGGTGGAGTACCATGTGGAAGTAATCGTGAAGGCAAACGATCCCCCCACAAGTTGGTTCTTCGAGGGACCCCAGATGGCAACACTACCTCTCGCTGTCGAGGCTGCTGCACTCAAGGCATTAACCCGTCTCCGCGAGCTTCTTCCGGAGATGGCAGCCAAGATGACGACTCGCTTCTTACCTTACCGGAAGGAAGGTGAAGAAGAAAGCAGCGCTCTAGCCCCTCCACTGAAGGAAGGACTCTCGCTTCGATTCCAGACCTACTTCAGTCTGTGTGCCGACAGCTTGGCACAAGACTTGGCCTCGGAATCAATGAAGCTTCGAGAAGAACTTCACAAGACCAAGGCACTTCTTCGTCGAGCTCAAGAGAAGGCAAATAGGATCAAGAAGGAAGGAGCACCTTCTGGACAGTCCGCTATCGCATATCGAGGCGGAAGGCCCTCCGAGGATGTGTCTTCCAGGAATGAAGAACCATCTCGGCGACGCCGGATGACGGCGAGGGAATATCACAAGCTTTTCCCTGCACCACCGACGAAGCACCGTCGTATCCAACTCCTCCACTCCCCCACACCCTCAAGTGACAAGGGGGGCCAGACAGATGAAGACAAGGAGGAAGACCCAGAAGAGCCGGAATACGCGACCGAGCATTCCGCCGCTTAGGCATTATTCGCTACTTGGATATGCTAGTGGTAACCTCTACGGTAGGATAGGTCGTGTAACCCCTATGCGCAGTCGAGTCCTTGTATGGTTCATATGAAACCATCTAGTGTTTGCTTTTGTTGTATGTCGTATTCTTCCTTCGGGAATGTGTAAACGACTACATCACCCATTTGGATTTTAATGAAGGTGTTTTGGCCTTTCGGCCCTTGCATGATTTGATTTAGTGTCACACCCACCCCCTTACTAGGCACCCATCTATCTTGCTTTCCCTCTTCCGAGTCATGAGACCTTTTACCGCTCCAACAGGATGCCTGTTGTAACTCGTACTGGTACCTCTACCCAGCAGCCCGAAGCCGGAGCATCCACTCAGCCAGAGGCAGGCCACGACCAAACCAACGACCAAGCTCCACCACCACCTCCTCCAAGCATGGACATGGCTCAGCTTCCCCAAGCTTTCCGAGAGGAACGCCAAGCCAACACTGCAGCTCTCCAGCTGATTGCTCAAGCTGTCGCCAACAACCGCCAGCCGGCGGGGAATGGCAATGGACGTTCTACGTTGGCAGAGTTCAAGAAGCATGCACCGCTGAAAGCACATTTGCTCCCTGGGTGGTTTTGGTAATTAATGACAACATACTTTGTGGTTGGACTAATACTTTTATCAAGTATGTTTCAGGAAACCCAATCACATTGGTATGGCAAGATGACTGAAGAAGTGGACCCCTCAAATGCTAAGGCAAGCATTGGCAAAAGCTCAAGACTCCATTTCTGGTTTAGTGATCAAAGATCACATTGAGTCCATAGGAAAAGCCAATACTATTAAGAGGGGATGAGGTTGTGTTAATGTTCTTGTTGCTCAAGTGCTTGGTGATCTAACTCCCTCAACTATCAGCACTATTCACTACTTAACACACACCCATAAGTAGTCTCGGTCAAACCAACTCTGTCTCACCGAGATGAAGTTATCTCTACAAACCCTAACATCTCGGTCACACCGATTCTTTCAAATCAGTCCCACCGAGATGAACCACTTCTGCCATATTCCAAACCCTAGAAAAATCGGTCTTACCGAGTTTGAGATCGGTCACACCGAAACTGAACTGCCAACCTTCTGTAACCATTTCACATCATATCGGAATATCCGAGTTTGCATTATCGGTCTCACCGAAATGGGCAAGGTTCTGCCTTGACTCAAATCGGTCGCACCGATAATTCATTTTCGGTCAAACCGATTCTGGCATGTTCCTACTCTTTCTCAAATCGGTCCAACCGAGTTTCTTTCTCGGTCTCACCGAAATCTCCAACGTTCATATCAGATACACTTTCGGTCCCACCGAGATGGTATTTTCGGTCCCACCGAAAATCCCAACGTTCACTATATTTGAACTTTCGGTCTGACCGAGTTTTAACTTCGGTCTGACCGAGATTGGTCAAATGTGTGTGTAACGGTTGGATTTTGTGTGGAGGCTATATATACCCCTGCACCCCCTCTTCATTCGTGAGGAGAGCCATCAGAAAGTACCACCATTCCTACCATACACTTTCTGAGAAGTGAACCACCTACCCTTGTGTTGAGATCAAGCCATTCCATTCCTACCATATGAAACTTGATCTCTAGCCTTCCCAAGTTGCTTTCCACTCAAATCTTTCTTCCACCACAGCCATATCAGTGAGGAGAGTTGAGTGTTGGGGAGTTTATCATTTGAAGCACAAGAGCAAGGAGTTCATCATCATCAACACCGTCTATTACCTTTTGGGGGGTGGTGCCTCCTAGATTGGTTAGGTGTCGCTTGGGAGCCTCCGTCTTGATGATGTGGAGTTGAACCAAGAAGTTTGTAAAGGCAAGGAGATCGCCTACTTCGTGAAGATCTACCCCGAGTAAGGCTAGTCCTCCGTGGGCGTAGGCCATGATGGAATAGACGAGGTTGCTTCTTCGTGGACCCTTCGTGGGTGGAGCCCTCCGTGGACTCGCGCAGCCGTTACCCTCCGTGGGTTGAAGTCTCCATCAACGTGGATGTACGATAGCACCACCTATCGGAACCACGACAAAAATCTCCGTGTCACCAAACTGCGTTTGATCTTCTCCACCTCTCTTTACTATATATGCAATTTACTTTCCGCTGCCCATACTCTAGAATTGCATGTGTAGTATGTTACTTGACTTGATCTTAATTGCAAAACTGCCTAAAACTTTGCACAACCAAAAGGCAGATTTTTTATCTTGTCAAGTAGTCTAATCACCCCCCCCTCTAGACCTACTTCTTCGATCCTACAATTGGTATCAGAGCTTTGGTCTCCATTGCTTTGGTTTACACACCATTGGAGGAAGATGGACGTGTCTACGGATGGGAGTGTTAGCCATAGAGTGCCTGTTCTTGATGGAAGGTTCTATAACTCTTGGAGGGTTGAAATGCTTAGTATCTTTAAAATGTACAATTTGTGCAAATATATTGAGACCCCCTATGTGCCTCCTGTTGATCCCTTGCACCCTACCATGGATGAAGAGCTTGATTTGCTTCGTAACCTTAGAACTGTGAATCTTATCATTAGAGGGTTACCTGATGACTTTCTTAATCTTGTTACAAATTTTGAGTGTGCCTATGCTATGTGGAAATTCTTGGAAGAACTTTATCCGGACTACTCTATGAGAGGTCTTGATGAAATTCTACACAAGACTATTGAATTTGATAGGTTGCACCCCAATGATCCTAACTTTGATAAATGCTTCTTTGAGCTTCGTGATCTTATGAAAAAGAAGGGTGATCCCGGTCTTATCAATATTAGAGTTAGAAATGCTCTTGCATTGCATTCCGAAGATTATTATTCCATTGATCAAACTAATGCAAGTACTTATCAAATTAACCTAGGTGTTGATGATGAACAATCTATGGGTCAATATGATGATGAGCATGAGCATGACGATGATTATTCCGATTCGGACACCGAGCTAGACAAAGTCATGAAGAGTCTCAATCTTATGGCAAATATGAGAGACTACATGTCCGGTGGAAAAGAGTGGATTCTTGATAGTGGATGCACCGATCACATGACCGGAGACAAAGACATGTTTCGAGAGCTTGCAAAGAACGATGGTCCACGCAAGTATGTGACTTTTGGAGACAACTCCAAGGGTAAGGTACTTGGCCTTGGTAAGGTGGCCATATCTCATGATAGCTCTATTCAAAATGTCATGCTTGTAGAATCTCTTGGATACAATTTACTTTCCGTGTCTAGATTAGCTAACTTTGGATTCAACGTGCTATTCACCAAAGTAGATTGCCAAGTCTTTCGTCGTGATAATCAAAACATGGCTTTTACTGGTATCCGTAGAGGTGATCTATATATTGTTGATTTCACTAAGAAAGCCCAACCTAGAGCTTGTTTCATTGCTAAATCTTCTAAAGGTTGGTTATGGCATAGAAGGCTAGGACATGTTGGTATGCGTAACCTTGACAAGCTAATCAAAGGTGATCATATTCTTGGTGTTAAAGATGTTTTCTTTGACAAAGATAGACTTTGTAGTGCTTGTCAAGCAGGAAAACAAGTTGGTGGAAGTCATCCCGTGAAAAACATCATGACCACTAGGAGACCGCTTGAGCTTCTTCATATGGATCTCTTCGGTCCCAATGCTTACAAAAGCCTTGGTGGTAACTCCTTTGGTCTAGTTATAGTTGATGATTATTCCAGATTTACGTGGGTATTTTTCCTTGATGATAAATCGCAGGTTCAGAAAATCTTCAAGACCTTTGCCAAAAAGGCCCAAAATCAATTTGAGGTGAAGATCAAGAAAGTTCGGAGTGACAATGGAACGGAGTTCAAGAACGCCAATGTAGACTCTTTTCTCGATGAGGAAGGAATTCTACATGAGTTCTCGGCTACGTACACGCCTCAACAAAATGGAGTTGTTGAGAGGAAGAACCGAACGCTCATAGAGATGGCAAGAACAATGCTTGATGAATACAAGACACCGAAGCATTTTTGGGGAGAAGCGGTCGAGACAGCTTGTCATGCTATCAACAGGCTTTATCTTCATAAGCTCCTCGGCAAGACATCATACGAGCTTCTCACCGGTAACAAACCCCAAGTGGGATACTTTCGTGTCTTTGGTTCAAAATGCTATATCCTTGATAAGCATCGTCGATCTAAATTTGCTCCTAAATCTCATGAAGGCTTTCTTCTTGGTTATGGATCAAACTCCCACACCTACCGTGTCTACAATAATTTCACCCGAAAGGTTGAAGAGACGATAGACGTGAAGTTTGATGAATCTAATGGCTCGCAAGTAGAGCAAATGCCTATTGATGTAGGAGACAAGGACCCATCGGAAGCTATCCAAGATTTATCTATTGGAAAGATTCGTCCCATGGAAGTGAAGGAGAGTGCCTCATCTACATATGTGGAGCCACCTACCTCACGGCGAGATGAACCTCAAGGCAACATGGAGGCCTCCACAAGTGGAACTCACCAAGATGAGGAAATGCATCAAGAAGATCCACCACAACCTCCTTCTCCACCACCTCAAGACAACACCAACAACAATGAAGAAGAAGAAGAAGAAGATGAAGATGATGAGGAAGCTGAGCCACAACATCAACAAAAGCTATCCTGAGTTCGAGCAAGAGTCAAGAAGAATCATCCCGTGGAACAAATGATGAACGACATCAACTCCGGGAGAATTACTCGCTCTAAAACTCGCTTAGCTAACTTTTGTGAGCATTACTCATTTATCTCTAGCATTGAACCTATGAAGGTAGAAGAAGCACTTAAAGACCCGGATTGGGTGAACGCTATGCACGAAGAACTACACAACTTCGAGAGGAACAAGGTGTGGACTTTGGTAGAGAAGCCCAACGATGATCAAAACATCATTGGAACCAAATGGGTGTTTCGCAACAAGCAAGATGAAGATGGACAAGTCATCCGCAACAAGGCTCGTCTCGTAGCTCAAGGTTACACACAAGTCGAAGGTATGGACTATGGTGAGACCTATGCCCCCGTTGCTAGACTTGAGTCCATTCGCATTCTTCTTGCTTATGCCAATCATCATGATATTACTCTCTATCAAATGGACATCAAAAGTGCTTTCCTAAATGGTGAAATTGAGGAGGAAGTATTTGTAAAACAACCTCCCGGATTTGTGAATCCCAAAAAGCCTAATCATGTTTACAAGCTGCACAAAGCTCTTTATGGTCTTAAACAAGCTCCTAGAGCTTGGTACAAATGCTTAACTAGCTTTCTTCTTGAAAAAGGCTTTGAAATTGGAAAGATAGACTCAACGCTGTTCACAAAAAGGGTTAATGGTGAACTATTTGTGTGCCAAATATATGTTGATGATATTATCTTTGGTTCAACTAACCCCCATTTTAGCAAGAAGTTTGGACAGCTCATGTCGGAGAAGTATGAAATGTCCATGATGTGTGAACTCAAATTCTTCCTTGGGTTGCAAATCAAGCAATCTAAGGAGGGTACTTTTGTCTCACAAACAAAGTACACCAAGGATCTCTTCAAGAAGTTCAACATGCAAGAAAGCAAAGGTATGAGTACCCCCATGCCTACTAGTGGACACAATGACTTGACAAAAGATGGAGAACCCGTTGATCAAAGGGTTTACCGTTCTATGATTGGTTCTCTACTATATCTTTGTGCTTCTCGTCCTGACATAATGTTAAGTGTATGCATGTGTGCGCCATATCAAGCAGCTCCTAAAGAATGTCATCTTAAAGCTGTTAAGAGGATAGTGAGATACTTGATACACACACCAAACTTTGGCATCTGGTATCCTAAGAGAGCTTCTTTCGATCTTGTTGGCTATTCCGACTCGGACTATGCCGGTGACAAGGTTGATAGAAAGTCAACTTCGGGTACATGTCAATTCCTTGGTCGATCCCTTGTATCTTGGTCCTCCAAGAAACAAAATTCGGTATCTTTATCCACTGCCGAAGCTGAATATATTGCTGCTGGTTCGTGTTGTGCTCAATTGCTATGGATGACACAAACGCTTAAAGATTATGGGATACATGTGAGACGTGTTCCCTTGCTTTGTGACAATGAGAGTGCAATCAAGATTGGACACAATCCTGTGCAACATTCTCGAACAAAGCATATTGAAGTTCGTCACCATTTTATTCGTGATCATATTGCCAAGGGTGACATTAATCTTAAGCATGTTCGTACTGACAAACAACTTGCTGATATCTTTACAAAACCTCTTGATGAGAAAGTGTTTTGTCGCTTGAGGAGTGAGTTGAACATCATTGATGCTTCAAACTTGGAGTGATAACTCCATTGATGCATGCAAGGCATGAGCCTCTTGACTAATCCTTGATATTTCTCTTATGATGATGATCATATGTCTTGGACACATTTGCCTCCTTGTATTGCATCTAACTCTTTGCAGGTACTTGGATGATCTACATTCCACAAGATTACCACACACTCAAATCATGAGTAATCTTGTCATTGACCAAGTATCTAGCCCTTTGGGATGTTGAGTTCAAGGAACAAAATTCCACATATCCTTTTTGACATCTTATACATCTAGTATTTCACTCTTGTCATCTTGGATATCCTCGAGTATTTCCTTGCTTGCCTAACCCATGTAGGAAGATGAACTATACAAGTAGAAATGGCGCTCCAACTTCACATTCAATGAGCACCTACATCAAGTCTACCTACATGAGTAAAGCAACAATAAGCCCAAGGTATGTTCTTCACATCTTTAAGAAGCTTTACTCAAAGTCATGAGTACAAGCAGCTTCATAAGATGTGATCACATCAAATGCTTAATCGAAAAATGGCAACCCCATTTTGAGCTTAAACGATGAGTATGACCTATGATCAAATGTCCTCATTTGACTCCTAAGTCAATATACTCAAACATAGGTGACTTTGTCGCCGACCTTTTTCTAGATGAAGTACATATGTTTGTGGAGTTTTTCTGTTTTCTCTTATGTTCTCTCATTGAGTTTTCTTTAAAAAAAAACTTCATCTGGGAATCTTTTTATTTCTTTTCTTATGTTTCTTTGTGAATATCCTTCTGGCTCTGATCAATTCCTTGAAAATCTCTTACAAAATTCATTGCAAATCTTTTGAAACATTCCTTGCAAAGTGAGCTGAATTATTTCTGTATTTCCTTGAAATAAACTCGGCGTCACCGATTTGAAATTTTCGGTTTAACCGAAAAGGATTCGGACCCACCGATCCATCTAATTCGGTGTCACCAATTTATCTTCCAGGACATCACCTTCTGCAGCTCCACTCAGACTTAAATCTTAAAGAGGGAGAAGACTCAAATTTGCCCTGTTGTGATTCTTAAGGATCCCACTTCTTTCTTTCTTTCTTTCCTTCTTTCTTTCCATCTTTCCTGTCCTACCTAGTTTGCTGTCCTTTTCGGCACTTGATGTCAAAGGGGGAGAGGACTTAGGGGGAGTAGGGGGAGTAGGGGAGAAGAGAAGACTTAGGGGAAGAAGAAAAGCAATCTTATCTTAAGGGGGAGAGAATCACATCAAAGCTTTGTCGTGCTTTACATTGGACATTACAATTGGCATCATTCTTTTGATTTTGCTTTCCATAACAAAATCTCTCAGAGTTCATTGAAAATCTTTTAGTTTCGGAGACATGTTTGCTGATTCAAGCCTGTGCTCAATATGAGACACTCTTTATACATGTCCTCCCTGGCTTGGTACTCTTGATGTTCTTGCAGTTGGTTGAAGGAATACTCTTGTGTTATCTAACCTTGTTTTCTCAAGTTTATCCCTTCAGGTACAAATGCCAAGGAACCTCAAGGTAAGTATATGCATCTTGCAGAATGTGCATGATGGTGACTTGCTTGTAAATACTTGTTTGCAAGAAATCACCATGCACATATGCATTATCACTCACTTCCTTTTTCTTCTGCTCTGATGCATATAGCCAAGCTGCATGTAGCACATCTTGCTTATCTCTCTTGTGTGCTTGTGGTAGTCCAAAACCATAATCTATGAAAATCTTGCACACTTGTAGGGGGAGCCTGTGTACTACATGCTTGTCAAAGCTTTCGTGATAATTCTGTCTTTCTTTCAATAAGCTTTGATGTCTTGTTTAGTATAATTTTAGTGTGTTGCCATCAATTACCAAAAAGGGGGAGATTGAAAGCACATTTGCTCCCTGGGTGGTTTTGGTAATTAATGACAACATACTTTGTGGTTGGACTAATACTTTTATCAAGTATGTTTCAGGAAACCCAATCACATTGGTATGGCAAGATGACTGAAGAAGTGGACCCCTCAAATGCTAAGGCAAGCATTGGCAAAAGCTCAAGACTCCATTTCTGGTTTAGTGATCAAAGATCACATTGAGTCCATAGGAAAAGCCAATACTATTAAGAGGGGATGAGGTTGTGTTAATGTTCTTGTTGCTCAAGTGCTTGGTGATCTAACTCCCTCAACTATCAGCACTATTCACTACTTAACACACACCCATAAGTAGTCTCGGTCAAACCAACTCTGTCTCACCGAGATGAAGTTATCTCTACAAACCCTAACATCTCGGTCACACCGATTCTTTCAAATCAGTCCCACCGAGATGAACCACTTCTGCCATATTCCAAACCCTAGAAAAATCGGTCTTACCGAGTTTGAGATCGGTCACACCGAAACTGAACTGCCAACCTTCTGTAACCATTTCACATCATATCGGAATATCCGAGTTTGCATTATCGGTCTCACCGAAATGGGCAAGGTTCTGCCTTGACTCAAATCGGTCGCACCGATAATTCATTTTCGGTCTAACCGATTCTGGCATGTTCCTGCTCTTTCTCAAATCGGTCCAACCGAGTTTTCTTTCTCGGTCTCACCGAAATCTCCAACGTTCATATCAGATGCACTTTCGGTCCCACCGAGATGGTATTTTCGGTCCCACCGAAAATCCCAACGTTCACTATATTTGAACTTTCGGTCTGACCGAGTTTTAACTTCGGTCTGACCGAGATTGGTCAAATGTGTGTGTAACGGTTGGATTTTGTGTGGAGGCTATATATATACCCCTCCACCCCCTCTTCATTCGTGAGGAGAGCCATCAGAAAGTACCACCACTTCTACCATACACTTTCTGAGAAGTGAACCACCTACCCTTGTGTTGAGATCAAGCCATTCCATTCCTACCATATGAAACTTGATCTCTAGCCTTCCCAAGTTGCTTTCCACTCAAATCTTTCTTCCACCACAGCCATATCAGTGAGGAGAGTTGAGTGTTGGGGAGTTTATCATTTGAAGCACAAGAGCAAGGAGTTCATCATCATCAACACCGTCTATTACCTTTTGGGGGGTGGTGCCTCCTAGATTGGTTAGGTGTCGCTTGGGAGCCTCCGTCTTGATGATGTGGAGTTGAACCAAGAAGTTTGTAAAGGCAAGGAGATCGCCTACTTCGTGAAGATCTACCCCGAGTAAGGCTAGTCCTCCGTGGGCGTAGGCCGTGATGGAATAGACAAGGTTGCTTCTTCGTGGACCCTTCGTGGGTGGAGCCCTCCGTGGACTCGCGCAGCCGTTACCCTCCGTGGGTTGAAGTCTCCATCAACGTGGATGTACGATAGCACCACCTATCGGAACCACGACAAAAATCTCCGTGTCACCAAACTGCGTTTGATCTTCTCCACTTCCATTTACTATATATGCAATTTACTTTCCGCTGCCCATACTCTAGAATTGCATGTGTAGTGAGTTACTTGACTTGATCTTAGTTGCAAAACTGCCTAAAACTTTGCACATCCAAAAGGAAGAATTTTTTATCTTGTCAAGTAGTCTAATCACCCCCCCTCTAGACCTACTTCTTCGATCCTACAATTGGTATCAGAGCTTTGGTCTCCATTGCTTTGGTTTACACACCATTGGAGGAAGATGGACGTGTCTACGGATGGGAGTGTTAGCCATAGAGTGCCTGTTCTTGATGGAAGGTTTTATAACTCTTGGAGGTCTGAAATGCTTAGTATCTTTAAGGTGTACAATTTGTGCAAATATGTTAAGACCCCCTATGTGCCTCCTGTTGATCCCTTGCACCCTACCATGGATGAAGAGCTTGATTTGCTTCGTAACCTTAGAACTGTGAATCTTATCATTAGAGGGTTACCTGATGACTTGCTTAATCTTGTTACAAATTTTGAGTGTGCCTATGCTATGTGGAAATTCTTGGAAGAACTTTATCCGGACTACTCTATGAGAGGTCTTGATGAAATTCTACACAAGACTATTGAATTTGATAGGTTGCACCCCAATGATCCTAACTTTGATAAATGCTTCTTTGAGCTTCGTGATCTTATGAAAAAGAAGGGTGATCCCGGTCTTATCAATATTAGAGTTAGAAATGCTCTTGCATTGCATTCCGAAGATTATTATTCCATTGATCAAACTAATGCAAGTACTTATCAAATTGACCTAGGTGTTGATGATGAACAATCTATGGGTCAATATGATGATGAGCATGAGCATGATGATGATTACTCTGATTCGGACACCGAGCTAGACAAAGTCATGAAGAGTCTCAATCTCATGGCAAATATGAGAGACTACTTGTCCGGTGGAAAAGAGTGGATTCTTGACAGTGGATGCACCGATCACATGACCGGAGACAAAGACATGTTTCGAGAGCTTGCAAAGAACGATGGTCCACGCAAGTATGTGACTTTTGGAGACAACTCCAAGGGTAAGGTACTTGGCCTTGGTAAGGTGGCCATATCTCATGATAGCTCTATTCAAAATGTCATGCTTGTTGAATCTCTTGGATACAACTTACTTTCCGTGTCTAGATTAGCTGACTTTGGATTCAATGTGCTATTCACCAAAGTAGATTGCCAAGTCTTTCGTCGTGATAATCAAAACATGGCTTTTACTGGTATTCGTAGAGGTGATCTATATATTGTTGATTTCACTAAGAAAGCCCAACCTAGAGCTTGTTTCATTGCTAAATCCTCTAAAGGTTGGTTGTGGCATAGAAGGCTAGGACATGTTGGTATGCGTAACCTAGACAAGCTGATCAAAGGTGATCATATTCTTGGTGTTAAAGATGTTTTCTTTGACAAAGACAGACTTTGTAGTGCTTGTCAAGCAGGAAAACAAGTTGGTGGAAGTCATCCCGTGAAAAACATCATGACCACAAGGAGACCGCTTGAGCTTCTTCATATGGATCTCTTCGGTCCCAATGCTTACAAAAGCCTTGGTGGTAACTCCTTTGGTCTAGTTATAGTTGATGATTATTCCAGATTTACGTGGGTATTTTTCCTTGATGATAAATCGCAGGTTCAGAAAATCTTCAAGACCTTTGCCAAAAAGGCCCAAAATCAATTTGAGGTGAAGATCAAGAAAGTTCGGAGTGACAATGGAACGGAGTTCAAGAACGCCAATGTAGAGTCTTTTCTCGATGAGGAAGGAATTCTACATGAGTTCTCGGCTACGTACACGCCTCAACAAAATGGAGTTGTTGAGAGGAAGAATCGAACGCTCATAGAGATGGCAAGAACGATGCTTGATGAATACAAGACACCGAAGCACTTTTGGGGAGAAGCCGTCGAGACAGCTTGTCATGCCATCAACAGGCTTTATCTTCATAAGCTCCTTGGCAAGACATCATACGAGCTTCTCACCGGTAACAAACCCCAAGTGGGATACTTTCGTGTCTTTGGTTCAAAATGCTATATCCTTGATAAGCATCGTCGGTCTAAATTTGCTCCTAAATCTCATGAAGGCTTTCTTCTTGGTTATGGATCAAACTCCCACACCTACCGTGTCTACAATAATTTCACCCGAAAGGTTGAAGAGACGGTAGATGTGAAGTTTGATGAATCTAATGGCTCGCAAGTAGAGCAAATGCCTATTGATGTAGGAGACAAGGACCCATCGGAAGCTATCCAAGATTTATCTATTGGAAAGATTCGTCCCATGGAAGTGAAGGAGAGTACCTCATCTACATATGTGGAGCCACCTACCTCACGGCGAGATGAACCTCAAGGCAACATGGAGGCCTCCACAAGTGGAACTCACCAAGATGAGGAAATGCAACAAGAAGATCCACCACAACCTCCTTCTCCACCACCTCAAGACAACACCAACAACAATGAAGAAGAAGAAGAAGATGATGAAGATGATGAGGAAGCTGAGCCACAACATCAACAAAAGCTATCCCGAGTTCGAGCAAGAGTCAAGAAGAATCATCCCGTGGAACAAATGATGAACGACATCAACTCCGGGAGAATTACTCGCTCTAAAACTCGCTTAGCTAACTTTTGTGAGCATTACTCATTTATCTCTAGTATTGAACCTATGAAGGTAGAAGAAGCACTTAAAGACCCGGATTGGGTGAACGCTATGCACGAAGAACTACACAACTTCGAGAGGAACAAGGTGTGGACATTGGTAGAGAAGCCCAACGATGATCAAAACATCATTGGAACCAAATGGGTGTTTCGGAACAAGCAGGATGAAGATGGACAAGTCATCCGCAACAAGGCTCGTCTCGTAGCTCAAGGTTACACACAAGTCGAAGGTATGGACTATGGTGAGACCTATGCCCCCGTTGCTAGACTTGAATCCATTCGCATTCTTCTTGCTTATGCCAATCACCATGATATTACTCTCTATCAAATGGACATCAAAAGTGCTTTCCTAAATGGTGAAATTGAGGAGGAAGTATTTGTGAAACAACCTCCCGGCTTTGTGAATCCCAAAAAGCCTAATCATGTTTATAAGTTGCATAAAGCTCTTTATGGTCTTAAACAAGCTCCTAGAGCTTGGTACAAATGCTTAACTAGCTTTCTTCTTGAAAAAGGCTTTGAAATTGGAAAGATAGACTCAACGCTGTTCACGAAAAGGGTTAATGGTGAACTATTTGTGTGCCAAATATATGTTGATGATATTATCTTTGGTTCAACTAACCCCCATTTTAGCAAGAAGTTTGGACAGCTCATGTCGGAGAAGTATGAAATGTCCATGATGTGTGAACTCAAATTCTTCCTTGGGTTGCAAATCAAGCAATCTAAGGAGGGTACTTTTGTCTCACAAACAAAGTACACCAAGGATCTCTTCAAGAAGTTCAACATGCAAGAAAGCAAAGGTATGAGTACCCCCATGCCTACTAGTGGACATAATGACTTGACAAAGGATGGAGAACCCGTTGATCAAAGGGTTTACCGTTCTATGATTGGTTCTCTACTATATCTTTGTGCTTCTCGTCCTGACATAATGTTGAGTGTATGTATGTGTGCGCGATATCAAGCAGCCCCTAAAGAATGTCATCTTAAAGCTGTTAAGAGGATAGTGAGATACTTGATACACACACCAAACTTTGGCATTTGGTATCCTAAGAGAGCTTCTTTCGATCTTGTTGGCTATTCCGACTCGGACTATGCCGGTGACAAGGTTGATAGAAAGTCAACTTCGGGTACATGTCAATTCCTTGGTCGATCCCTTGTATCTTGGTCCTCCAAGAAACAAAATTCGGTATCATTATCCACTGCTGAAGCAGAATACATTGCTGCTGGTTCGTGTTGTGCTCAATTGCTATGGATGACACAAACGCTTAAAGATTATGGGATACATGTGAGACGTGTTCCCTTGCTTTGTGACAATGAGAGTGCAATCAAGATTGGACACAATCCTGTGCAACACTCTCGAACAAAGCATATTGAAGTTCGTCACCATTTTATTCGTGATCATATTGCCAAGGGTGATATTAATCTTAAGCATGTTCGTACTGACAAACAACTTGCTGATATCTTTACAAAACCTCTTGATGAGAAAGTGTTTTGTCGCTTAAGGAGTGAGTTGAACATCATTGATGCTTCAAACTTGGAGTAATAACTCCTTTGATGCATGCAAGGCATGAGCCTCTTGACTAATCCTTGATATTTATCTTATGATGATGATCATATGTCTTGGACACATTTGCCTCCTTGTATTGCATCTAACTCTTTGCAGGTACTTGGATGATCTACATTCCACAAGATTACCACACACTCAAATCATGAGTAATCTTGTCATTGACCAAGTATCTAGCCCTTTGGGATGTTGAGCTCAAGGAACAAAATTCCACATATCCTTTTTGACATCTTATACATCTAGTTGTTCACTCTTGTCATCTTGGATATCCTCGAGTATTTCCTTGCTTGCCTAACCCATGTAGGAAGATGAACTACACAAGTAGAAAAGGCGCTCCAACTTCACATTCAATGAGCACCTACATCGAGCTTACCTACATGAGCAAAGCAACAACAAGCCCAAGGTATGTTCTTCACATCTTTGAGGAGCTTTGCTCAAAGTCATGAGTACAAGCAGCTTCATAAGATGTGATCACATCAAATGCTTAATCGAAAAATGGCAACCCCATTTTGAGCTTAAACGATGAGTATGACCTATGATCAAATGTCCTCATTTGACTCCTAAGTCAATATACTCAAACATAGGTGACTTTGTCGCCGACCTTTATCTAGATGAAGTACATATGCTTTTGGAGTTTTTCTGTTTTCTCTTATGTTCTCTCATTGAGTTTTCTTTTAAAAAAAAAAAAAAACTTCATCTAGAATTCCTTTTCTCTCTTTTCTTATGTTTCTTTGTGAATATCCTTCTGGAAATCTTTTTCTGGCTCTGATCAATTCCTTGAAACTCTTTTACAAATTCCTTGCAAATCCTTTGGAACATCCCTCGCAGAGTGAGCTGGATTCTTTTTGTGTTTCCTTGGAATTCTTCCAGGACATCTACTTCTGCAGCTCCACTCAAATTTTTAATCTTAAAGAGGGAGAAGACTCAAATTTGCCCTGTTGTGATTCTTAAGGATCCCATTTCTTTCTTTCTTTCTTTCTCTCTTTCCATTTTCCTGTCCTACCTAGTTTGCTGTCCTTTTCGGCACTTGATGTCAAAGGGGGAGAGAACTTAGGGGGAGTAGGGGGAGTAGAGGGAGAAGAGAAGACTTAGGGGAAGAAGAAAAGCAATCTTATCTTAAGGGGGAGAGAATCACATCAAAGCTTTGTCGTGTTTTACATTGGACATTACAATTGGCATCTTTCTTTTGATTTTGCTTTTTTCCTTCACACCTCTTGTTTACAATTGGTATCTTATGGAATCTTTTAGTTTAGGGGGAGAAGACTTAGAGGAATCTTCACAATTGATATCCTATGAAAAGCAAAATCTCTCTGAGTTCATTGAAAATCTTTTAGCTTCGGAGACATGTTTGCTGATTCAAGCCTGTGCTCAATATGAGACACTCTTTATACATGTCCTCCCTGGCTTGGTACTCTTGATGTTCTTGCAATTGGTTGAAGGAATACTCTTGTGTTATCTAACCTTGTTTTCCCAAGTTTATCCCTTCAGGTACAAGTGCCAAGGAACCTCAAGGTAAGTATATGCATCTTGCAGAATGTGCATGATGGTGACTTGCTTGTAAATACTTGTTTGCAAGAAATCACCATGCACATATGCATTATCACTCAATTCCTTTTCTTCTGCTCTGGTGCATATAGCCAAGCTGCATGTAGCACATCTTGCTTATCTCTCTTGTGTGCTTGTGGTAGTCCAAAACCATAATCTATGAAAATCTTGCACACTTGTAGGGGGAGCCTGTGTACTACATGCTTGTCAAAGCTTTCATGATAATTCTGTCTTTCTTTCAACAAGCTTTGATGTCTTGTTTAGTATAATTTCAGTGTGTTGCCATCAATTACCAAAAAGGGGGAGATTGAAAGCACATTTGCTCCCTGGGTGGTTTTGGTAATCAATGACAACATACTTTGTGGTTGGACTAATACTTTTATCAAGTATGTTTCAGGAAACCCAATCACATTGGTATGGCAAGATGACTGAAGAAGTGGACCCCTCAAATGCTAAGGCAAGCATTGGCAAAAGCTCAAGACTCCATTTCTGGTTTAGTGATCAAAGATCACATTGAGTCCATAGGAAAAGCCAATACTATTAAGAGGGGATGAGGTTGTGTTAATGTTCTTGTTGCTCAAGTGCTTGGTGATCTAACTCCCTCAACTATCAGCACTATTCACTACTTAACACACACCCATAAGTAGTCTCGGTCAAACCAACTCTGTCTCACCGAGATGAAGTTATCTCTACAAACCCTAACATCTCGGTCACACCGATTCTTTCAAATCAGTCCCACCGAGATGAACCACTTCTGCCATATTCCAAACCCTAGAAAAATCGGTCTTACCGAGTTTGAGATCGGTCACACCGAAACTGAACTGCCAACCTTCTGTAACCATTTCACATCATATCGGAATATCCGAGTTTGCATTATCGGTCTCACCGAAATGGGCAAGGTTCTGCCTTGACTCAAATCGGTCGCACCGATAATTCATTTTCGGTCAAACCGATTCTGGCATGTTCCTACTCTTTCTCAAATCGGTCCAACCGAGTTTCTTTCTCGGTCTCACCGAAATCTCCAACGTTCATATCAGATACACTTTCGGTCCCACCGAGATGGTATTTTCGGTCCCACCGAAAATCCCAACGTTCACTATATTTGAACTTTCGGTCTGACCGAGTTTTAACTTCGGTCTGACCGAGATTGGTCAAATGTGTGTGTAACGGTTGGATTTTGTGTGGAGGCTATATATACCCCTCCACCCCCTCTTCATTCGTGAGGAGAGCCATCAGAAAGTACCACCATTCCTACCATACACTTTCTGAGAAGTGAACCACCTACCCTTGTGTTGAGATCAAGCCATTCCATTCCTACCATATGAAACTTGATCTCTAGCCTTCCCAAGTTGCTTTCCACTCAAATCTTTCTTCCACCACAGCCATATCAGTGAGGAGAGTTGAGTGTTGGGGAGTTTATCATTTGAAGCACAAGAGCAAGGAGTTCATCATCATCAACACCGTCTATTACCTTTTGGGGGGTGGTGCCTCCTAGATTGGTTAGGTGTCGCTTGGGAGCCTCCGTCTTGATGATGTGGAGTTGAACCAAGAAGTTTGTAAAGGCAAGGAGATCGCCTACTTCGTGAAGATCTACCCCGAGTAAGGCTAGTCCTCCGTGGGCGTAGGCCATGATGGAATAGACGAGGTTGCTTCTTCGTGGACCCTTCGTGGGTGGAGCCCTCCGTGGACTCGCGCAGCCGTTACCCTCCGTGGGTTGAAGTCTCCATCAACGTGGATGTACGATAGCACCACCTATCGGAACCACGACAAAAATCTCCGTGTCACCAAACTGCGTTTGATCTTCTCCACCTCTCTTTACTATATATGCAATTTACTTTCCGCTGCCCATACTCTAGAATTGCATGTGTAGTATGTTACTTGACTTGATCTTAATTGCAAAACTGCCTAAAACTTTGCACAACCAAAAGGCAGATTTTTTATCTTGTCAAGTAGTCTAATCACCCCCCCTCTAGACCTACTTCTTCGATCCTACAACCGCCAACCTTCATCGAGACTGCTGAACCCCTGGATGCAGACGACTGGGTCCGTTCCATTGAGGAGATACTGGAACTAGTCGGATGCACCGAAGACCGCGAGAAGGTGGCTTATGCAGCCCACTGCCTCGGGGGAACTGCTAGAGCTTGGTGGGATGGATTCAAGGTCATGCATGCTGAACAAGACATCACTTGGGTTAACTTCAAGTCAGAATTCCGCAAGGCCCACATTCCTTCCGGAATCATGGCTATCAAAAAGCGTGAGTTCCGAGCCCTGAAGCAAGGAAGTGGCACTGTCAAGGAGTACATGCAAAAGTTCAGTATTCTGTCAAGGTATGCCCCTGAAGATGTCAGCACTGATGCTGCAAAAAGGGAGCGCTTCATGGAAGGCCTCAATCAGACTCTGCAATACTCGCTTGTCGTGTGCGACTGCCCGTCTTTCCCTGACCTGGTGAACAAGGCACTTATGCTTGAAGACAAGCGGCGTGCCTTGGAAGACACTCGCAAGCGCAAGTTGGTCAGTAAGGGAAGTCCCAGCAACCAGAAGCCTCGTCCGTGGCAGTCAGCCCCGGCCAAGCCAACCTATCAGCAGCCAAGAGCTCCTGCACCTCGTGCCAATCCTCAGCCTCAGCAGTATGCCAACCCCAGGCCAGCTTTCAACCCCAATACCAGTGGTGGCAACAAGATCAATCCAAACCAAGTCACTTGCTTTGGATGTGGTCAGTCCGGACACATCTTGTAATGCCCAGGATGGGACTATATCTCCTACGTGTCGAGGCACGACTTAAAGATATAAGCCCATCCTAGAATGATCTCAAGTTTGGTATCTTTGCACGACTCATGTAAAAGAGGGATTAAATTGCAAAAGGAGATAGTTGGCTTACACTCGCCACTTCACACAATACATTACATAAGCAAAACATCATTCAAAACATCACAGCCCATCTAAGGGTAAGATCCATGAAACAAGATACCAAACAACCTAAAACCACAGGTCAGGATCGAATCCTAGTAGAAACCACTACTGATCGTCGAAAACGTCACAAGCATACGGCCAAACTCTTCATCGAGCTCCCAGTGAAGAACTTGAACCAGCTCCTGCATCAAACTCTGCTGAACCTGCATCTGGTGTTGTAGTAACTGTGAGCCACGAGGACTCAGCAATCCCATAACCATGGGTAACAAGACTAGCAAAGCTTGTGGGTAGGAAGAGGTAAGGTGGTGAGGTTGCAGCAGCGGCTAAGCATAATATGGTGGCTAACTTACGAGTACCAGAATAAGATGAGAAGCTACGCAAACGGTCGCAAAGAGGTGATGGCTAATGATCCTAACTACATACGAGTCAAACATAACCCCACCGTGTTCTCTTCTCAAAGTGAAAAGAGACGGCCACGGTTACTCACACAGTTGTGTGTTTTACTTAGGATCCTCTGTCAAGTTTTCTACAACCGGACATTAACAAATTCCAATCTGCCACATAACCACGGGCACGGCTTTCGAAAGATCATAACCCTGCAGGAGTGTCCCAACTTAGCCCATCACAAGCTCTCACGATTAGCTGAAGTGATAAATATAATATCATCACCCCTTATCTTAGGAAAAATCCGATCAGGCTCGGCATCCCGGTAGCACAAGTCATTTCGACAATGGTAAAACAAGTCCAGCAAGACCTCCCGGCGTGCCGACACCCTGATAGTAGTCGCGCGTATCTCGTCTCAGGCCACGACCGGATGAGCATAGCGTACAGTGGCCGAAATACCCAAGTTGCCAAGGGGGGCCCCGCACACGACTCTAGTTTGGGACCAACACCATCAGCACTGGCCCCCCTGCTATGTAGAATTAAGAATCCTCGGGGACGCGACCCCCTATGCAAATTTAATTAATTAATTAAGTTGTTATTATGAGGCAAATTAAAAACCAATGTTGGGCCTTGCTGGAGGAGTTTTATTCAAAGTCGAACTGTCAAGGGGTCCCCATTTCACCCATCGTGTAAGGAACGCAAAATCAAGGAACATAATGCCGGTTTATCGGCGCCTAAGGTGGCATGAGTGGAACAAAACACCGAGCAAAAGGCCAAGCCTTCCACCCATGCCCAGTATATAGGTGTGTTAATAATAATTATAGATATTGTGATATGCCAACAACAAGTTCCCTCCTGGAACGAACTTCATCTTCACCTGCAACTAACAACGCTATAAGAGGGGCTGAGCAAGCGGGGCTGAGCAAGCAGGTAACATAGCCAAACAATGGTTTTGCTAGGAAGGTGTCAAGGTTAGAGGTTTCATGGCAACAAGGAGAGGCTGACATAAAAGATGGGTAGCGCGACATGTAACGATAGCATCGAGACAACTAAGCATGGCAATGGTAGTAAAGGTATCCAAGGGTATGATCATCTTGCCTGGGATTCCACAAGGGAGAAGAACGGATCCGTGAAGTAGACGGAGCAACATAGTCGAGCGAATCCTCACAACTCCGGAACGAAACCGAAGCTAACAAGAGAAGCAACCGGAAAGAAGAAACAACGCGGTAAACACACAAGCAAAAACATGGCATACGATGCACATCCAAGTATGATGCATGTCCGGTTAATTATGCAAGGCATGGCAAAGTGCACAAACAAAACTACAAGTTAAGTGGAGCTCAATATGCAACGAGTTGCATATTGAAAAAACACCACATTTAATCATTTAGTTGACTCTCGTTATTTACAAGACAAGATTAAATGTTTTTAACATGGCAAGAGGTGAAGCAAAAATAAACTATACTAACTAGACATTTTAAATGAGGCCGGAAATAACAACAACATATCCGGAAAATCCCCATGAGCATGTTTAGTAATTAAAAGCAAACAACAATTAAACATTTAAAGGTTGTTAACATGATGCGGATGACATGATCAAGTTTATGCAATTTATTAATTAAAGGTTGACATGAAGAAGACATGAAGTATTTGTCACCGTGGTGGAAAGAAAGGATGCCACGGCAACAATCCGAAAATAATGCCACGCAACATATCGGTTCCGGTAACTCGTTGAGAGTCCGGTGCAAAAGGAAAGATGGTGTGAGCGAGTCGAGCAAGATGAAAAGGTGGGGCGATCCCGTTGCCGGGTTCCCACGGGTCGGCGACGAGGCAACCGAGGAACATGACAAACGGACGAAACGGCACGGAGCACACACGGGAAACAATTCATACAACACAACATCTCACGGGTCATCATCTCGGGGTTATACCTTCGAAGCGTGCGTTTCGGGGCGGTTCGAGATCGAAGAGGGACGTAGGCGTAGTAGTGGAAGTAGTGGTACACGAGTCGTGGTACACGGGGCGACGGTAGTGGAACTTGGCGTCGGTAGTCGTTCACGTTCGGGGTACTTGCCGAGTCGGTCGTCGTGGTACACGTGTAGTCGTTCACATCCCTTTCGGAGAGATACTTGCGGTCTCGGCGACGGTAGGGGTACACGGCGACGGTAGACGTTCACAGAGCTCGTTTTCCCGTAGATGTACACGTTCATCGGAGAGGTACTTGCCATCGTAGCCGTTCGGTCTTGCCGGTCTCGTCTCGAGTCGTAGTTGTACAGGTCCAAAAACAGATATGCTTGCTGTTACCTGGTTACTTGAGATAACAATAACAGCAACAAAACAACAAAAAAGGAAAAAAAAGGGCTGCGGGTTGCTCGGGAAGACGCCTCTTGTCCACCCGCTCGGAGTAGAGGCGGGACGAGGCCTGGCAGCAGCAAGAACGTCCATGGCAAAGGAGGCAGCAGGGGGCGACACCCTGGACGGACGCCCGTCGGCGACGGCGGCGCCCAAACTTGGCGAGGCAGAGGGATGACCCATGGCGCGCTGGGGATGGAGGAGGCAGAGCCGTGCTCGGGCCGTCGTAGGGACTTGGCGCGGTCGCAGGGACTCGCGAGGAAGGTGCGCGGCGAGCTCCTGTCGCGGAAGGAGGTGGGCCCGGAGGAACGGAGGGAGCGCGCGTCAGGCGCGGGATCCGGCCGGCGGTGCGGCGCTCGGCCAGGACGAGGCAGAGGGGCGAGCGTCGGGCTTCGGCCTTCGAGATGCGGAGAGGAGGGAGGCGCTCAGGGAGGCGCTCAGGGAGGAGCAGCGGCTCCGGCGGCCTGCTCGCGGGACCTGGGGCGCGCAGAGGCGGGGCAAGGAGGAAGCGGAGGGAGGCGCGCAGAGAGGAGGGAGCTTGGCGTCGGGCGAAGTGGGGCTTGGGGATCGAGAGAGAAAGGAGTGCGGCAAGCGAGGGAGAGGGAATCGGGGAGATCGGGGCACGAGGGGTTCGATGCGGGATGTGAGTGCGGCGGCGTGCGGGAGAGAGGGAGAAGCGAGCGAGGAGAGGCGAGCTGGGGTCGCGGCTAGGGTTAGAAGCAGGGAGGCTGGGCCTCGGGCCTGAGAGAAGGAGGTGTGCTGGAGTTGGGCCAGGAGGAGATGGCCCGATAGGCTTAGCAGGCCGGCTGGGAGGCAGGCTGCGGCTGGGCTCCCAAGGGAGGCCTGGCTGGGCTCTGCTGCCTCTATTTATTCTTTAGCAGAAAAATAGAGATAGCACAAAAATATTAAGAAAAGGCCACGAACAAGGAATAAAAGAGGGAACATTTTTGAAAGGCTTAATGGAATAAAATCAACCCCACAAAAATAGTTCCAACAAAAAGGGAAATGCAAACTAAAAATAAATAGCTTGCCTTAAAGGATTTCAAAAGGAGTCTAGATATTTAGGAGGAGCCTCGATAACGAGAAAAGGACTAAAGGGAAGATTTTTGACGGTGAAACTTGAATTAAGAGGCATGGGGAATAAATGCAAGTGTGTTGGGTTATTCCGAAGCAAATGGAATATTATTATATATCTCCCTAAATATTGAGAGGCTTTTATATGTTATAAAGAGAAGTCACCTTCCCTCGATTTAAATGGACCGAAGGTCCACACAATTTATTTAGGTTGAAATGCAAAAATAAATATGACATGATGGCATGATGACATGATGCAATGCAAAAATAAATAACACAAGCAAAATAAAACACACGGGAGAACCCGGAACGTCTGGAATCTTATGGAATCTTCTGGGACGTCGGTCTTCGGGCGTCACAACTCTCCCACACTAACAGAGGATCTCGACCCGAGATCCTAGAGATATCACCGGGTAGAAACGAAAAAGAAGAGGAAGGGGTAAAACAAAGTTGCTTCTTTGACAGACGAGTGAAACCAAAAAAACCTTGAGAGGTTAAACAAGTTGAAAGAAAGAATGCAACGGAGATGAACGAAGATGAAACACTCCGTTAGAAAAGACGAACAAGGAGCATTAAGAGAACCTTGTAGGTTAGAAGACATGAAACAAGAGCTTACGAACCAAAGAATATGAAACCGCAATGGTATAGCCAAGGAATAAGAATGACAGAATTTGGACAGCACTCCGTCTGAAAATGGAAGGAATTAACAAGAACTTGAGGAGATGGAATGATACTTGATGAAATCAACAACACATAATGCCTCTGAAAACAATTAAAAGAATGGCACAAGGGTAAGAAGGATTTCAGACAGCAATCCGGTTGAAAAGACAGGCAAAACTAGATAAGATGACGGAACTTGAATGAAGAATACAACACTCCGGTTAAATGATAAACAAGGGAAAGAACATGATCCCGATAAAAACGAGATGATGGTTTGGAGAGAGCAACATTAAAAAGCCTCCGGAACAAAAGAATAGATGCTAGATCGTTGGAAAGAAAGAACGGAGAAGAAAATGACAACTCCTCCCAAACTTGAATTTGAAAGAGCATCCTTCCGAAGAAGGGTTGAACGGAGTTGTTGGAAAAATCAACAACGAAAACGAATAAGCTTAATGTGGGCTTATGGAAAACATCTCAAAATTAAGAGGTGACAACCAGCCACTAACTTAAACAATTGATTTGATTGAGATCAACAAGGAGACGAAAAACTTATTTCACCGGAATGATAAATGAAGAACTTGGGTCATTTATAAGCGCCATAATAAGCAACAATTCTCAGGGAAAGCTTTTAGGTGAAATACAACCCAAGATAACTTCAATGAATAAATAAAGGGTTGAAAAGATCTCCTGAACAAAGAAAAATTTGGTTTAAATATCTCATTCTTGATAACTCGTGAATCATGAAACATGAAGGAATTGTCAAGAATGACATAACACCACCTGAAGATAAGGTAGAAAGAATTGCAATTGGAAGCATGATGAAGAATGCTTGAGCTTGAACAAGAATCTTGATGAAGACTTCGAGGATGAATTAAATCTTGATGAACCACCATGAAAACTCCGGTAATGAAAAGCATGGGAAGCGAAAGATGAAAAGAATAAGGTTCAAGGCCTGCGATGAATTAGATGGAGCTTTGAAATGATATAATAGAAATAACTTGGAGCTCCGGAAAACAAGATGAAGAATTTGAAACCTAGAATTTATTCCTCATGAATAAACTCTAACAAAGGGATTAATCCACTTGGATGAAATAAGAATAAGAATTATGTTATGCATCTCCTTCACCAATTTAAATTGATGACAACCAAAGGATTTGGCATACTACTTATTCTCGTTGCAAGGAATTAAAGAGAGATCTAGCACAAGCTTGGGTAAATCTTCAACGAACCACCGGTAGGATTATGAAAGAACGAGTGAATTAAAACGATAACAACGGAAGGGTGATCTTGAATGAACCACCGTAAGAATATGGAGACGAACGAAGAGACATCAATGAAGAATATTTGGAGGATGAAGTTGCAAACAGAGAACGAAGAAATCTTCTGAAATGATGGCCTTCGGAGGATTACAAAGAAAAGAATTCATGAAATGCTTCGGATGGGTATGAAAAGAATTCCCACAATCGAAAACAATAATGAGGATGGCAAGAAGCTAGAACCACGAATCTGAATAGAACGGTTCAAAATTTAAGAGAAACTCTTCTCCGGTCTTCAAATGTTGAGAATGAAGACGAGAAATGTCATGAAGAATTGTTGAGCACTCCGGAATGAAGAATTATAAAGGTTGAAACAACGATGAAAAGAATTTGAAAGCGGTCCTGGAGAAGGCATGTGACTGATGTAAATTCATTCTTACGTCACACTTTGAAAAAATTGGAAAATAACTCCGGAAAATAATTAGAAGAGTCAGGTAAGATCCTGGAAAAAGACCTGTGGGTTAGGGCCCACTCAAAAGAAATCACCGTTGAAAAAGATTGCTTAAGAGATATTGCACCGGTTGAATTAAATGGCTTGAATAAGATGATAATCCTTAAAATAGTTTGAACGGATTAAGAATGAAAACACGAATCTTCAGCACTCCGGATATGAATAACAAGAGGAGAATGATTAATTTGGTGCACCGGAATAAGAAAGCATTATGAAATGAGGAAAAAGGATAAGATCAACACCGAAATCTTGAATTACATCCACCGGTAGAATTTGAGAACAAAAGAATGATGAACTTGAAGTTCTCGAGCATCTTCACGATAATCACCGGATAAGAACATTGAAGGAAAAGAATGAAGAAATATCACATGAATAAAATGGATACTTCATTTGAGAATTTCTTGCTCCGAGAAGAAGAAGGGTGGGAGGCCAGGTAAAACAAAGACAACTTGGGACGAACAAAATGGACACCGGTTGAAAAGGATTAACATAAGAATCTTGATGATCAAGAAGAATCAGCACTCCCATAGAAATATGAGAACACCGAATAGGAAAGGTATGGAATCAACATTTGACATCGAAGCAACTCGAATACCAGAATCAAAACAAAACAAAGGATAGATATTTTGCAGCATCATCTTCACAATATCATCCGAGCAAAGAATTGAACGAATGAATTCCGCAGGTACATCAACTTGACGAGAAGCCACTTGGGAGAAAGAAAAAAAGGTAAATAAAAAGGAACAAGGATCAGATAGAACAAATACAAGATAGAAGTTTCGTCCGACATATTCGTGCTGAAAGCTCATGGAACGTGTTACAAAAGGGTTTTGCAATCCCCGGATCAGCATAGCCAAGGACCCTTTAAGATGCAACTCCCGATCAGAACAAGTCCATAAAACCACTTCACTCAATGTAGAACCCCGAACTTCATATCGAGCATCCGTTGGAAGAATACCTAGAACTACTAGATGAACCCACCTATAGATTTCCGAAAGTTTCCAGTTATGCAATCAGGTGTTGGGGATACACGGGAAGCACCGCGCAATCAACTCTAAACCTACATCCAGGTGTATCCATCCTTCAACACATAACCAGTTGTTCTCGGAAACCGTTTACCTCGGACCTTCGAAACGCATCCACTATACAAGCTATGGCAATACTCTCGAACTACCTCCCCAGTACTGGGTGATGTCGGGGTTATCTTGCCACTGGCCGTATAGGAGAGTTTTTGATGTCGGCCGTCTTAAGTATTCTAGTACTGCCGTGATGGATTTGTGACGACAACACCTCGGAGCTCAACTCCCCGGGACACTGCCACAACCCCTAATGACAGGAGGCATCGAGAACAATGTTCTCGTCACAAAGACATCGAAACAATCCAAACAATATTCGCGAGATCCTAAAAAAAATTTGGTGCAATTTTTGAAAGTAGAAGAGGCAAGAGTAGTCGTCAGGAGTCCTCACCAGAGTGAAAGGGGATGAGAAGCAAAAGAAATCCTACTCTCCGATATATAATATAGGACTCAAAACATTTTCAGTGTGTGTCTCGACTCAACCGTCAACGATTCGATCAATCAGTGGGGGCTTCTAGGTCGGAGAAGGCTCTGATACCAACTTGTAATGCCCAGGATGGGACTATATCTCCTACGTGTCGAGGCACGACTTAAAGATATAAGCCCATCCTAGAATGATCTCAAGTTTGGTATCTTTGCACGACTCATGTAAAAGAGGGATTAAATTGCAAAAGGAGATAGTTGGCTTACACTCGCCACTTCACACAATACATTACATAAGCAAAACATCATTCAAAACATCACAGCCCATCTAAGGGTAAGATCCATGAAACAAGATACCAAACAACATAAAACCACAGGTCAGGATCGAATCCTAGTAGAAACCACTACTGATCGTCGAAAACGTCACAAGCATACGGCCAAACTCTTCATCGAGCTCCCAGTGAAGAACTTGAACCAGCTCCTGCATCAAACTCGGCTGAACCTGCATCTGGTGTTGTAGTAACTGTGAGCCACGAGGACTCAGCAATCCCATAACCATGGGTAACAAGACTAGCAAAGCTTGTGGGTAGGAAGAGGTAAGGTGGTGAGGTTGCAGCAGCGGCTAAGCATAATATGGTGGCTAACTTACGAGTACCAGAATAAGATGAGAAGCTACGCAAACGGTCGCAAAGAGGTGATCGCTAAAGATCCTAACTACATACGAGTCAAACATAACCCCACCGTGTTCTCTTCTCAAAGTGAAAAGAGACGGTCACTGTTACTCACACAGTTGTGTGTTTTACTTAGGATCCTCTGTCAAGTTTTCTACAACCGGACATTAACAAATTCCAATCTGCCACATAACCGCGGGCACGGCTTTCGAAAGATCATAACCCTGCAGGGGTGTGCCAACTTAGCCCATCACAAGCTCTCACGATTAGCTGAAGTGATAAATATAATATCATCACCCCTTATCTTAGGGAAAATCCGATCAGGCTCGGCATCCCGGTAGCACAAGTCATTTCGACAATGGTAAAACAAGTCCAGCAAGACCTCCCGGCGTGCCGACACCCTGATAGTAGCCGCGCGTATCTCGTCTCAAGCCACGACCGGATGAGCACAGCGTACAGTGGCCGAAATACCCAAGTTGCCAAGGGGGGCCCCGCACACGACTCTAGTTTGGGACCAACACCATCAGCACTGGCCCCCCTGCTATGTAGAATTAAGAATCCTCGGGGACGCGACCCCCTATGCAAATTTAATTAATTAATAAAGTTGTTATTATGAGGCAAATTAAAAACCAATGTTGGGCCTTGCTGGAGGAGTTTTATTCAAAGTCGAACTGTCAAGGGGTCCCCATTTCACCCATCGTGTAAGGAACGCAAAATCAAGGAACATAATGCCGGTTTATCGGCGCCTAAGGTGGCATGAGTGGAACAAAACACCGAGCAAAAGGCCAAGCCTTCCACCCATGCCCAGTATATAGGTGTGTTAATAATAATTATAGATATTGTGATATGCCAACAACAAGTTCCCTCCTGGAACGAACTTCATCTTCACCTGCAACTAACAACGCTATAAGAGGGGCTGAGCAAGCGGGGCTGAGCAAGCAGGTAACATAGCCAAACAGTGGTTTTGCTAGGAAGGTGTCAAGGTTAGAGGTTTCATGGCAACAAGGAGAGGCTGACATAAAAGATGGGTAGCGCGACATGTAACGATAGCATCGAGACAACTAAGCATGGCAATGGTAGTAAAGGTATCCAAGGGTATGATCATCTTGCCTGGGATTCCACAAGGGAGAAGAACGGATCCGTGAAGTAGACGGAGCAACATAGTCGAGCGAATCCTCACAACTCCGGAACGAAACCGAAGCTAACAAGAGAAGCAACCGGAAAGAAGAAACAACGCGGTAAACACACAAGCAAAAACATGGCATACGATGCACATCCAAGTATGATGCATGTCCGGTTAATTATGCAAGGCATGGCAAAGTGCACAAACAAAACTACAAGTTAAGTGGAGCTCAATATGCAACGACTTGCATATTGACAAAACACCACATTTAATTATTTAGTTGACTCTCGGTATTTACAAGACAAGATTAAATGTTTTTAACATGGCAAGAGGTGAAGCAAAAATAAACTATACTAACTAGACATTTTAAATGAGGCCGGAAATAACAACAACATATCCGGAAAATCCCCATGAGCATGTTTAGTAATTAAAAGCAAACAACAATTAAACATTTAAAGGTTGTTAACATGATGCGGATGACATGATCAAGTTTATGCAATTTATTAATTAAAGGTTGACATGAAGAAGACATGAAGTATTTGTCACCGTGGTGGAAAGAAAGGATGCCATGGCAACAATCCGAAAATGATGCCACGCAACATATCGGTTCCGGTAACTCGTTGAGAGTCCGGTGCAAAAGGAAAGATGGCGTGAGCGAGTCGAGCAAGATGAAAAGGTGGGGCGATCCCGTTGCCGGGTTCCCACGGGTCGGCGACGAGGCAACCGAGGAACATGACAAACGGACGAAACGGCACGGAGCACACACGGGAAACAATTCATACAACACAACATCTCACGGGTCATCGTCTCGGGGTTATACCTTCGAAGCGTGCGTTTCGGGGCGGTTCGAGATCGAAGAGGGACGTAGGCGTAGTAGTGGAAGTAGTGGTACACGAGTCGTGGTACACGGGGCGACGGTAGTGGAACTTGGCATCGGTAGTCGTTCACGTTTGGGGTACTTGCCGAGTCGGTCGTCGTGGTACACATGTAGTCGTTCACATCCCTTTCGGAGAGATACTTGCGGTCTCGGCGACGGTAGGGGTACACGGCGACGGTAGACGTTCACAGAGCTCGTTTTCCCGTAGATGTACACGTTCATCGGAGAGGTACTTGCCATCGTAGCCGTTCGGTCTTGCCGGTCTCGTCTCGAGTCGTAGTTGTACGGGTCCAAAAACAGATATGCTTGCTGTTACCTGGTTACTTGAGATAACAATAACAGCAACAAAACAACAAAAAAGGAAAAAAAAAAGGGTTGCGGGTTGCTCGGGACGACGCCTCTTGTCCACCCGCTCGGAGCAGAGGCGGGACGAGGCCTGGCAGCAGCAAGAACGTCCATGGTAAAGGAGGCAGCAGGGGGCGACACCCTGGGCGGACGCCCGTCGGCGACGGCGGCACCCAAACTGGGCGAGGCAGAGGGACGACCCATGGCGCGCTGGGGATGGAGGAGGCAGAGCCGCGCTAGGGCCATCGCAGGGACTTGGCGCGGTCGCAGGGACTCGTGAGGAAGGTGCGCGGCGAGCTCCTGTCGCGGAAGGAGGAGGGCCCGGAGGAACGGAGGGAGCGCGCGTCGGGCGCGGGATCCGGCCGGCGGTGCGGCGCTCGGCCAGGACGAGGCAGAGGGGCGAGCGTCGGGCTTCGGCCTTCGAGATGCGGAGAGGAGGGAGGCGCTCAGGGAGGAGCAGCGGCTCCGGCGGCCTGCTCGCGGGACCTGGGGCGCGTAGAGGCGAGGCAAGGAGGAAGCGGAGGGAGGCGCGCAGAGAGGAGGGAGCTTGGCGTCGGGCGAAGTGGGGCTTGGGGATCGAGAGAGAAAGGAGTGCGGCAAGCGAGGGAGAGGGAATCGGGGAGATCGGGGCACGAGGGGTTCGATGCGGGATGTGAGTGCGGCGGCGTGCGGGAGAGAGGGAGAAGCGAGCGAGGAGAGGCGAGCTGGGGTCGCGGCTAGGGTTAGAAGCAGGGAGGCTGGGCCTCGGGCCTGAGAGAAGGAGGTGTGCTGGAGTTGGGCCAGGAGGAGATGGCCCGATAGGCTTAGCAGGCCGGCTGGGAGGGCACGCTGCGGCTGGGCTCCCAAGGGAGGCCTGGCTGGGCTCTGCTGCCTCTATTTATTCTTTAGCAGAAAAATAGAGATAGCACAAAAATATTAAGAAAAGGCCACGAACAAGGAATAAAAGAGGGAACATTTTTGAAAGGCTTAATGGAACAAAATCAACCCCACAAAAATAGTTCCAACAAAAAGGGAAATGCAAACTAAAAATAAATAGCTTGCCTTAAAGGAGTTCAAAAGGAGTCTAGATATTTAGGAGGAGCCTCGATAACGAGAAAAGGAATAAAGGGAAGATTTTTGACGGTGAAACTTGAATTAAGAGGCATGGGGAATAAATGCAAGTGTGTTGGGTTATTCCGAAGCAAATGGAATATTATTATATAGCTCCCTAAATATTGAGAGGCTTTTATATGTTATAAAGAGACGTCACCTTCCCTCGATTTAAATGGACCGAAGGTCCACACAATTTATTTAGGTTGAGATGCAAAAATAAATATGACATGATGGCATGATGACATGATGCAATGCAAAAATAAATAACACAAGCAAAATAAAACACACGGGAGAACCCGGAACGTCTAGAATCTTCTGGAACCTTCTGGGACGTCGGTCATCGGGCGTCACACATCTCAAGGGTGTGCCCCAACAAGAAGCCTGATACCCCGCGCCCCAATGCGCAGAACCAGGGACAAGGCCGTGGAATGCCACCAAGGAACCCAGCTCCTCGCAACCCACCGAACCATGGGAAGGGGCGTGTGAATCACGTCACTGCTGAAGAAGCCCAGGAAGACCCGGACGTCGTGCTGGGTACGTTCCTTGTCAACTCAGCACATGCAACTGTCTTGTTTGATTCTGGAGCAACACATTCATTTGTCACTCAAAGATTTGCATTAAAAAGTGGCATTACCCCTACACCCCTGAATAACCCTATGGTGGTACAAACCCCCGGAGCCGAGATGAGAGCCAAGATAGGCTGTAAAGGAGTTGGTATTACCATTAACGGTGTAGACTTCCCAGCAGACCTTGTCATCCTGAGATCGCAAGGCTTGGATGTGATCTTAGGGATGGATTGGCTCAGTAAGCACCAAGGCTTATTAGACTGTGCCAATCGGACAGTCACTGTGACCAATGACCAAGGAGACGAAGTCAAGTTTGCTTCCATCTCCTCTTCCGCTCAAGCCGCTAAAGTTAACTGTCTGTCTGAAGTTGGGCTAGATCAAGTACCGGTGGTGTCGGGGATATAACCCCGCGGTATGAACCGGCCGGAATTGTAACCCGGCCGGGCTTGGCGGTTTACACTTGGTGATTCACTGGCGATCCGTTATCACCAGAAGGTTTACAAGCAACCTGCCTAAATAATATTAATCACTGGTAACTCGGCGTATGGATCATGGATGACAAGGCCCAAGGCCCAGAAGACCGGTTCATATTAGTAGTGGGCCGGTTTATGAATAAAGCGCAAGGAATATTCTCCATAAAGGAAGCAAGACTAGGACTCCTTGTAATAGATCAATCCTAGTCCTACTAGGACTAGTCATGTAAACCCGCCCCTTCAACATATATAAGGAGGGGCAGGGCTCCCCAAAGAGGACGGGTTTTAGACAAGTTAGACAAGCAGACAAGTTTCTAGGGTTAGACACCATGAGGCGGTTTACCGGCAACACCACGAGGATCATAATGAGACCTAGCCTCAAACAGCATGTAGGGTTATTACCGGATGATGGTTCCCGGGGCCCGAAGCTGTCTAAATCCGTGTCTTGCATCGCGTCTCTCGATTCCGCCCAACCCCTTCAAGCTACTACATAGATGCGCGGCCTCACCACTAAGTCCGCTAAACCGGACATCTGACGTGTTAATTCCACGACAGTTGGCGCCCACCGTGGGGCCTGCGCACAGTGGTGTTGAGTTCTTGGAGGGATCTTTTCTACGGAACGAAAGATCATGACGTGTCGGATTACAGAAAAATCTACATCATCAAATACGACGAGTGGTCGGAATAGCGAAGACCAGATTGAGATGGAAAATAATTGGGTCTGACATTCTGTGCGCTGCCGACGCGAGATGATCTATTTAACCGACGAGAGTTTCGCCGAGTCTTGCAAGCGTCTCAAATCCAGAGGCTGTTTGGTGCTACTAGGCCACGTGGACACAAAAGGTAAATCAAGTGGAGATCAAAACGAGTATTATTAGTACTGCTATAAGTACTGGCCCGGTCAATTACATTTAGAAAGAGGAGGATCCATTGGAGAAGCGCCTGCTTCCAAAAAATACTGCCAATGGATCATGTCCCGAAGCAAATAGTGGTACTATATCATTGTTAATTTCTGGCGTGAGGACTAAATCAAATCAAAACAGTGACCAAGTAGTAGTACTACTACGTTTCATGCCGATGCGTCCGAGTAGCCGTCGCCATCACGTTGCCGCGGCCCTTGTTCCGACCCGTAGTGGCTGCTGCTCCGTACAAGTCGAGTCCCCAGGCAAGTACTGGTCTGCTGGTGCTGCTTTATGTGAGAGAGACAAAAATCAAATCACTGATTACTATGCCGCCCATCCACTATGACGTGTGGAGGCACTAGTACAGAGTAGTCCGGCTTTTAGTGTTTACCGTCAGATGCTACATCCCCGAGACGTATTGCTGGTGGCCAAGGTTGCTATACATACAACAGAATAAAGCTGATTGAAAACCGGATTGCTTAGCGTACATCACGGGCGACGAACCGGACATCCAGCGAATTAATTGGACACTTGAGCCGCCGGTGCTACCCGAGCACGTCAGAGAAGAAATCAAGTGCTACTAGTACAAACCGGATCCTGGAAACAAGCAACTAGTATTAGTACGTGGAGATGTTAGTATGATTGGTTTGTTTTTTATCAAAAGAAGAAAAGAAGACCTCAACTTAGAAGAAGACACGGACGTGAGCCAACAGGTCCAGTCGTGGCTCGAACGTGGACGTCTCCGCGGAATCAGGCTCCACCATTGACTCGCCACTGCCTTTGCCACAAGCTGCTCGCGGCGCTTGCCGTGCTCTCAATGGACAATTAGCACATTATTTCATTGACGATTATTCGCGGTGCTAAATACGGATCATCCGTCATCTGAACGGACCCAGGTGCTATTTACCTTATTTATTTTTAAAATATGTATTATTTCATCCGACACAATTACTTTCGCATGTAATATTTTTTACACAAGGCGACTATTAAAAGAGGCAGCCGGTCAGCGTCAAGGTATGTCACGGCTTCAGGAGCAGGCGTGTTGCAGTTTACATCAATGCGCCGGCCGGCTCGTCTGCCCGCGCCCGCGCGCGCTGGCTTCCAACACCACGACCGACTCCCTCGCCAATGGACGAGCGCACGCCGCTGTTTTTTACGGTCCGGTCTACATTAAGCACACAGATGTCTGCGCCTGCGATTTGCTCGCCCGCACGTGCCAGCTTACAATGCCACTGCCGACTCATCTGTTCTCCAGGAAAATCAGGTGATATCTATCCTATTTATTTTTAATACATATTAATTCGTCCGAGCAAAAATTCCTCGTCCTGCTGTATTCTATATGCAGGAAAATTATTCATTGTAAAATGGTATTATACCACGGAGGTGGAGGCACGCCAAACATTGTTTGACACAAGTGATCGTCGTTGTTCCACGGATTCAAGCGCCAGTTTACAACGCCTTGTCCGTCTTTCACGACCGCGCCGGTTTACAATGCCGTGGCCATCTTTCGCGACCACACCGGTTTATAATGCCGCGGCCATCTCTCACAACTGCGCCGGCTCACAACGAGGAAGACAACTAGCCCGTCGGCGCCGGCCGACCCATCTGCTATTCATGCAAATCAGGTGTTATCCTTCTTATATATATTTTATCATTTTATTTCCCCTGAGCACCATTACACTACCCTATTGGTGTTTTCTATATACAGGTAAAATCGTTGTTATACTGCGGATATAAAACACGCACTGGCAACATTCTACAATGGTGTTTTCATATGTGTCGCATTACTTGATGAAAGGGACGGCCGGTTCACGCATCTGCACTGGTTTACAACACGGAGGACAACTTGCTCGTCTCCGCCGGTTTACAACCCCATAGCCGGTTTAACTGTTTGAGCCGCCTCTGATGCTGTGGTCGTCTTACTGTCCGCCCTGCGATCCGGTCTATTCGACATACCGGTTAGGCTAAACAGACACCGATGAGGATCATAAGGTCCAAACTCACTCAGGTGATATCCATCCAAAGTTTATTTCTCTTGATGTATATCATTTTCATCAAGAAAACAAGATGCTTTGAACAAACTATTTTATGCAGAAGGGACCAAGCTAGGGGGCTACGGATCACATATGAATCCTCGACGAAATCTTTTCTGGTCCGGTCTAGATAATGTTCTTGTCCTTAGGGATCCACCTTTGATGGCAGATGTAATATTCCTGTCCCTTGGTGGGCCAACTCCCTTTGATGGCAAAAGAAAAGTTCTTGTCCTTAGGGATCCACCTTTGATGGCAGATGTAATATTCATGTCCCTTGGTGGGCCAAATCCCTTTGATGGCAAAAGAAATAAACCTGTTCTTGTCCCTAGGGAACCTTCCTTTGATGGCAGATGTAATATTCTTGTCCCTTGGTTGATCATTCCCTTTGATGGCAAAAGAAAATCTGTTCTTGTCCCTAGGGATCCACCTTTGATGGCAGATGTAATATTCCT
>LR738715.1:294740349-294801475 GCA_902687465.1 Secale cereale | reverse complement strand
CCTGTTCTTGTCCCTAGGGAACCTTCCTTTGATGGCAGATGTAATATTCCTGTCCCTTGGTTGATCATTCCCTTTGATGGCAAAAGAAAATCTGTTCTTGTCCCTAAGGTACTTCCTTTGATGGCAGATGTAATATTCTTGTCCCTTGGAAGCCGTATACCCTTTGATGGCAAAAGAAAATCTGTTCTTGTCCCTAGGGTACTTCCTTTGATGGCAGATGTAATATTCCCGTCCCTTGGAAGCTGTATACCCTTTGATGGCAAAAGAAAATTTCTTGTCCCTAGGAGTACATCCTTTGATGGCAGATGCAATATTTCCTGTCCCTTGGAGCACATCCTTTGATGGCAAAAGAGTACATCCTTTGATGGCAAAGTTCTTGTCCCTAGGAGTACTGTTAGTCATAGCCCTTTGGGTCGTACCCTTTGATTGGCACATAGGGAGCCTGGCAGCTCACAAAAAGCCTCGACTACATGGTCTTATTTGCAACGATGTTTTGCGTTTTGTGATTTTTTCAAAGTTTTTCGTGGGTAACCAAGTTTTTTTTCGGGATTGGGCAATTACAAGGTTGACCATATATTTACAAAGTTAAAGTCTGGGTCATGAACACCAGCGAGAGTTAAACCGGCGTTCATTGTAACCCGGATCGGCCTTCAGGATGAGCCGACAAAGAGCCAAAAAAACAGATTGGCAGTACATGATCAGTTATAATGATCGGTGTTCATTAAACCGGCCTGGCTTTCGACTATAAGTCGCTAGTATGAGATAAAATAATGACCGGTGTTTATTAACCCGGCCTAGTTGTGATCAAATATCACTGGAACCGGTCTTCAAACCGGATTATATTCTTCAATAGCCAAACATGGCTGGATTCCTATTATGGTTATCAATATTATGATTGAGGTCTTCAAAGTCGCTTTAAAGCGCAATGAATATTATTTCAATGATGGAAGTGATTTATTCTACAAAGGAAAAGTCCCGAGTCGCTGCAGGCTTACAACCCGGCACTTGGGGGCTACATTATTCAGATTGAGATTACATCAAATACACAAGTCTCAAGCACACAAGCAAGTTGTCTACTTGACACTTGGGGGCTAATGGAAAGATCATTTGCTTCATCTGGAAGTACCGGTTCACCTTCTAAATGTAGCTAAACCGGAACTTGGGGGCTACCAATCGCTCCTGTCAACAATTCAAGGTACACAAGTATTAATCCATTATATTGAAGGGTTCACTGCTCAGTTGGTAAAGCACAAAGCTCTTAACCTTGTGGACGTGGATTCAAACCCCACGATGGAAGTTACATCATATAATGTTATTTTCAATGATTATATTTTCAAAAGTCCCTGTTCATTATTGCATAATAACCCGGCACTTGGGGGCTACATGCTGATGTTCTAGTTTACATGATCATACTTTCAAAAGTCCCTGCTCATTATTGCATAATGACCCGGCACTTGGGGGCTACATAATATGGAATATTCAGTTTCATAGTGATTGGGATGAATGACCCGGATTTCTTCAAGATTATACAAGGCTATTTTCAATGAAGTATATACAAAGTCCCTGCTCATTATTACATAATGACCCGGCACTTGGGGGCTATAAGTAATATGCATATAAAGGAGGAACATCTTCAAATTTTCAGTTCTGGCAAATCAAATTAATTGTGTGACCCGGCAATTTTGGCAATCATAAACCGGCAAGTTCTACATCTGCAAGCCGGTTGGATATCAATTGAACATTTGAAGATCAATATTTTTGTCAAGTCAGAGCATTGAAGGCCGATTCAAATGGATTCTTTATTTACAATATTTCTTATACAAGCAAATTGATTATGAAGTTGGACTATTGACCCGGATTTTCTAGAAGAAGGAAAGAGAAGGACTTAAAGATGGCCAGATGCCGGATTACAAGAAATTCTTAACCCGGAGCACAACCTATCAGATTCGCTATTGTGTTTATTTTGCAGCATAAGTTTACCATGGACACATCCAAGCTAAACTTGGGGGCTAATGTCGGGGATATACCCCCGCGGTATGAACCGGCCGGAATTATAACACGGCCGGGCTTGGCGGTTTACACTTGGTGATTCACTGGCGATCCGTTATCACCAGACGGTTTACAAGCAACCTGCCTAAATAATATTACTCACTGGTAACTCGGCGTATGGATCATGGATGACAAGGCCCAAGGCCCAGAAGACCGGTTCATATTAGTAGTGGGCCGGTTTATGAATAAAGCGCAAGGAATATTCTCCATAAAGGAAGCAAGACTAGGACTCCTTGTAATAGATCTATCCTAGTCCTACTAGGACTAGTCATGTAAACCCGCCCCATCAACATATATAAGGAGGGGCAGGGCTCCCCAAAGAGGACGGGTTTTAGACAAGTTAGACAAGCAGACAAGTTTCTAGGGTTAGACACCAAGAGGCGGTTTACCGGCAACACCACGAGGATCATAATGAGACCTAGCCTCAAACAGCATGTAGGGTTATTACCGGATGATGTTTCCCGGGGCCCGAAGCTGTCTAAATCCGTGTCTTGCATCGCGTCTCTCGATTCCGCCCAACCCCTTCAAGCTACTACATAGATGCGCGGCCTCACCACTAAGTCCGCTAAACCGGACATCTGACGTGTTAATTCCACGACAGGTGGTATGTGAGTATCCTGATGTCTTTCCGGATGAACTACCGAGAATGCCCCCTGACCGTGGCATTGAGTTCATCATCGAGCTCGTGACCGGAGCAGGGCCCATCTATAAGAAGCCTTATAGAATGGGGACGGAAGAATTAGCTGAGTTGAAGAAGCAGCTGGAGGAGCAGCTAAGGAAGGGATTTATTCGCCCAAGTGCCTCCCCTTGGGGATCTCCTGTTCTGTTTGTGGCAAAGAGGGACGGTACCATCCGCTTATGCATTGACTATCGTTCCCTCAATGAAGTTACAATCAAGAACAAGTATCCACTTCCCAAGATCGAAGATCTGTTTGATCAGCTCAGCGGAGCCAAGGTGTTCTCCAAGATCGACCTCAGATCTAGGTACTACCAGCTGAAGATCAGACCCCAAGATATTCCGAAGACGGCATTCGTGACCAGATATGGTCTGTACGAGTGCACGTTCATGTCTTTTGGGTTAACCAATGCCCCAGCTTACTTCATGTATCTCATGAATAAAGTCTTCATGGAATATTTGGACAAGTTTGTTGTTGTCTTCATTGATGACATTCTTGTGTTCTCGAAGTCGGAGGAAGAGCACGAGCAGCATCTGAGGATGGTCCTAGACAAGCTTCGTGAGCACCAACTGTATGCCAAATTCAGCAAGTGTGAGTTCTGGCTGCACAAAGTTGGATTCTTAGGTCATGTCTTGACCGAGGAAGGATTATCTGTTGATCCTGCAAAGATCGAAGCTGTGACCCAATGGCAATCTCCAACGACCGTCAAGGAAGTCAGAAGCTTCCTCGGACTAGCGGGCTATTACCGCAAGTTCGTGGAAGGATTCTCTAGCATTGCACGACCAATGACTCAGCTCCTCAAAAAGGACAAGAAGTTCGAGTGGACGCAAAAATGCGAAGAAAGCTTCCAAGAGCTCAAGAAGAGGTTAACCACCGCCCCAGTTCTGGCAACACCTGATATTCACAAGGAGTTCGTGATATATTGTGATGCCTCTCGAACCGGATTGGGAAGCGTTCTGATGCAAGAAGGCCGCGTCATAGCATACCTCTCCAGGCAGCTACGACCCCATGAGGAGAACTACGCTACTCACGATCTTGAGTTGGCGGCAGTAGTTCATTCCTTGAAGACATGGCGGCATTACCTCCTAGGGAAACAGTGTGAGATCTACACAGACCACAAAAGTCTGAAGTACATTTTCACCCAAAAAGAATTGAACATGAGGCAGCGGAGATGGTTGGAACTCATCAAAGACTATGACCTCAGTGTTCAATATCACCCTGGGAAGGCTAACGTGGTGGCCGATGCTGTAATGCCCAGGATGGGACTATACCTCCTACGTGTCGAGGCACGACTTAAAGGTATAAGCCCATCCTAGAATGATCTCAAGTTTGGTATCTGAGCACGACTCATGTAAAAGAGGGATGAAACTGCAAAATGAAATAGTTGGCTTACACTCGCCACTTCACACAATACAATACATAAGCAATACATCATTCAAAAACATCACAACCCGACTACGGGCGAAGATCCAAAAGAAAGATACCAAAACAACATAAAGCCACGGGTCAGGATCGAATCCTAGTAGAAACCACTACTGATCGTCGAAAACGTCACAAGCATACGGCTACTCTCTTCATCGAGCTCCCAGTGGAGAACTTGAACCAGCTCCTGCATCAAACTCGGCTGAACCTGCATCTGGTGTTGTAGTATCTGTGAGCCACGAGGACTCAGCAATCCCATAACCATGGGTATCAAGACTAGCAAAGCTTTAGGGGTAGGAAGAGGTAAAGTGATGAGGTTGCAGCAGCGGCTAAGCATAATATGGTGGCTAACTTACGAGTACCAGAATAAGATGAGAAGCTACGCAAACGGTCGCAAAAGAGGTGATCGCTAAAGATCCTAACTACATACGAGTCAAACATAACCCCACCGTGTTCTCTTCTCAAAGTGAAAAGAGACAGTCACGGTTACTCACACAGTTGTGTGTTTTACTTCCGATCATCTGTCAAGTTTTCTACAACCGGACATTAACAAATTCCAATCTGCCACATAACCGCGGGCACGACTTTCGAAAGATCATAACCCTGCAGGGGTGTCCCAACTTAGCCCATCACAAGCTCTCACGATTAGCTGAAGTGATAAATATAATATCATCACCCCTTATCTTAGGGAAAATCCGATCAGGCTCGGCATCCCGGTAGCACAAGTCATTTCGACAATGGTAAAACAAGTCCAGCAAGACCTCCCGGTGTGTCGACACCCTGATAGTAGCCGCGCGTATCTCGTCTCAGGACACTACCGGATGGGTGAAGCTACGGGTTATACCAGATACCTCAGGTTTCCCCAAGGCGGCCCCGCAGGCTCCCCGTTTGGGACCAACACCATCAGCACTGGCCCCCCCTGCTATGTAGAATTAAGAATCCTCGGGTAGCGCTAACTCCCTATGCAATTTAATTAATTAAATAAGTTGTTATTATGAGCAAATTAAAACCAAAGTTGGGCCTTGCTGGAGGAGTTTTATTCAAAGTCGAACTGTCAAGGGGTCCCCATTTCACCCATCGTGTAAGGAACGCAAAATCAAGGAACATAATGCCGGTTTATCGGCGCCTAAGGTGGCATGAGTGGAACAAAACACCGAGCAAAAGGCCAAGCCTTCCACCCATGCCCAGTGTATAGGTGTGTTAATAATAATTATAGATATTGTGATATATCCAACAACAACAAGTTCCCTCCTGGAACGAACTTCATCTTCACCTGCAACTAACAACGCTATAAGAGGGGCTGAGCAAGCGAGGCTGAGCAAGCGGGTAACATAGCCAAACAGTGGTTTTGCTAGGAAGGTGTCAAAGTTAGAGGTTTCATGGCAACAAGGAGAGGCTGACATAAAAGATGGGTAGCGCGACATGTAACGATAGCATCGAGACAACTAAGCATGGCAATGGTAGTAAAGGTATCCAAGGGTATGATCATCTTGCCTGGGATTCCACAAGGAAGAAGAACAGATCAATGAAGTAGACGGAGCAACAGTCGAGCGAATCCTCACAACTCCGGAACGAAACCGAAGCTAACAAGAGAAGCAACTGGAAAGAAGCAAAACAACACGGTAAACACCCAAGCATAAACATGGCATACGATGCACATCCAAGTATGATGCATGTCCGGTTTAATTATGCAAGGCATGGCAAGGGCACAAACAAGTACTACAAGTTAAGTGGAGCTCAATATGCAACGAGTTGCATATTGACGAAACACCACATTAATTATTTAATTGACTCTCGTTATTTACAAGACAAGGTTAAATGTTTTTAACATGGCAAGAGGTGAAGTAAGTAAAACTACACTATTTAGACATTTTAAATGGGGCCGGCAAATAACAACATATCCGGGAAAATCCCCATGAGCATGTTTAATAATTATTAAAGCAACAACAATTCACACATATATAATGTTGTTAACATGATGCGGATGACATGAACAAGTTTATGCAAATTTATTAAAAGTTGACAAGAAGAGTATATGAGGTATTTGTCACCGTGGTGGAAAGAAAAAGGTGCCACGGCAACGATCCGAAAATGATGCAACGCAACATCTCGGTTCCGGTAACTCGGCGAGAGACCGGTGCAAAAGAAAGGCGGCGAGTGAGTCGAACAAGATGATGGGGTGCTCCCGGCTTCCGGGTTCCCACGAGTCAGCGACGAGGCAACCAAGGAGCTCGAAAAAAGATGAAACGGCACGGTGCACACACGGGAAACATTTCATACAACACACAAGCATCACACGGGTCATCGTCTCGAGGTTATACCTTCGGAACAATCATTTCGGGGCGGTTCGAGATCGTAGAGGGACGTAGTTGTTCTCGCGAATCATAGGGGAACTAGGCGTTCTCGTTCGGATAGGAAGTAGCCGTTCATGAGGCGGTAGTTGTACTCGGGTGACGGTAGTGGAACTCGTTCCGTAGGGGTACTCGCGGTCTCGGCGACGGTAGTTGTTCACGTACATCGGAGAGGTACTCGCCGGCGGGGTACTTGTCGAATCCATGTAGATGAACTTGAAGATCCGAAGATATTCACGGTTGTAGTGGTACTTGATGGTCGATCGTCGTGCACGGGGCGACGGTAGTGGAACTCGCGGTCTTCGAGCGTAGTGGTACTCGTTTCCGTAGATGTTCGGGTGCAAACGTAGAGGTACTTGTTCATGAAGTCGTCACGTGTAGTCGAACTTGTAAGTCGTCGGCGACTCGAAGGGGTACACGGGTCCTCTGTCAAATCAACAGCAAAAGGGCAACACAACAGAAAACAAACAACACTGCACAGGAGGGCGACGAGGCCACTGGAACGGATCAGATGCGTCTCTGGAGGGTGCGGGCTCGGCGACTCAGTTGGAGGCCGACGGTGCGAGCGCTGGGGCTGACGCAGGGCGGCGCCGGTGCTGGACTGGAAGGCGGAGGGAGGAGGCCGCGGGCCTGGAGGAAGGGGCGCGGCTTGCGGCCACGAGGAGGGAGCGGGGCTCCTGGAGGCGCTGGCTCCTGGCCGGCCAGAGGAAGGCCACGGCCGGAGCTCGGTGGTCTTGCCTGGCGAGCTAGAGGACGAAGGAGGCGGGGCTCCTGGCCGCGGCGCTGGGGTGACTTGACGACGGAGGGACGCTCGAGGGAAGGCACGCGCTGCGGGGCGGCTTCCATGGCGAGGCGCTGGCCTTGGGGATCGGGCGCGATGCGATGGGGTTCGAGCGGTGGAGTCGGGGCAAGCGACGGCGGCTGAGGGAGATCGAGGGGTTCGGCATCGAAGGGAAACGGGGCCGAGGGGAATGAGATCGAGCGCTCGAAGCCTCTGGCGGCGGACGATGGAAACAAGAGCGAGGGAGGGAATGCGGTCGGGGAGTTAGGGTTAGGCGCGGGATGGACCGGGCCAATGGGCCAGCAGGGAGGAGAGAAGGGCGGCTGGGCCAGCTTCGGCTTGGGCTTGTGGAGGCCTTGGGGAGGCCGCAGGCGGCTGGGATGAGAAGGCTGCAGCTGGGCTGCTCTTCTTCTTTTTATTTCTTTAACAGAAATGAAAAAGAGAAAGAACAACACCAATAGAAAAACGGTCAAGAAGAAGAAAATAAAAGATGGAACATTTTTGTAGGCTTTATGGAATAAAACCAATCCAACAAAAGTGGTTCCAACAAAATAGGAAAATGCAAACTAAAACATTTAGTTTGCAATAAAAGGAGTTTGAACGGAGTCTAGATATTTAGGAGGAGCCTCAATAACGAGAAAAGGAAATACATGGAAGGTTTTAAAGGTGAAACTTGAATATGGAATAGGCATGGGGAAATATTGCAAGTGTGTTACGGTGATCCCAACCAATTGGAATATTTAAATATAGCTCCCTAAATATTAGGAGGCTTTTATATGTTATAAAGAGAAGTCACCTTCCCTCGATTTAAATGAACCGAAGGTCCACACGATTTATTTGGTTGAGATGCAAAATAAAATATGACAATATGGCATGATCACATGATGCAATGCAAAAATAAATAACACAAGAACCAAAGAACACACGGGAGAACCCGGAACATCTGGAATCTTCTGGAATCTTCTGGGATCTTCTGGAATCTTCTGGGACGTCGGTCTTCGGGCGTCACAACTCTCCCACACCAACAGAGGATCTCGACCCGAGATCCTAGAGATAGCACCGGGTAAAGACGGAAAAGGAAGAGGTAAAACAAAGTTGCTTCTTCGACAGACGAGTGAAACCAAGAACCTTGAGAGGTTGACCAAAATGAAAGAAGAATAGAATGGAGATGAATGAAGTTAAGAGCACTCCGGTAAGCAGGAGGAATAAGGAACATTATGAGAACCTTGCAGGTTGAAAGACATGAAACAAGAGCTCACAGATGACAAAAGAATAAGAAACCGCAATGGTATAGCCAAGGAATAAGAATGACAGAATTTGGACAGCACTCCTTCTGAAAATGGAAGGAGTAACATGAGTTTGAGGAGATGTAGTGATACTTGATGAAATCAACAATATATTGCCTCCGAATCAATTAAAAGAATGGCACAAGGTTAAGAAGAATTCAGACAGCACTCCGGTTAAAAGACAGGCAAAACTATATAAATGACGGAACTTGAATGAAGAATACAACACTCCGGTTAAATGGACTAGAAAAGAAAAGAACATGATCTCGATAAAACGAGATGATGGTTGAAGAGAGCAATATCACAAAGCCTCCGGAATGAAAGAATAGAATAGGTCGTTGGAAAGAAAAGAACGGAGAAGAAAATGACAACTTCTCCCACGAATGAATTAGAAAATCCTCCTTACGGGAGAAGGGTTTAACAGAGTTGTTGGAAAAATCAACAACGAAAAGAATAAGCTCTATGTGGGCTTATGGAAAACATCTCAAAATTATGAGGTGACAACCGGCCACTAACGAAAACAATTGATTGGATTGAGATCAACAAGGAGATGATAAACTTATTTCACCGAAAGGATAAATGAAGAACTTGGGTCATTTATAAGCACCATAATAGCAACAATCCTTAGGGAAAGCTTTTAGGTGAAATACAACCCAAGAATACTCCAACGAATAAATTGAAGGGTTGAAAACATCTCCTGAACAAAGAAAATGATGGTTTTAAATATCTCCTTCTGACAACTTGTTAATCATGAAACATGACGGAATTGTCAAAATGACATAACACCATCTGAAGATAAGGTAGAAAGAATTGCAATTGGAAGCATGATGAAGAATGCTTGAGCTCCAACAAGAATCTTGATGAAGACTTCGAGGATGAATTAAATCTTGATGAACCACCATGAGAACTCCGGTAATGAAAGCATGAGAAGTGAAAGATGAAAAGAATAAGGTTCAAGGCTCGCGATGAATTAGATGAAGCTTGAAATGATATAATTGAAATAACTTGGAGCTCCGGAAAACCAGATGAAGAATTTAGAACCGAGAATATGGTATGATGAACAAGCTCCAGACAAAAGAATTAAATCACCTTGGAGGAATAAGAATAAGAATTATGTTATGCATCTCTTCACCAATTTAAATTGATGACAACCAAGGATTTGGCATACTACTTATTCTCGTTGGAAAGAATTAAGAGAGATCTCGCACAAGCTTGTGTAAATCTTCAACGAACCACCGGTAGGATTATGAAAAGAACAAATGAATTAATACGATAACAAGGAAGGGTAAACTTGAAAGAACCATCGTAAGAATATTGAGACGGACGAAGAGACATCAATGAAGAATATTTGGAGGATGAAGTTGAAACTGAGAACGAAGAAATATTCTGAAATGATGGCCTTCGGAGGAACACAAAGAAAGAATTCATGAATGCTTCGGATGTGTATGAAAAGAATTCCTCACAAACGGAACAATAATGAGGATGGCATGAAGCTAGAACCACAACTCATCAAGAGAACGGGCCAAGATTTAAGAGAAGCACTTCTTCGGTCTCCAAATGTTGAGAATGAGGACGAGAAATGCCATGAAGAATTGTATAGGCACTCCGTAAAGAAGAATTAAAAAGGTTGGAACAACGATGAAAAGAATTTGAAAGCGATCTTGGAGAAGGTATATGACTGATGGAGATCATTCTTACGTCACACTTGAAAGAGTTTAAGTATAACTCCGGAAATTAGAAGAGTCAGGTAAGATCCTGGGAAAAGACATGTGGGTTAGGGCCCACTCAAAAGAAATCACCGTTGGAAAAGATTGCTTCAGAGATATTGCACCGGTTGAATTAAATGGCTTGAATAAGATGACAATCCTCAAAAAAATAATTTGAACGGATTAAGAATGGAATTATGAATCTTCAGCACTCCGGATATGAATAGCAAGAGGAGAATGATTAATTGGGCACCGGAATAAGAAAGCATTATGAAATGAGGAAAAGGATAAGATCAACACCGAAATCTTGAATTACATCCACCGGCAGAATTAGAGAACAAAAGAATGATGAACTTGAAGCTCTTGAGCATCTTCACGATAATTCACCGGATAAGAACATTGATGGAAAGAATGAAGAAACATCACATGAATAAAATGGATACTTCATTCTAGAATTTCTGCTCCGAGAAGAAGAAGGGTGGGAGGGTGGGGAAACAAAGACAACTTGAGATGATGAAACAGACAAATCGTCAGATTTCTCAACGGCGTCCGTATGGAATAACCTGAAGAGAAGGCACACCGGTTGAAAAGGATTAACATGAAAATCTCGATGGTCAAGAAGGACTAGCACTCCCATAGAAATATGAGAACACCGATTAGGAAGGTATGGAATCAACATTTGACATCGAAGCAACTCGAATACCAGAATCAAAACAAAACAAAGGATAGATATGCAATGATCTTCACAATATCATCCGAACAGAGAATTGAACGAATGAATTCCGTAGGTACATTAACTGGTCGAGAAGCCACTAGGGAGAACAAAATGAAAATAAAAAAGGTACAAGGAACAGATAGAACAAATACAGGATCGAAGCTTCATTCGACATCTTCGTGCTGAAAGCTCATGGAACGTGTTACAAAAGGGTTTTGCAATCCCCGGATCAGCATAGCCAAGGACCCTTTAAGATGCAACTCCCGATCAGAACAAGTCCATAAAACCATTTCACTCGATGTAGAACCCCGAACTTCATATCGTGCATCTGTTGGAAGAATGCCTAGAACTACTAGATGAACCCACCTATAGATTTCCGAAAGTTTCCAGTTATGCAATCAGGTGTTGGGGATACACGGGAAGCACCGCGCAATCAACTCTAAACTTACATCCAGGTGTATCCATCCTTCAACACATAACCAGTCTTTCTCGGAAACTGTTTACCTCGGACCTTCGAAACGCATCCACTATACAAGCTATGGCAATACTCCCGAACTACCTCCCCAGTACTGGGTGATGTCGGGGTTAACTTGCCACTAACCGCATAGGAGAGTTTTTGATGTCGGCCGTCTTAAGTATTCTAGTACTGCCGCGATGGATTTGTGACTACAACACCTCGGAGCTCAACTCCCCGAGACACTGCCACAACCCCTAATGACAGGAGGCATCGAGAACAATGTTCTCGTCACAAAGACATCGAAACAATCCAAACAATACTCGCGAGATCCTAAAAAAATTTGGTGCATTTTTTTGAAAGTAGAAGAGGCAAGAGTAGTCGTCAGGAGTCCTCACCAGAGTGAAAAGAGATGAGGAGCAAAAGAAATCCTACTCTCCGATATAAATATAGGACTCAAAACATTTCAGTGTGTGCCTAGACTCAACCGTCAACGATTCGATCAATCAGTGGGGGCTTCAAGGTCGGAGAAGGCTCTGAATACCAACTTGTAATGCCCAGGATGGGACTATACCTCCTACGTGTCGAGGCACGACTTAAAGGTATAAGCCCATCCTAGAATGATCTCAAGTTTGGTATCTGAGCACGACTCATGTAAAAGAGGGATGAAACTGCAAAATGAAATAGTTGGCTTACACTCGCCACTTCACACAATACAATACATAAGCAATACATCATTCAAAAACATCACAACCCGACTACGGGCGAAGATCCAAAAGAAAGATACCAAAACAACATAAAGCCACGGGTCAGGATCGAATCCTAGTAGAAACCACTACTGATCGTCGAAAACGTCACAAGCATACGGCTACTCTCTTCATCGAGCTCCCAGTGGAGAACTTGAACCAGCTCCTGCATCAAACTCGGCTGAACCTGCATCTGGTGTTGTAGTATCTGTGAGCCACGAGGACTCAGCAATCCCATAACCATGGGTATCAAGACTAGCAAAGCTTTAGGGGTAGGAAGAGGTAAAGTGGTGAGGTTGCAGCAGCGGCTAAGCATAATATGGTGGCTAACTTACGAGTACCAGAATAAGATGAGAAGCTACGCAAACGGTCGCAAAAGAGGTGATCGCTAAAGATCCTAACTACATACGAGTCAAACATAACCCCACCGTGTTCTCTTCTCAAAGTGAAAAGAGACGGTCACGGTTACTCACACAGTTGTGTGTTTTACTTCCGATCATCTGTCAAGTTTTCTACAACCGGACATTAACAAATTCCAATCTGCCACATAACCGCGGGCACGACTTTCGAAAGATCATAACCCTACAGGGGTGTCCCAACTTAGCCCATCACAAGCTCTCACGATTAGCTGAAGTGATAAATATAATATCATCACCCCTTATCTTAGGGAAAATCCGATCAGGCTCGGCATCCCGGTAGCACAAGTCATTTCGACAATGGTAAAACAAGTCCAGCAAGACCTCCCGGTGTGTCGACACCCTGATAGTAGCCGCGCGTATCTTGTCTCAGGACACTACCGGATGGGTGAAGCTACGGGTTATACCAGATACCTCGGGTTTCCCCAAGGCGGCCCCGCAGGCTCCCCGTTTGGGACCAACACCATCAGCACTGGCCCCCCTGCTATGTAGAATTAAGAATCCTCGGGTAGCGCTAACTCCCTATGCAATTTAATTAATTAAATAAGTTGTTATTATGAGCAAATTAAAACCAAAGTTGGGCCTTGCTGGAGGAGTTTTATTCAAAGTCGAACTGTCAAGGGGTCCCCATTTCACCCATCGTGTAAGGAACGCAAAATCAAGGAACATAATGCCGGTTTATCGGCGCCCAAGGTGGCATGAGTGGAACAATACACCGAGCAAAAGGCCAAACCTTCCACCCATGCCCAGTGTATAGGTGTAATAATAATAATTATAGATATTGTGATATATCCAACAACAACAAGTTCCCTCCTGGAACGAACTTCATCTTCACCTGCAACTAACAACGCTATAAGAGGGGCTGAGCAAGCGAGGCTGAGCAAGCGGGTAACATAGCCAAACAGTGGTTTTGCTAGGAAGGTGTCAAAGTTAGAGGTTTCATGGTAACAAGGAGAGGCTGACATAAAAGATGGGTAGCGCGACATGTAACGATAGCATCGAGACAACTAAGCATGGCAATGGTAGTAAAGGTATCCAAGGGTATGATCATCTTGCCTGGGATTCCACAAGGAAGAAGAACGGATCAATGAAGTAGACGGAGCAACAGTCGAGCGAATCCTCACAACTCCGGAACGAAACCGAAGCTAACAAGAGAAGCAACCGGAAAGAAGCAAAACAACACGGTAAACACCCAAGCATAAACATGGCATACGATGCACATCCAAGTATGATGCATGTCCGGTTTAATTATGCAAGGCATGGCAAGGGCACAAACAAGTACTACAAGTTAAGTGGAGCTCAATATGCAACGAGTTGCATATTGACGAAACACCACATTAATTATTTAATTGACTCTCGTTATTTACAAGACAAGGTTAAATGTTTTTAACATGGCAAGAGGTGAAGTAAGTAAAACTACACTATTTAGACATTTTAAATGGGGCCGGAAAATAACAACATATCCGGGAAAATCCCCATGAGCATGTTTAATAATTATTAAAGCAACAACAATTCACACATATATAATGTTGTTAACATGATGCGGATGACATGAACAAGTTTATGCAAATTTATTAAAAGTTGACAAGAAGAGTATATGAGGTATTTGTCACCGTGGTGGAAAGAAAAAGGTGCCATGGCAACGATCCGAAAATGATGCAACGCAACATCTCGGTTCCGGTAACTCGGCGAGAGACCGGTGCAAAAGAAAGGTGGCGAGTGAGTCGAACAAGATGATGGGGTGCTCCCGGCTTCCGGGTTCCCACGAGTCAGCGACGAGGCAACCGAGGAGCTCGACAAAAGATGAAACGGCACGGTGCACACACGGGAAACATTTCATACAACACACAAGCATCACACGGGTCATCGTCTCGAGGTTATACCTTCGGAACAATCGTTTCGGGGCGGTTCGAGATCGTAGAGGGACGTAGTTGTTCTCGCAAATCGTAGGGGAAGTAGGCGTTCTCGTTCGGAGAGGAAGTAGCCGTTCACGAGGCGGTAGTTGTACTCGGGCGACGGTAGTGGAACTCGTTCCGTAGGGGTACTCGCGCTCTCGGCGACGGTAGTTGTTCACGTTCATCGGAGAGGTACTCGCCGGCGGGGTACTTGTCGAATCCATGTAGATGAACTTGAAGATCCGAAGATATTCACGGTTGTAGTGGTACTTGATGGTCGGTCGTCGTGCACGGGGCGACGGTAGTGGAACTCGCGGTCTTCGAGCGTAGTGGTACTCGTTTCCGTAGATGTTCGGGTGTAAACGTAGAGGTACTTGTTCATGAAGTCGTCACGTGTAGTCGAAATTGTAGGTCGTCGGCGACTCGAAGGGGTACACGGGTCCTCTGTCAAATCAACAGCAAAAGGGAAACACAACAGAAAACAAACAACACTGCACAGGAGGGCGACGAGGCCACTGGAACGGATGAGCTGCGTCTCTGGAGGGTGCGGGCTCGGCGACTCAGTTGGAGGCCGACGGGGCGAGCGCTGGGGCTGACGCAGGGCGGCGCCGGTGCTGGACTGGACGGCGGAGGGAGGATGCCGCGGGCCTGGAGGAAGGGGCGCGGCTTGCGGCCACGAGGAGGGAGCGGGGCTCCTGGAGGCGCTGGCTCCTGGCCGGCCAGAGGAAGGCCACGGCCGGAGCTCGGTGGTCTCGCCTGGCGAGCTGGAGGACGGAGGAGGCGGGGCTCCTGGCCGCGGCGCTGGGGTGACTTGACGATGGAGGGACGCTCGAGGGAAGGCACGCGCTGCGGGGCGGCTTCCATGGCGAGGCACTGGCCTTGGGGATCGGGCGCGATGCGATGGGGTTCGAGCGGTGGAGTCGGGGCAAGCGACGGCGGCTGAGGGAGATCGAGGGGTTCGGCATCGAAGGGAAACGGGGCCGAGGGGAATGAGATCGAGCGCTCGAAGCCTCTGGCGGCGGACGAAGGAAACAGGAGCGAGGGAGGGAATGCGGTCGGGGAGTTAGGGTTAGGTGCGGGATGGACCGGGCCAATGGGCCAGCAGGGAGGAGAGAAGGGCGGCTGGGCCAGCTTCGGCTTGGGCCTGTGGAGGCCTTGGGGAGGCCGCAAGCGGCTGGGATGAGAAGGCTGCAGCTGGGCTGCTCTTCTTCTTTTTATTTCTTTAACAGAAATGAAAAAGAGAAAGAACAACACCAATAGAAAAACGGTCAAGAAGAAGAAAATAAAAGATGGAACATTTTTGTAGGCTTTATGGAATAAAACCAATCCAACAAAAGTGGTTCCAACAAAATAGGAAAATGCAAACTAAAACATTTAGTTTGCAATAAAAGGAGTTTGAACGGAGTCTAGATATTTAGGAGGAGCCTCGATAACGAGAAAAGGAAATACATGGAAGGTTTTAAAGGTGAAACTTGAATATGGAATAGGCATGGGGAAATATTGCAAGTGTGTTACGGTGATCCCAACCAATTGGAATATTTAAATATAGCTCCCTAAATATTAGGAGGCTTTTATATGTTATAAAGAGAAGTCACCTTCCCTCGATTTAAATGAACCGAAGGTCCACACGATTTATTTGGTTGAGATGCAAAATAAAATATGACATGATGGCATGATGACATGATGCAATGCAAAAATAAATAACACAAGCACCAAAGAACACACGGGAGAACCCGGAACATCTGGAATCTTCTCAAATCTTCTGGGATCTTCTGGAATCTTCTGGGACGTCGGTCTTCGGGCGTCACAGATGCCTTAAGCAGGAAGGCTTGCTCATTGAATGTCGTTATTCAAGTAAGGCAGCCAGCCTTGTTTAAGGAGTTCGAACAATTCAGTTTGGAATTGGTCACCCCTGGATTTCTGGATCATTTGGAAGTCAGACCGACCCTGATGGACGACGTCAAGAAGGCACAAGATGGACACGCAAGCATCGAAGGCATCAAGAAGAAGATGAAGCTGGGCAAGGCCCCAGGATTCTTCGAAGACGAGCACGGGATTGTTTGGTACAAAGGTCGCATCTGCGTGCCAAATAACACCGAGCTGAAGACGCGGATTCTGCAAGAAGCCCACGACACTCCGTATTCCATCCACCTCGGAGGAACCAAGATGTACCAAGACTTGAAGGCACGTTTTTGGTGGCACGGGATGAAGAGAGAGATTGCAACCTATGTTGCAAAGTGTGATGTGTGCCAAAGGGTCAAGGCTGAGTATCAGTGACCTGCTGGATTGCTCCAACCACTCAAAGTTCCTGAGTGGAAGTGGGATAAAGTCAGAATGGACTTCATCACTGGATTACCAAGGTCGAATAGAGGACATGACTCTATCTGGGTCATAGTCGATCATTTGACCAAGGTGGCCCATTTCATTCCTGTCAAGACTACCTACTCTGGCAACCAGCTGGCAACTCTCTATATTAACCGAATCGTAAGTCTTCACGGTGTTCCCAAGGAGATTGTGTCAGATCGAGGCACCCAGTTCACTTCAAGGTTCTGGAAGAGATTCCAAGAAGCCTTGGGAACCAAGTTGTCTTTCAGCACAGTTTTCCACCCACAGACCGGAGGTCAAACAGAGCGAGTCAATCAGATTCTCGAAGACATGCTCCGAGCCTGTGTCCTGGCATATGGAGCCAAGTGGGAAGATTGTCTCCCTTTTGCCGAGTTCTCCTATAACAACAGTTACCAGTCAAGCCTTCAGATGGCACCATTTGAGGTGTTGTACGGACGCAGATGTCGCACACCCCTCAACTGGTCAGAGACTGGAGAAGGACTAGTCTTTGGACCGGATGTCCTTCGCGAAGCAGAAGAGCAAGTCCAACTAGTCAGAGAGCGATTAAAGGCAGCCAAGTCAAGGCAGAAGAGTTATGCTGACACTCGACGCCGAGACATGAGTTTCCGTGTCGGAGATCATGTGTACCTGCGGGTAACTCCTCTGAAGGGAACCAAGCGTTTCCACGTCAAGGGGAAGCTTGCGCCAAGATTCATTGGCCCTTTCAAGATCACCGACCGACGAGGAGAAGTGGCTTACCAGTTAGAACTACCACCTGAGCTATCCGATGTGCACAATGTATTCCATGTGTCACAACTCCGGAAATGTCTCCAAGTTCCGGACAAGCCCAATCTCTACAAGGATGTGGATCACCAAGCCATTGATCTGCAGCCTGATTTAACCTACCGCGAGAAGCCCATTCGCATTCTGGACGAAGCAGAATGACGTACGCGAAGCCGTACCATCAAGTATTTCAAGGTCCAGTGGAGCAACCACACCGAAGCAGAAGCAACCTGGGAACGAGAAGACTATCTTAGATCCGAGTTTCCCGATCTCTTTTAAGACCTAGTTTAGGAATCTCGGGGACGAGATTCTTGTAAGGGGGGTAGGTCTGTCACACCCTGCATTTTGTAACATGTTATTTGTACCTTTGAAGCATGAAAATTTGGACCAGCAAAATTTTTTAGCATCATTTGGCTTTCATTTGAATTGAGTTTTTCTTCATATGCTTTTTCATGTGCTCATTAAAGTCAACTATGACCTCCTGTAGAATTCATCTCCATACCCAAAACTTCTGCCCAATGATCATGCCAAGTGTTATATAACAGTATAGTATTTTCCTACAAAATTAATTTGGCCAAAATGTATTTTATAAATTTAGTTTTCCAAAAACCCCTGAATTGAGATTTGCACTGCAAGTACTTGATTTAGAGTGAGAAAATTATTTCAAAAGGTTTATTTGAGACCTAGTAGTCATAGGACTCCCAGAAACCACAAAGGTATATTTTTAAAAGTTATTTTCCTATTTTATTTAAAAGCTTTTTCTTAAGGCCAGAAATGGTCTTTAATAGGGAAAATTATTTAACTGTTTCAAAAATATTTGCCAAAATTCAGAGAGACTCAGAGGACATATATTGTCCATATATAAGAGTTTCAACACTTGGTCATGTTCAAAATAATGGGCTAAACCCTCTAAAACCCTTTCTGGATATTTCAAGCTTTTGAAATATTTGCAAAGGAAATATTCTCCAAAAATTCCAGGGAAATTCTATCATGTCATATATGACATATTTGATGATCTTGCCAAGTCCCATGCCTTGGGAAGCAAGAAAACATCCTCAAACCCCTTCATAACCATTCTGTCCATATTTGAAGTTTGAGCAACTTTACATTGCCAAACTTGTCCAACTGCTCTCAAATTTGGTGCACATGCTAGAATGGCCTAATAAGGCATCTAGACCAAATGGCACAAGATTTGGAATAGAGCAACTTGATCAGATCACCTCAAAACCCTTTCTGTTCAAATGCAAATTTGAACAACTTGACATTACCAACTTTTTATCTGGAGCTTCAAACTTTGTGGGCATGATCAATACCCCAAATGATGATGCTACACCAAGTGGTGCATCAAGGGGAGATGATTAGCTTGACTCAAACAAGATGAAGCTGTTTCTGTTGATTTCTAGGGTTCACCAAAGTTACATTGGCTAGTTTCTTCAAATCAGCCCAAATTTGGTGAAGCACCCTATTTTCTCATATCTTTCAACCCTGTTAAGTGCCATGTCAAGTGGAGGTCATTTGCTTGACCAAACGCTGATCAAACACCTTCTGCAGATTTACTAAAACCTCCATCTTGATCACTTTTACTCTTCTCCATGGCCTTAACTTTTTACCACATGATCATTGAATCACTAGCTACCCCCAGTAACTTCCCCAGCACCCCAGCTCCATGATTGAGGGGTAAGAACCCAAGTTTACCTTGCTGGACAGCAAGTTTTCACCAAGTCACCAGCATCCTCCCTCTCTCTCAGCATCTCCACGGCATCCAAGGCCGCAGGCCAATTCTTTACTCCTCCCTCAACCTTCTAGACACTCTTGGGCACGTTGGTTTTGACTGGAGCCGCGAGGGCACGGTGGTGCCAGCCATACGCGCGCTCTGGAGCACGCAACAGTGCGGACACACACTATAGCTCCAGCCAATCAGCCTCCCCCGACAGCCTCGGGCCACTCCCTCGCGCCAGTCGAGGCCCCTCGACGTCCGCGACCGCCCCTGCGTTGTCCCCCTTCTCCTGCGCCCTCCAGTGACCATCGTCGCACGCGCACCGGCCGCCCGCAATGGCCACTCTTCTGCCTCGCACGCGCGCACACTCCAGAAGCTCCCCCGCTCCTCTTCTCACCTCAGCTGGACGTGGAACAAGTCCACGATCCTCCCCGGCTTGATCACAGGCACCAGAACCTCTCCTAGCCTCGCCTGCAACCTCGCCGGCGCACGAGTCCACGGTGGACCGTGGGCGCGGCTATATAAGCCCCTCCCGAGCCTCTCCAGCGGCACCAACAGCCTCACCTCACCTCACTAAGCCCCCCAGCACCATCAGTTCGACCCCAGGAGGTCCCAGTGCTCGGGATCGACCGGAGCTCCGCCGCGTCGGGCCGCCAGTGATCCCGCAGTACGAGCCTCCCCTACCCTTCCTTTCGCCCGATCTAGAACCGCCGTGCTCCACTGACCATGTCCCCCCTGTTCCCCCTCTCTGTGACAGTCGGAAACAACCAGAGCAACGACCTCCCGACGAGCTTCCGCCGTCCCACCTCGCCGCCGGCGAACCCAACCTCCCCGGCGTACCATACCACCACCCCTACAACCGCCACTCGACGCTGAGTCCATTCCTGGCCTCCGTTGCCGTCGCCGTGGCCGGAAACCTCGCCGGTGAGCTCGCCGTGGCCGTGGCCGCAAGGTTGGAGATGACACGCGGGCCCCGCCTGTCATCCCCACACCTCTCTCCCCCTCCTCTCTGCCACTGACCCACGGGCCCCGCCCGTCAGGTTCAAAAACCTGATGTGCGCGCGCAGGCACCCGTGCGGCTGGGCTGGACCGCCCTGGGCCGTGCACTGTGGCCTCTCTGGCCCAGTTGCATAGGGCTTTTTTCTCCTTTTTTCTTTTCTGTATTAATTCAAACATTTCTACAGAAAAGAATAATGGTCCAAATAAAATATTTCCAACTCCTAAACTCTTGTAATATTCCAACCTATTTAATGGTACCACTTTCACTCACATCTATGAAACTTTTCTGTTCTGTTCAAATTTAAATTCAAATTTGAGCAGTAAAACTCCTGCTCTAAAATCAATAAAATCCATTATGTTGCTCCAAAACTCCAACTATGAATTCTCCCCATCCTAGAAATTCCTCTAGTATTTAACAAAAATAAGTTGACATTTTTCTGAGCACTTTGATTTTTCTGTTTTATTGTGATCTTATTTTTCCGTTGTTATTATGCGACGTATAGATCCCGTATTTGATGAAGTTGCTGTGGAAGAAGAAGGAGAAGGATTTGAAGACTTTGAAGACCAAGCCAATCCAGGCAAGCAGCCCTTTGACCATGATACACTGTTCTTCGGAACCCGTTTGTTTCCGATGCATGATGTTAGGGTTACGATACTGACCTAGTTGATTCCACCATATGATGCATGCCGTGATCTTGATCTTGCTATGTGCTAGATGACATGCATATGGGTAGTAGTAATGAACAGTGATGCATGTGTGACATGAACCTTCGTGGTTGAAGTCTTTACATAAAACCCCGTCGGGTGCCATTCATGCCGGAGGGAGATGATGAGTTGGGTGACCACTTGATGATGAAGTGGTGTACCGAGGCAAGTGTGTGTGTTTTTCAAACAGATTGGTTTAAGTTGCGACCGTTATTCCAACCATACATGTGCAACCACACTACCCCTTATGGGACGGGGCTTTATTGATTACTTAGGTCGATACTAGCATGGTGCCTGCATTACTAGTGACGGGAAGACTTGAGGTCTTTCCCGGGACGGGGTCGTGCTTGGATAGACGACCATGACTGTTTTCACAAGGCACCGGACACACCGTTGGTCCTTTCGGGTACGCGTAACATTGAAATTAGGGCAAGTCCCGTGATCTATTGTTTGTACCCGAGGGCCGTGTACCAACGAGTGGACCCTATGTTAGTGTCGTCTAAGGAAAGATAATGACCGGGTGCTTACCCTGGGTACTTGAGGTACCGCGGGACGTGGATGACACGGAAGTTCCCCGGATCTTGTTGGTAAAGTGTACAACCTCTGCAGAGTGTCAAACTATTCGAATAACCGTGTCCACGGTCATGGACAGTTGGGTAATCGCTCTTGGGCTACGTCCAATGTTTGTGAAACCATGCGTGTGTATGTGAGTCAAGGTGGTGACTTGACTCGATGAGTTGAATCTCATTCATGTTGATATCGGTAACCTGTCTTCGAGGTTACGCGAGGTTATTGATGCATAAACTTGATAGTAGAATGTTTATTCTAGCCCTTGCTAGATTGTTCATTACCGTTCAATTGCATTGTTACTTTGAACCACATCATGGGTTGCTTGCGAGTACATTCAAAGTACTCATTGGCTCGCCACTGGTTATTTAATTGGCCAGGCATGGAAGAGCAGGATTATGAGGAAGAATTCTTTGGAGACGAACATGCGAACTAGGACGCTATCCCAGTCAGAATGCCTGTAGGGTTAAGGCAGATGGCATGGGTTCTACCCGTTATCGAAGACTTCCGCTATTTGAGTTATTTGCTATTCAGCCCGTGAGGCTCTATCTATGTAAGACTTGGCCATAATGGCCTTAATTCGTGTAAGACTATTTGTATAGATGTAAGACTCTTGTTATTCAGCTTCTGTGTGTTCAGTGAGCATTGATCTCTGGGATCACTGTACACGTGCATTCGGTGATCTCGACTTCTAAGTCGGGGTCCCCACACTGCCACGGCCACAGCGCCGCCCGTGGTGGCTGACAGACGCAACGCCGCTGCTCCACGCCGTTTCGCGCCGCCCAGACCACCCCAGTGCCCCGCGTGTCCTTCTCCATAGCCAGCGCACGCCTGGCACGCCGTTGCCGTGGCCTGGCACGCGCAGAGCGCCGTTTTTGCCGCCGACGTGCCGCACGGCTGTTCCGTCGGTGACAGGTCGTAACTCTACCTCTCCTGCTAGGTTAGGCGCGGGAATGGAACCACAACAGCTCCTGGAAGATGCTCAAGCTCCTAACCCCGCCGTCCGACCACTGCAGCACCGTAATTGGCTCGCCGGACTTATCCATTCACGGCAGCCACCTCGAGCCGCCTATAAAAGGCACCCCCGAGCTCGTGCTCGAGCACACACGCCTCCACTACGTCCCTAGACCACGCCCAACCTATGGAAGAGCCCCGAGAGGCTTTTCTTCCCCGGCTCCGGCCAGCTACCTCCGCCTCGGGCTCCAGCTCCGTTCACTCTGGTGAGGGCTCCTCCGCCGCTGTGAGCTTGAACGTAGTACCCTGGCATCCACCTAGTTCTAACCCCCAGCCCAATTTCTCTCCAGAAACCTCCCCCGACGAGGTCCACGAACACCCGAGCCGCCGTCCACCGGAGATAAGCTCGCCGTCGACGTGGGACTCGCCGGCACCCAACTCCACCACCGTTCGACGCGGAAGACCACCGTGCAGCCATAGGTACCACTCCCCTCCCCTATCTCGCCGTGGATCGACGTCGGCGATCACCGCAGCACCGACGCCGGCGCGGCTCTGTTTCTTTTTCAAACCTGACAGGTGGGGTCCCTCTGTCAGTCTCTCACATCTCCCCCTCGAACCGTTTTCTGTTGGCGTATTTACGCAAAGTGCGTTTTCCCTCTGCGGGTGACGTACTACGTACCGGTTCGCTTTGTCCTTTTCTGTTCTAGCCCCTGGATCTTTTCTGTTTCATTACAGATAGGTCCCTAGACAGAAACCTTAATATCTTTCAAACTAAAAGTGATTTTGAGTTGATTCTTTTTCTGTCCATCTTGTTTTCTGTCTAGTTTTTTGTCATATTTATGTGGAAATATTTTGAGCAACTTTATTTGCACGCGCGGTATTTATGTTAGTATATATTTTTGTTTGAATGCATAGATACCGGAGGCCGTGACGGAGACGCGAATCACGCCGAGTTAGGCTCCGACTTTTCAGAACCAGGCAAGCATGTTTGAACTCTTGATATGATGAGTGTGTTGCATGTTTGCTTGAGTAGCTCGTTCATAAGAATGATTATATGAGCATATGTGTATGGCATATTTCATGCGAGTGATGCTTCGGGTGAGTCCCGAAGGAGAATGTTGAACCACCTCAATCATATGGTGATATGATGGGGTGGAATACTGGTATTGTTGGAGCATGCCAGTAATTGGTCAACTCAGTATCAACGGAGATCATGTCACGATTACGTTCGTCTCCTTTTCAGTACTATCATAGGCCGTCCGTTGGGATTACGGTCTAGTCGGTTGTAAACCACTTTCCAAGTACACACCAAGTAGAGGGGCCGGGATGAGCATTCCATGGCCCTGGATTAAAGCCCGTCATCCGGTCAGGGGGCATGGGTGTTTCCGGTTGGGACCGAGAGGGGGGCACCCCTTAGAGCCCGCTTATATAAATTTGATCCCATGCTATTCGAGGTTGTAGCCTCCCCGTCTTAAAGTTTTCCGTGAATGTCGTCGCGGGTGATTCCGGACGGCAGGATGTTAAATGGGTGTGTACTGGTTAGTTGGGTTTCTACTAAAACACAGTAAACGGGGCTAGCCCACGTGGCTTGTAGAACCCGTTGGCTATAAGTTATTAGTACAAGCTCTGCAGAGTTAAAATTCCTTCAGTAGCCATGTTTGTGGCCTAGGATCTATATTCATGTCAACCCGGTGACCGTCTCTAGTATATTCTTGTGAGTAGCCAAAACAGCGTTCTCATCAGGTTCATTTGGTAAATGAACTCGCCACCATCCTTGTATTGATTTTACTTTCCGAAGTATCTCATCATTATATCCTGTTATTTATAAGCCCTTTATGTGATGTCGCTCAAACGTCCGACTGTGGCATTCTTTTTATTTATAAGCCCTTTATGTGATGTCGCTCAGACGTCCAACTGTGGCATTCTTGTTATTTATTTACGTTATAAGCCCTTAATGTGATGTCGCTTAGACGTCCGACTGTGGCATTCTTGTTATTTATTTTTGTTATAAGCCCTTTATGTGATGTCGCTCAGACGTCCGACTGTGGCATTCTTTTTATTTATAAGCCCTGTATGTGATGTCGCTCAGACGTCCGACGGAGGCATTCTCATTACTTACTTTGGTTATAAGCCCTTTATGTGGTGTCGCTCAGACGCCCGACTGTGGCCTGTTATCATTTTCTTATTTTCCTACGAGGCGTCACCCAGACCCTCGTTTGGTCCCGTTATTTTTATCTTTTGGATTTCGGGAGGATTACCGCCCGACTTCCAGTCTTTACTTTCAGTGCATCATATTTTGTTCCGGTTGCATTTTTGCTGGAATACTCATATGCATTCATGTTGGCATTTGTTATATCTTAAGTTCGAACTGTCTTGCGAGTACATTCAAAGTACTCACCTGGCTTGTTGATTTGGCCAGATGTGGACGAAGGCGATCTCATGGATGAAGAGTTCGATAGCGAGTCCGACGCTTAGAGGAGTCCCAGTCAGTCTCTTGCGATCCTGGAGTTGATCACTGTTTTATAACCGCTTCCACCTACCACCAAATAAATTCATCGGGTCTCACTCCGACACTCGATGAACTATAAAATATTGGAGTCACACCACCCACTTCATTGTGACATATTCCACTGCCTTTTATTACGAGTCAGTAGTATGCCACGCTGCCTTGTGCCATATCTGCCTCTATGTAATATATTGGCGCGCTTGTAATAAAATCCGTTGAGCCATCCCTAGCTCAACCTTGTATAATATTCAGTGTACTGGAAATTCTGTATCAAGGATTTGTCTGCCAGCAGGAATATTATTCCTCGCCGGTTTAATAAAGCAACCGGTCTTCCGGTAATTATTTTACCGAAGGACCGGTGGCGACAGAGTCGCAACTCCAAATTGGGAAGACCCGTGTATTCTCGGAATCCCGTGCTCAAGATATTTCGACAAAGGTAAATCTAATCCAGCAAGACCTCCCGACGTGCCGACACCCTGATAGTAGCCGCGCGTATCTCATCTCAGGCCACGACCGGATGAGCAAGGCGTACAGGTGACAAAATACCCCAAGTTGCCAAGGGGCGGATCCGCACAGTGCTCTAGTTTGGACCAACTCTCATGAGGAGCACTGGCCTGGGGTTGTTAATTAAGGCCTCGGGGTAGCTTGTCCCTATGCAAATTTTTAGTTGTTAGGCAAATGGAGTACCAAAGTTGGGCCTTGCTGGAAAAACTTTAAGCAGTGCGAGTTATCAAGGGGGGCCCATAAACCCCAACCGTGTTAGGAACGAAAAAATCAAGGAACATAACACCGGTTTATCGGGTCCTAAGGTGGCATGAGTGGAATAAAACACCAAACAGAAGGCCAAGCCTTCCACCCATTACCAATATATTGGTGCATTATTTTAAATAGATAAATATATTGTGTTATCCCAATAACAAGTCCGAACATGGAGCAATCTTCGAATAACTTCACCTCCAACTAACAACACTATAAGAGGGGCTGAGCAAAAGCATACTTAGCCAAACATCGGTTTACTAGGAGGGCGGTTAAAGTGTTTCATGGCAACATAGGAGGCTGACAAAACAGGAATAGGCATCGAGGCATAGCTAAAGAGCGAGACAACTAGCATAGGCAAAGATAGAGGTGATATCGGGGAATGGTCATCTTGCTTGGTAAGTCATCAGTGGGATGGTAAGACGGCTTCTCAAACTCAGTCTCGACAAGATCCTCGAACTCGGTATCAGCTCCCGGCTCTAACCAACACAAGAGCACAACAACGGTCCAAGATCAATCACGGTGAAATGCACAATCAACATGATGCAAGACATGACATGTGATGCAAGTATGATGTAACGCCCCGGACATACCCACTGGTGGTCGTTACTCCTGGCGGGATCTAGACTGGCCTCACATATCAATACTAGTCTTTTCTGCGCACTTTGTCCTCACTCGTGCGCACCCGGGAGCAACTTCCCGGTCGGTCACCCATCCTGAAACTACTCCAAGCTGAGCACGCTTAAATTTGGAGTTCTATCCAAATGGGCTCCCGGAAAAGAAGGAATTCCTTATTGATATGAGTAGTCTATCATCCCTAATAAGCCAGGCCATCACATATGATGTGCGTATGGATGATGATGCTCTCGAACCTAAAGGAGAAGATGATGAAAATGGCTTCATCTTGGGCAACCAAGCAAGCCACTAGATAGTGGAGAAGATTTCGTTCGAAATCGAAATAAAGATCATGGGAAACGGATGCACGGTTTGCAAATGACAAGCAAAACACTACACGATGCAATTTGCCAAAAACAGCAAGTTGCCCACTAAGTGACCAAGTTTAAGTATGCTACAAGACTCCAACAAGCAAGCAAAAGGGATGGCAATAACATACATAACATGCTCTTCAAGAATAACCACATGGCTACTTCTACAACATACTAGAACATGTCACAAACAGCATGGCAAAACTGCAAAAGTTTATCCAGACTTAGTGAAAAACTGGGCATAGCAACAATAACGACAAGTAGGCATGTTTGCAAGCTTGTGCAAGTCATCTCAAAGCATAGCATGCCATGTGAATGTAATCAACATCAAGAATACATGTTTGTGAAGCTACTCATGGCAAGAACATGGTCATAGGATGCATAGAACACTAGCTATTCACATGGCAAAACTGAACTTGCTGATAACAAGCTGATTGAAACATTTTATAGCAACTTGTGAGCACGAAAACAACAAGCTACAGTAAGGCATCATAGCAAACAAGAGCATGGATAGCTAGAGCATAACATATACATCAATGAACACCCACTGGACAACTCCAACCATGCACAACAATGACGGTAGCCTCATGGAAACATGGCATAAAAATTAACAGATTCAGCCTTAGCAGAAATTTAGCATTATGATGGCATGTTAACAAGCTTGATGCACTCATCTCAAAACATATCATGGCATGAAAATAAATCTATCATGTAAAGCACATTCCAGTGAGCAAAATCCATGTTGACACCTAGCTCATATGACCCATGGATTAATTCTCCCGAAGAAGACAAAACATCATCTCATAACAAGTTCAGAAACTTATCAGCCACATGCACTTTTGCAACAGGGTTAAACATGGCATAATGCAATCTAACATGTATGCAAATGTATCCATCATGAAGAGCATCACAAGACGAACATCTCGATATATTATACATGCAAAACGGAGCACCGAGCACAAAGTTACCACATGATGAAGGAGACAACAAAATTAAACGGATCTGGGACTTAGTGGAATTTTTACCCCTCCGAAAGTCAACGCGGGACAGAGTCGTGCGGGATGGAGAGATCGGGGGTTGGGGACGGTGTGTTTGGTTCAGATCCCGGTGGATCTCGTCCCGATCCACCGGATCAGGACGAGGAAGACGGCGGCTCCAGCGAGCTCCAGCGGCCGGAGTGGAGGACGCGGTCCGCGGCGCATGCGGTGGCCGGCGGCGGCGAAGTGCCCGGCGGTGAGGGGCGGCGGTGATGGAGGCGAGGCGGCGGGGCGGTCCGCGGAGGCAGCGGTGGCGCGCGCGCCTTCCGTCGATGAGGCGCGGGAGGGGGGGCTGTGTCGTGGCGTGCCGGCGACTGGGGCCGGGGTGCGGAGCAGGCGCGGCCCGCGGCGGCGGGAGGAGACCGGGCCGGGAGGGCCTGATCCGGGCCAGTGGGCCCGGCGGCGCGGGGGAAGTGGGCGCGATGGAGGAGACCACGTGGCGTAGTGCGATTCGCCGGGCGCGGCGACGGACGCGTCCAGCGCGGCGCGGAGGAGCTTGACTAGGGTTTGGATCCAAAAATGGAGGGGATGTGGCTGTTTTATAGGTAGATGGAGCTAGGAGTGTCCAAATGAGGTGTTGTTTTCGCCCACACGATCACAATCCAACGACCGAGAGGATGGAGGTGGTCGTGCTGTGCTAGTTGGCTGTTGTGGAGGGGGTGTTGGGCCAAAAGAGATAGGGGTTTTTATCCCATGTGGTTAACCGTTGGAGTATCAAACGACCTCCAAACGAGACAAAACTTGACGGGCAGTCTACCGGTGATATACCTAGAGCACTCGACAACTCTCGGCCCATTCCGAGGATGTTTTTAACCCACTCACGAAACAAAGGCTTGAGAGATGCGGCGGGCACGTGTGTGAGTGTCGGAACTCGAAACGGACAACGGAGAGAACGGAGACGACGCAACTACACACAGATGCAAGTGAGACTATGCCAATGCAATGCACATAATGAAAATTACATGGTGACATGCAACTCACGCACAAGGCAAAAATGAAGAAACCCAAAATGAAGGAAGACCCCAGAATGGAATTGATTAAGTCAACGAGGAATATATTTCCATAAATGGAATTGTTACATCCGGGGCGTTACAAACTCTCCTCCACTACAAAAAGATCTCGTCCTGATATCTAGGACTGAAAGAAAGCAGGATACTCGGAACAGAGATGATCTTCCCTTTCTCATGTAGCTTCTCAGTTGGTATGGTGTGACCACTTCACTTTCAAGAATTTGATGGACTTGTTGCGGGTGTTGCGCTCAGTTTCTTCAAGGATAGCAAGGGGGTGCTCACGATAAGATGAGTCTTGCTGAAGATCAATCTCTTCGAAAGGAATGGTGCGTTCAGGCGTCTTGAAGCACTTGCGGAGTTGTGACATGTGAAACACATCGTGCACATTTGCAAAGTTGGAGGGAAGCTCGAGTTGGTAGACTAGATCGCCTCTCTTGCTAATTATCTTGAAAGGACCCACGTATCTTGGAGCAAGCTTGCCCTTGATACTGAACCTCTGAGTGCCCTTCATGGGAGAAACACGGAAATAGACATGATCTCCAATGTCGAAAGCCAAATCTCGATGCTTGCCATCATAGTAGCTCTTTTGGCGCGATTGCGCGGCTTTGAGATTCTCACGTATGACTTTTCACATTTCTTCGGCCTCTAAGATCAAATCATTTCCAAGGAGTTGACGTTCACGAGTCTCGGACCAGTTGAGAGGGGTACGACACTTTCTGCCATAGAGGATTTCAAACGGTGCTTTGCCTGCACTTGCTTGGAAGCTGTTGTTGTAGGAGAATTCGGCAAATGGAAGGCAATCTTCCCATTTCATGCCGAAGGAGATGACACATGCCCTGAGCATATCTTCAAGAATTTGGTTCACTCTTTCGACTTGACCACTAGTCTGAGGGTGAAAAGCTGTGCTGAAGCGAATCTTGGTACCCATAGCTGACTAAAAGGAATCCCAAAATTTGGAAGTGAACAAGCTTCCAAGATCTGAGGAGATTACTTGAGGGATACCATGCAAAGAGACAATTCTGGAGGTGTACAGCTGTGCCAGTTGTGCTACGTTGATGGATTCTTTGACTGGATGAAAATGAGCCACTTTAGTGAGCTTGTCAATCACCACAAGGATGGCGTCATTTCCTCACTTGGACTTGGGAAAACCGGTGAGGAAATCCATCTCAATGTGATTGAATTTCCACTCGGGAATAGGTAGAGGTTGAAGGAGTCCGGCTGGACGTTGATGCTCTGCCTTCACTCTTCTGCAGACACCACACTCGTTCACGAATTGAGCAATTTCTCTTTTCATGCGAGTCCACCAATAGGATTGCTTAAGGTCATGGTACATCTTGGAGCTTCCTGGATGTATCGAGAGGAGTGAGTCATGTGCTTCGTTCATTATGAGCTTTCTGAGATCACCTTTGGGAACCACAATTCTGTCCTCAAAGAACAAAGTGTCTCTGTCATCAATGCGACAATGCGATAGCACTTGTACTTGGGAGTACCCTTAGCAATACCATGTTTCACTTTCTGAACCATAGCATCACGAGTTGGGCCTCGCGGACCTGATCTTCCAAGGTAGGAGCAACTTGAAGTTTGGCAAGAAATCCTTGCGGAACGACTTGGAGGTTAAGCTTCCTGAATGATTCACAAAGTTCAGGTTGGAACGGTTTGAGGAGGAGACTGTTGCAATACGCCTTTCTGCTCAAGGCATCTGCAATGACATTGGCCTTGCCAGGAGTGTACTCAAAGCTTGGATCGTACTCTTGAATCATTTCAACCCAACGAGTCTGGCGGAGGTTAAAGTTTGGCTAGGTGAAGATGTACTTCAGGCTCTTGTGATCCGTGAAGATGTCCACTTTTCTGCCCAACATAAGGTGTCTCCACGTGATCAAGGCATGAACAACTGCTGCTAGCTCAAGATCATGTGTGGGGTAATTCTTCTCATTTGGTTTAAGCTGACGCGAAGTTTATGCAACGATATTCTTGTCTTGCATGAGAATACCGCCGAGACCTTGCAATGAAGCATCACAGAACACTTCATAAGGCTTGGACTCATCCGGAGGAGTAAGTACCAGAACAGAAATGAGCTTCTCTTTCAGGGTATTGAATGCCATATCACAATCAGGAGTCCACGAGTACTTGACATTATTCTGCAACTCTCGGCCCATTCCAAGGATGTTTTTAACCCACTCACGAAACAAAGGCTTGAGAGCTGCGACGGGCACATGTGTGAGTGTTAGAACTCGAAATGGACAACGGAGAGAACGGAGACGATGAACTACACACAGATGCAAGTGAGACTATGCCAATGCAATGCACATAATGAAAACGACATGGTGACATGCAACTCACGCACAAGGAAAAAACGAAGAAACCCGAAATGAAGGAAGAGCCCAGAATGGAATTGATTAAGTTAACGAGGAATATATTGCCATAAATGGAATTGTTACATCCGGGGCGTTACATAGAGGCATACTAGGGATACTCTGTTTCGTCTATGTATTCACACATGTACTAAGTTTCCGGTTAATACAATTCTAGCATGAATAATAAGCATTTATCATGATATAAGGAAATACAAATAACAACTTTATTATTGCCTCTAGGGCATATTTCCTTCAGTCTCCCACTTGAACTAGAGTCAACAATCTAGATTACATAGTAATGATTCTAACACCCATGGAGTCTTGGTGTTGATCATGTTTTTCTCATGGGAGAGGCTTAGTCAACGTGTCTGCGACATTCAGATCAGTATGTATCTTGAAAATTTCTATGTCTCCCTTCTTGACTTGATCGCGGATGGAATTGAAGCATCTCTTGATGTCCTTGGTTCTCTTGTGAAACCTGGATTCCTTCGCCAAGGCTATTGCTCTAGTGTTGTCACAAAAGATTTTCATTGGACCCGATGCACTAGGTATTACACCTAGATCGGATATGAAATCCTTCATCCAGACTCCTTGATTTGCTGCTTTTGAAGCATCTATGTATTATGCTTCACACGTAGATCCCGCCACGACTCTCTGCTTGGAACTGCACCAACTGACAGCTCCACCGTTCAAAAAAATACATATCCAGTTTGTGACTTAGAGTCATCCGGATCAGTGTGAAAGTTTGAACCGACGTAACCATTTATGATGAGCTCTTTGTCACCTCCATAAACGAGAAACATATCCTTTGTCCTTTTCAGGTACTTCAGGATGTTCTTGGCCGTTGCCTAGTGATCCACTCCTGGATTACTTTGGTACCTCCCTGCTAAACTTATAGCAAGGCACACATCAGGTCTGGTACACAGCATTGCATACATGATAGATCCTATGGCTGAGGCATAGGGGATGACTTTCATTTTCTCTCTATCTTCTGCAGAGGTCGGGCATTGAGTCTTACTCAACTTCACACCTTGTAACATAGGCAAGAACCCTTTCTTTGACTTATCCATTTTGAACTTCTTCAAAACTTTATCAAGGTATGTGCTTTGTGAAAGTCCAATTAAGCGTCTTAATCTATCTCTATAGATATTGATGCCTAATATATAAGCAGCTTCACCGAGGTCTTTCATTGAAAAATTCTTATTCAAGTATCCTTTTATGCCATCCAGAAATTCTATATCATTTCCAATCAACAATATGTCATCTACATATAATATCAGAAATGCTACAGAGTTCCAACTCACTTTCTTGTAAATACAGGTGCTACTTCTCGAGCTTACGTTGTATTCCCACAAAGAGGAAAGGGTGATGCAGCACAGTAGCGTAAGTATTTCCCTCAGTTTTTGAGAACCAAGGTATCAATCCAGTAGGAGACCACGCGCGAGTCCCTCGCACCTGCACAAACAAATAAGAACTTCACAGCCAACGGAATAAGGGGTTGTTAATCCCTTTACGGTCACTTACAAAAGTGAGATCTGATAGATAGGATAGTTTGATATTTTTGGTATTTTTGGATATAAGAACAGAAAGTAAAAACATCAAAGTAAAGTAGATTGTAGATTGATATGTTGAGAATAGACCCAGGGGCCATAGGTTTCACTAGTGGCTTCTCTCATGATAGCAGATTTCTACGGTGGGTGAACGAATTACTATCGAGCAATTGATAGAAAAGCGAATAATAATGTGAATATCTAGGCATGATCATTATATATAGGCATCATGTCGGTGACAAGTAGACCGAAACGATTCTGCATCTACTATTATTACTCCACACATCGACCGCTATCCAGCATGCATCTAGAGTATTAAGTTCACAAGAACAGAGTAATGCTTTAAGCAAGATAACATGATGTAGAGGGATAAACTCAAGCAATATGATATAAACCCCATCATTTTATCCTCAATGGCAACAATACTATACGTGCCTTGCTGCCCCCGCTATCACTAGGAAAGGACACTGCAAGATTGAACCCAAAGTCAAGCACTTCTCCCATTGCAAGAACTATAGATCTAGTAGGCCAAACCAACCGATAATTCGAAGAGACTTGCAAGGATATTATAATCATACATAAAAGAATTCAGAAAAGAACCAAATATTTCTCATAGATAATCTTGATCATAAACCCACAATTCATAGGATCTCGACAAACACACCGCTGAAAGATTACATCGACTAGATCTCCTCGAAGACCGAGGAGAACTTGGTATTGAGATCCAAAAAGAAAGAAGAAGCCATCTAGGTACTAACTATAGACCCCAAGGTGTGTGGTAAACTACTCACAACTCATGGTGAGGCGATGGTGTTGATGTAGAAGCACTCCGTGGAAGATCCCCCCTCCGGCGGAGCTCCGGAACAGGCCCCAAGATGGGATCTCACGAGAACAGAAGGTTGCGGTGGTGCAATTAGGGTTTTCTCTGTTGCTTTGATGTTTTCAGGGTACATGGGTATATATAGGAGGAAGGAGGGCACCGGGGGAGCAACATGGGGCCCACAAGGCAGGGGGCGCGCCCAGGGGGAGGGGGCGCGCCCCCACCCTCGTGGATGCCACGTGTGCCCTATGCCGTGGTTCTCAAGTCTCCCGTGAAGATATCGTTCCAAAAATATCTCTCCCGAAGGTTTCATTCCGTTTGGACTCCATTTGATATTCCTTTTCTGTGAAACCCTGAAATAGGCAAAAAAAACAGCAATCTGGACTGGGCCTTTGGGTTAATAGGTTAGTCCCAAAAATAATATAAAAGTGTATAATAAATCCCATTAAACATCCAAAACATCATATATAATAGCTTGGAACAATCAAAAATTATAGATACGTTGGAGTCGTATCAAGCATCCCCAAGCTTAATTCCTGCTCGTCCTCGAGCAGGTAAATGATAAAAACAAATTTTTTGATGTGGAATGCTAACCAACATAGTTTTCAATGTAATTCTCTTTATTGTGGCATGAATGTTCAGATCCGAAAGATTCAAGACAAAAGTCTATATTGACATAAGAAATAATGATACTTCAAGCATACTAACAAAGCAATCATGTTTTCTCAAAATAACATGGCTAAAGAAAGTCATCCCTACAAAATCATATAGTCTAGCTATGCTCCCTCTTCATCACACAAAATACTCATATCATGCACAACCCCGGTTTCAGCCAAGCACATGTTTTCATACTCAATTTTTTCAAACCTCTCAACTTTCACGCAATACATGAGCATGAGCCATGGATATAGCAGTATGGGTGGAATAGCATGGTGGTTGTGGAGAAGACAAAAAGGAGGAAGATAGTTTCACATCGACTAGGCGTATCAACGGGCTATGGAGATGCCCATCAATAGATATCAATGTGAGCGAGTAGGGATTGCCATGCAACGGATGCACTAGAGCTAAAAATGTATGAAATCTCAACAAAAGAAACTAAGTGGGTGTGCATCCAACTTGCTTGCTCATGAAGACCTAGGGCATTTGAGGAAGCCCATCGTTGGAATATACAAGGCAAGTTCTATAATGAAAATTCCCACTAGTATATGAAAGTGACTAAACATGAGACTCTCTATCATGAAGAACATGGTGCTACTTTGAAGCACACGTGTGGAAAAGGATAGTAGCATTGTCCCTTCTCTCTTTTCTCTCATTTTTTGGAGGGGCTTTCTCTCTCTTTTTATTTAGCCCCTCTCTCTCTATATATATATATATTTTGGGCCATCTCTTTTTTTATTTGGCCTTACCTCACATGGGACAATGCTCTAATAATGATGATCATCACACTTATATTGATTTACAACTCGATACTAGAACAAAGTATGACTCTATATGAATGCCTCTAGCAGTGTACCGGGATGTGCAATGAATCAAGAGTGACATGTATGAAAAATTATGCATGGTGGCTTTGCCACAAATACGATGTCAACTACATGATCATGCATGGCAATATGACAATATGAAGTGTGTCATATGAATGGAACGGTGGAAAGTTGCATGGCAATATATCTCGGAGTGGCTATGGAAATGAGATGATAGGTAGGTATGGTCGCTGTTTTGAGGAAGGTATATAGTGGGTGTATGGTACTGGCGAAAGTTGCGCGGTACAAGAGAGGCTAGCAATGGTGGAAGGGTGAGAGTGCGTATAATCCATGGACTCAACATTAGTCATAAAGAACTCATATACTGTAGGATCGAAAGTAGGTCTAGAGGGGGGGTGATTAGACTACTTGACAATATAAAAAATCTGCCTTTAGATCATGCAAAGTTTTTGGCAGTTTCACAAACAAGATCAAATCAAGTAACACCCTACACATGCAATTCTAGAGTATATGCAGCGGAAAGTAAATTGCACATGTAAAAAGGAGATGGAGAAGATCAAACGCAGTTTGGTGACACGGAGATTTTTGTCGTGGTTCCGATAGGTGGTGCTATCGTACATCCACGTTGATGGAGACTTCAACCCACGGAGGGTAACGGCTGCGCGAGTCCACGGAGGGCTCCACCCACGAAGGGTCCACGAAGAAGCAACCTTGTCTATTCCATCACGGCCTACGCCCACGGAGGACTAGCCTTACTCGGGGTAGATCTTCACGAAGTAGGCGATCTCCTTGCCCTTACAAACTTCTTGGTTCAACTCCACATCTCAACGACGGAGGCTCCCAAGCGACACCTAACCAATCTAGGAGGCACCACCCCCCAAAAGGTAATATACGGTGTTGATGATGATGAACTCCTTGCTCTTGTGCTTCAAGTGATAATCTCCCCAACACTCAACTCTCCTCACTGATATGGCTGTGGTGGAAGAAAGATTTGAGTGGAAAGCAACTTGGGAAGGCTAGAGATCAAGTTTCATATGGTAGGAATGGAATGGCTTGATCTCAACACAAGGGTAGGTGGTTCACTTCTCAGAAAGTGTATGATAGAAGTGGTGGTACTTTCTGATGGCTCTCCTCACGAATGAGGAGGGGGTGGAGGGGTATATATAGCCTCCACACAAAATCCAACCGTTACACACACATTTGACCAATCTCGGTCAGACCGAAGTGAAAACTCGGTTAGACCGAAAGTTCAAATATAGTGAACGTTGGGATTTTCGGTGGGACCGAAAATACCATCTCGGTGAGACCGAAGTGAGTCAAAGGTTAGGGTTTGCCATTTCGGTGAGACCGAAAATATAAACTCGGATATTCCGAATTGATGTCAACTGATCACAGAAGGTTGGCAGCCCTTTACTTATGGGTGTGTGTTAAGTAGTGAATAGTGCTGATAGTTGAGGGAGTCAGATCACCAAGCACTTGAGCAACAAGAACATTAACACAACCTCATCCCCTTTTAATAGTATTGGCTTTCCTATGGACTCAATGTGATCTTTGATCACTAAACCAAAAATGGAGTCTTGAGCTTTTGCCAATGCTTGTCTTAGCATTTTGAGGGGTCCACTTCTTCAGACATTTCCATACCCACATCATCGAACTTTTCTGAAATGATTCTCAAGAGAATATTAGTTCAATGATATATATGTTGTTATTAATTACCAAAACCACCCGGGGATTAGTTGCACTTTCAATCTCCCCCTTTTTGGTAATTGATGACAACATATAGATCAAAGCTTCGACAAAAGATATAATCAATGAATAATATCGTCGCTTTGAGAAGTATGTGATAAACAAGAGCTCCCCCTAAATTTGTGCATTATTTAAAATTTGCGTTTGAATGCAAATGCACAATCGATTAGGATTATGGGTCACTCTTCCATGTCACATACATCTTGGTGGAGCGCACAAAATGATAAGAATGAATAACATGCAATTAATCACCAAGACAAAAGTAAATAGCCATACAATAAGGAATAGCACATGATAAGCAATAAGCACACATTAAAGCATAGTATGACTAAGCACTCATTAAGGTAGCATCAAACGTAGTAGCAAGCACACTTAAAGTATCTGGAACCAAAAGAAACCAAAGTATCTCAAGGAAAACCGGCAAAAGAACGAAAAGACGAAAGAGCACTCTCTCTCTCGAAGCCCTATGATCTATAACAATTTCTCCCCCTTTGGCAACAAGTTACCAAAAAGTTCGAAAAGGTATAGAGCTAAACGTCACTGCGGGCTCGGCTGGCGGCTCCCGTCTGGGTCGATGTCGGTGTAGAGATGGCTGCATCGGCGAAGACTTCTGCTGATGTCTGCGCTGGAGGAGTGGATGCTGGAGCTGAAGGAACTGCTGGAGCTGTAGCTGGTGCTGAAGTGGTAGCCCTGGAGTCTGTCACTGGGATAGCTGCAGACCTGGATCCTCTGGGAACCGGAGCAGTCTGGCGATGAGAGTCCTGGACTAGATCATCCTGCATAAGCTCTGCTCTCTCCTGCCTAGTCTCCTCCATGTCTGCCTCAAGCTTGTTGACAGACACCTGAATCTCAGTCAGCTTCACGTCTAGAGCGTGGATCTTGTCCTCGACAATCCTCTCAAGGCTCTCCTGAGATTGCTCAATGCTGGCCAGGCGTTGTTCAATTCTCCGGGTTGCTTCAAGAATCTGATCTCCAAAGCTCTTTGGCTTAGCTGCTGCTGCTGCTGCCTCTTTGTCAGCTTTGGCTTTCTTTGCAGCTTCGATCTTGGCTTGCCCTTCAACTGAGGTGGGATCCTCTTCATCCATCACAACTACGTTGTCCTCATGTTCTGGCTGCAGTGGCAAGTGCTTCCTATCCAACATGAATTTGCCCGTGCCAAACTTGGCGTTGATGAGCATCTGTATCTGCGTTGCAAACCCACACGACCTCTTTTGGTCAGCTGCAGTCCTCTTAATGGTTTCTACCATCAAGTCCATCACCTTAAAAGGTGCCTTCTCATCGAGAATGTGCAGCATGTTGATAGAATAGCCTCGTATCATCCGGTGGTCACCTGACTTAGGCATCAAAGTATGCCTCAGAATAGTGTTAGTGGTGGTCAGACCTGCTTGGAGATAATACACTGAGCCGAGCTTCCATCCCTCCAAATCAGCAGTTGGGATCTCCTTGTACATATTCTTCATAGAATCATGACTCTTCTTAGGAATCCCATAGACATCAATGTCGTCCTCTCTCTGCACAGGAGCGTTCAGAAGTTCTGCCCATTCTGCAACAGTCGAAGAAAACCGTTGACCTTCAGTCATCCAGGTGATCTTGCCATCAGGGTAGAAATGGGCTGTGGCATAGAACTGCATGATCATCTCGTCATTCCATGCTGTCAGTTCTTGACCCACAAAATCAGCAACTCCACATGCAGTAAAGCTCTCATGCACATGGGGAAAGAAGTCCCGATGCTCTCTACTGTCAATATACTTCCAGTCAACATACCTGGTGTCAGCAACAATGGGCTTCTTATCCATTAGCACGGTCTCATAGAAATCCTGCTGCTCTCTGGTGTGGAATCTGGGGTCCACAGCAGTCCTTCTTCTTACGGCATATGGATCAGACTGTCTCCATAGCCTGAGACCTTTGTCCTTCCTTGCCTTCATGTCCTCAGCTTGAGGATGAGCATCATTGTGGAGTGGCAACTTGGGACGGAGCTTGAGCAACACATGCTCTTCATCTGACTCAGAAGGTGGCATCTCACCTTTGTTCTTCTCAGAAGCTGGAATGCTTCTGGTTGTTCTCTTGGGCTTGGCTGGAGCTGCTTTGACTGGAGCAGGCTTCTTGGGCTTGGAGGAGGCTTGAGCCCGAATAGCATCACCCATGAACTTAGCTTTCTGAGGAGGAGGCTGGGGTGCTTCTTCTTCTTCTTCTTCTTCAGCAGCATCAACTTGAGATTCAGCATAAACAACCCTCTTCCTTTTGGAAGTCTTCTTCACCTTGCTTGGAGCAGGCTCTTCCAAGTTGAGCTTCTTGGCAACTGCAGACTGTTTTACCTTGCTTGTACCTTTCCTTGGCTGCTGCCCTTGGTGCTCTTTGGCAACCACATTCCTCTTGGGCTTGGAGGTAACTTCCTCAGCAACAAAGTCGGAATCCTCATCATCAGAGGTTCTCTTCTTCCTGGTTCTCATAGCTGCAGGAGGCAGACCACTAGGGGTGCTCCTCTCACCATCATCACTAGAGCTGCTTGCAGGACTTGTATCTGCCTCTGGAATTTCAGCAAATGGTGATTCAGACCTGTTCTGGCTGTCACTGACATCTGACATGGCTGAAAGACCTGTGAAAAGATAAGGTATAGGCAGAATGGAAGAGTTATCACAACTGCAGAAGTTTTTGAAAAGAAAAAAATGAGTTAAAAACTTAGTTTTGAGTTTTCACAGAATGTATTTCGGTCAAACCGATTTCAAGTTTCGGTGTAACCGAAGTGTTCAACAGAACCTACACACCACTTTCGGTCAGACCGAAATGGGTTTCGGTCCTACCGAAAACTTAGGGTTTCACAGAAACTTCAATTCGGACATTCCGATTTTCACAACTCGGTCAGACCGAACTGTGTAGTGCAATGGTCAGAGACCAAATCGGTCAGTCCGAGTTTCAGGAATCGGCTTCACCGAGATGCATTCCGTGGAAACCTAAACCTAAGAATTTTCCTCGAAACTAGAAGATCTGAACAATGTATTGGGATCATATCAAACTTGGATAGAATCAGGGCAGTCCTATCATGCAAGAATCAGAAGTGGAGCATGAAAGGGATCGGGACACACCCTAACTTGGTGGTGTCCCTCTACGGCGGCAACGGCGGAGAAGATTACCGTTGACGGCGGCGGAGACCTGCGGCGAGGGCGCACAGGTGACGACGGCGACGATCCTTAGATCAGGGCGGCGGCAGCAGGGGTCTTGGAGGGCGAACGTTTGAAAGGAATAGATCGCGCGCAGCCCTCAGTATATATAACCCCGTGCTGTCGGTGGGACCGAGTTGAAAAACTCGGTGTCACCGAGATGCATAATTGCAGTGCAGTTACGCATATCGGTCAGACCGAGATTTTGAACTCGGTTTCACCGAGATGAAACCTAGATCAATCTAAGTGTTTCGGTTGGACCGAGATTGAGAAGCCGGTCAGACCGAAATGGACTTTGAAGGTTTTGGAAGTCAGCCTTAGACGAATCGGTGGTTCCGAGTGCTCCTCACTCGGACTGTCCGAAAAAGACTTGTTCAAAGTTGTGATATAAGCATGAATAGAATTTGAGACAAGATAGCATAGATAGCTAGGGAAGGTGCTTAGGCATTCTTGTCCATCCATTTGGCCAGAAAAAGAAACCAAAACAATCAAAACCACAAATGGATGTCCTTGAATGAATAGAATCATGCATTCAACATGCTCACACAATAAGATAGCAACTGAAATATGTGTCAAACATGCACAACCAAAACTCTAGCTACTAGCACACAATTTGTCGATGACTAGGTCATCTATATATGAGTATATTGACTTAGGAGCCAAATGAGAACATTTGATCATAGGTCATACTCATCGTTTAAGCACAAGTGGGGTTACCACTTTTACATAAAGCATTTATGTGTTCACATCATTTGAAGATGCTTTAGCTCAATTTTTAGAGCAAAGCTCCCCCTAGATGTGAGAACCCCTTTTAAAGGGTCAAACTAACCTTGGGTTGTCGTAGAAGACTTCATGTAGATGTTGAAGATGTGGATGCTCAATGTTGATGTAGATCATCAAGAGTTGAGAGCTATCCTTGGATTAGGGCACTTTCAATACCTACATGGGTTAGTCCCACAAGGAACAAACAAGAATATCCATGGACATAGAGTGAAGTACACAAGAGATGATGTCCATGAAAGCAATGATTACCTTGTCCCTTGACTTACCAACAAGAGGGTTTGTGACTCCTTGAACAAGTGCATGATGTGGAAGTTGATTGCACAAGTTCTTGCCAAAATGAATATGAGCGAAGTTTGTTGGCGGAGTCACCCTCAAGAACCTACTAGTTCTTCTTCTTTGGGATCCACATCATCTTGATGGGAATCCTTGGTGTTGTAGTTGAGCTTGACGAAGTAGAACTTGATTTGTCCTTGGGAACCCACTTGACCATGGCTTGAGGTGCTTCAATGAATGCATCAATCTCCTCTTGAAGCTTGTCCTTGGCCTTTAGCTTGTGGTCTTGTGGTGGAAGGTCATCTTGAGCTTGTTCCACATTGGAGGAAGTAGGATCATACTTCTCCTTTTGTGAGACAAACTGTGGAGTAGGGTATTGACCTTCTTCCCACTCAACACCTTCGGCGTTGAACTTTCGCTCAAAACCAATCCCTTGATTCTTCCGGTGTCTTCCTTGTTTGCGAACAATCTCCTCAAAGTTCTTGCTTCCGGCAAGACTCTTGTAGACACCTTTCTCTATGATTTCCTTCAATAAGCTATTTTCTTGCTCAAGTGTAACTTGGCTTGAAACATTGTTAGTGGAATCAAGAGAACTACTAGAAGTAACAACATTTGATTTAACATTGTTATTGTTACTACTAGAGGAAGAATTTTTCTTATACTTGTCATGCTTAGTCTTAATAGGTGGCAAGAAATTAGACAAGAGAAGTCGTTTGGCAAGATATGAAGAACTCTTCTTTCGAAGATCGTCATTGATCGCTTTTAGAAACTCATGTTCTTGCTCTAGAGTGAGCTTCTCGAAGTGTAGCTTCTCATGAGATCTTAGGAGCTCTCTATGATCTTCTTGAGTTGTTTCATGAGCTAACTTAAGAGTGTTTAGTTCTTTAGTTAGACGCTCAATCTCCTTCATAGCATTGTCATTCGACTCTTCTCGACTATAAAGACTACTAGCATTTTCATCATTACTAAGCTCACTAGATTTATCATGCAAGAGCTCATCTTCACCAAGTAAGTCATCCTCATCACTATCAAAGTCAATGAATTCAGGGTGTGTTACCTTGGGGCCTTTAGCCATGAAGCATCTTCCAATTCCCTCGTTTGGTGAATCAAATAAGTCGTAGGAGTTGGAGTTGGAGGATACTAGTGCAAGTCCGGCAACACCTTCATCTTGACTATAGTCGGAGTCGGAGTGATAGCTTCCATCGGATTGACTGTCAGAGTCGGAGCCGGAGACCCATTCACCAACATGAGCTTGATGTCTTCTTCTTGTGTAGCTCCTTGATGACTTGTCTTTCCTCTCCGAATCCTTGCTTCTCCGAGAGGGTCTTCGTTCATAACGATCATCTCTACTCCTCTCTCTCCGAGGTGACTCATCTCTTGCTCTTCTTCTTGGAGATTCTTCTCTTCTCTTGTGGGGAGCCGTACACTCATTTGAGAAGTGTCCGGGTCTTCCACAATTGTAGCAGTTTCGATCACGACTAGAAGATCTCTTTCCATCATATGATCTAGACTTTGAGCTTCTTTCTTTGCCTCTATTCTTGTAGAACTTGTTGAAGTTCTTGACCATTAGGCTTATTTCTTCATTGGAAATTAGCTTGTCACTTGAGGTAGTAGGAGCATCACTTGAAGCTTTGTAAGCACCACTTGACTTGTTGTGAAGCTCTTCCTTATCCTTAAGTGTCATCTCATGAGCAACAATTCTTCCAATGACTTCAGTTGGCTTGAGAGTCTTGTAGTTTGGCATCATTTGGATCAAAGTGCACACGGTGTCATACTTTCCATCCAAAGCTCTGAGAATCTTCTTAATGATGAATCGGTCGGTCATTTCTTCGCTTCCTAAGCCAGCAATCTCATTTGTGATGAGAGCAAGCCTAGAGTACATTTCAGCGACTCCTTCACCATCCTTCATCTTGAACTTGTCAAGTTGACCTTGAAGAATATCTAGCTTTGATTCCTTCACAGATTCAGTACCTTCGTGCATTTCAACCAAAGTATCCCAAATCTCTTTAGCATTCTTAAGACGGCTGATTTTGTTGAACTCTTCGGGACACAAAGCATTGAAGAGAATGTCACAAGCTTGAGCATTGTTTTGCAACATCCGCAACTCTTCGGGTGTAGCTTCGCGATCCGGAACTTTTCCTTCTTCAAAGAAATCACCTTGCATGCCAACACAAATAATGCCCCATGCGGCAGGGTTATGACCAAGAATATGCATTTTCATTTTATGCTTCCAACTAGCAAAATTTGTACCATCAAAGTAAGGACCTCTACGATAATTACCCTCACTAGACGCCATACTCTCCTAGGTTGTGAAACCAAGCTTATGGAGTCCAATGCAATGGAAACCAAGGCAATGGAGACCAAAGCTCTGATACCACTTGTAGGATCGAAAGTAGGTCTAGAGGGGGGTGATTAGACTACTTGACAATATAAAAAATCTGCCTTTAGATCATGCAAAGTTTTTGGCAGTTTCACAAACAAGATCAAATCAAGTAACACCCTACACATGCAATTCTAGAGTATATGCAGCGGAAAGTAAATTGCACATGTAAAAAGGAGATGGAGAAGATCAAACGCAGTTTGGTGACACGGAGATTTTTGTCGTGGTTCCGATAGGTGGTGCTATCGTACATCCACGTTGATGGAGACTTCAACCCACGGAGGGTAACGGCTGCGCGAGTCCACGGAGGGCTCCACCCACGAAGGGTCCACGAAGAAGCAACCTTGTCTATTCCATCACGGCCTACGCCCACGGAGGACTAGCCTTACTCGGGGTAGATCTTCACGAAGTAGGCGATCTCCTTGCCCTTATAAACTTCTTGGTTCAACTCCACATCATCAAGACGGAGGCTCCCAAGCGACACCTAACCAATCTAGGAGGCACCACCCCCCAAAAGGTAATAGACGGTGTTGATGGTGATGAACTCCTTGCTCTTGTGCTTCAAGTGATAAACTCCCCAACACTCAACTCTCCTCACTGATATGGCTGTGGTGGAAGAAAGATTTGAGTGGAAAGCAACTTGGGAAGGCTAGAGATCAAGTTTCATATGGTAGGAATGGAATGGCTTGATCTCAACACAAGGGTAGGTGGTTCACTTCTCAGAAAGTGTATGGTAGAAGTGGTGGTACTTTCTGATGGCTCTCCTCACGAATGAGGAGGGGGTGGAGGGGTATATATAGCCTCCACACAAAATCCAACCGTTACACACACATTTGACCAATCTCGGTCAGACCGAAGTGAAAACTCGGTTAGACCGAAAGTTCAAATATAGTGAATGTTGGGATTTTCGGTGGGACCGAAAATACCATCTCGGTGAGACCGAAGTGAGTCAAAGGTTAGGGTTTGCCATCTCGGTGAGACCGAAAATATAAACTCGGATATTCCGAATTGATGTCAACTGATCACAGAAGGTTGGCAGCCCTTTTTCGGTGAGACCGAAACTCAGAATCGGTTTGACCGAGAAGCTAGGGTTTGGAGAAACAACTGAAGAGGTTCATCTCGGTGGGACTGAGTTGGAGAAATCGGTGTGACCGAGATGTTAGGGTTTGTGTAAAGTAGTGAATAGTGCTGATAGTTGAGGGAGTTAGATCACCAAGCACTTGAGCAACAAGAACATTAACACAACCTCATCCCCTTTTAATAGTATTGGCTTTTCCTATGGACTCAATGTGATCTTTGATCACTAAACCAAAAATGGAGTCTTGAGCTTTTGCCAATGCTTGTCTTAGCATTTTGAGGGGTCCACTTCTTCAGACATTTCCATACCCATATCATCAAAATTCTCTGAAATGATTCTCAAGATAATATTAGTTCAATGATGTATATGTTGTTATTAATTACCAAAACCACCCGGGGATTAGTTGCACTTTCATATACTTATTGCAAAAAAAATTACGAGTCATCAAAACAAAGCAATCAACACATGCTCCTAGGGGGGAGGTCGGTAGGAGTTAACCATCACGCGCCCCCGACCTCCACACAAAGGATGACACTTAACAAATACCTCATGCTCTAACTTCGTCAGATAGCGGTTCACCATACGTTCATGCTACGGGAATCACAAACTTTAACACAAGTATTTCTCAGTTTCATAATAATTCCACTATCATGACTCTAATATCACTATACTCATATCTCAAAACAATCATCAAGTATCAAACTTCTCATCATATTCAATGCACTTTGTATGAAAGTTTTTTCTACATTTATCTTGGATGCCTATCATATTAGGACTAGTTTTATAACCAAAGCACATTACCATGCTGTTCTAATAGACTCTCAAAAGGATATAAGTGAAGCATGAGAGATCAACAATTTCTACAAAATAAAATCACCACCGTGCTCTAAAAGATATAAGTAAGCACTAGAGCAAACTGATTAGCTCAAAAGATATAAGTGAAGCACATAGAGTGTTCTAACAAATTCTAGGCCATATTTATCTATCTCAAAAAGGTGTGTCCAGCAAGGATGATTGTCGCAAACTAATAAGCAAAGACTCAAATCATACATGACGCTCCAAGTAAAACACTTATCATGTGGTGAATAAAAATATAGTCCCGAGTATAGTTACCGATATATGAAGACGAAAGAGGGGATGCCTTCCCGGGGCATCCCCAAGCTTAGGCTTTTGGTTCTCCTTGAATTTTACCTTGGGGTGCCTTGGGCATCCCCAAGCTTAGGCTCTTGCCACTCCTTGTTCCATAGTCCATCAAAGCCATACTCAAAACTTGAAAACTTCACAACACAAAACTTAGCCAAAAATCTTGCGAGCTCCGTTAGTATAAGAAAACAAACCACCACCCAAAGGTACTGTAATGAACTCATTATTTGTTTATATTGGTGTTAAACCTACTGTATTCCAACTTCTCTATGATTCATATCCACCAATACTACTCATAGATTCATCAAAATAAGCAAACAACACACGAAAAACAGAATCTGTCAAAAACATAACAGTCTGTAGTAATTTATAACTTTCGCATACTTCTGTAACTCCAAAAAAATTGAAATAAATTGGTAAACGTGAGGAATTTTTCTATTAATCATCTGAAAAAATAATCAACTAAATAGCACTCTCCAGTAAAATCTGGTTACTATTCTCGTGAGCGCTAATGTTTTTGTTTTTTACAGCAAGATCATATAAACTTCACACAAGTCTTCCCAAAGGTTCTACTTGGCACAAACACTAACTAAAACACAAAACCACATCTAAATTGAAGCTAGATGCAATATTTATTCCTAAACAAAAGCAAAAACAAAGAAAATAAAACTGGGTTGCCTCCCAAGAAGCGCTATCGTTTAACGCCCCTAGCTAGGCACGATACAAGGATATATCTAGGTATTGCCATCTTTGGAAGGCAATTCTTTAATTAAACACTTGTAATTCTTAGGAACTTATTTATTCCTATTGATAATCAAACTTTTGGGCAAGAAATCAAGAAATTCATATGTATCAAAAGGTTCTCTAGCAAAAGTGAGAAAATTAGGATGAACACTTATAGATTTAAGATCCACGATTCCTTTACTAGATGGTTCACCCTTGTTTTTAGGAACATATATGAACTTAGACAACATAGTGGTAGAAGGGTTTGAAGTAGTTTTCATAGCAGAAAGAGCAGACCCTACATTAGTAATAATATCCTCAAGTTTATCTATTCTAGTAGAATCTTGATCAATTTTTTCTTTAACTATGGGTTCCTTTTGTTTAAAACAAATTCAGAATAACTCCTACATTGGATCCATATTGGGTAATTTCATTGTGGATCTTTCTATCCAAATTCTCAACCAACTCTACAGTAGCAACTTTGTTTTCAACGTTTTCAAGCCTTTGCATAACATGTTCCAGAGTTAAAACAGTCCCATTAACCATAAGAGGTGGTGAGCCAAATAATTCAGTCATAGCATTATAAGAATCAAAAGTATGTCTACCCAAGAAATTCCCTCCGGTAAGGGTGTCTAAAATATATCTATTCCACGGAGTTATGCCAACATAAAAATTGCGAAGAAGCACAGAAGTGAAAAGCTTCCTAGTAGATCTATTTTGAGCATTGCAAATTCTATACCAGACATCTTTTAGATTTTCCTCCTCCCTTTGTTTAAAATTAAGAACCTCACTCTCGGGAGTATTGATAATGATAGGTGTGCTAGACATGGTGACAAGCAAGCAATCCAACACACCAGCAAACAAGAAGCAAGCGAACGGTAAACACACGGCGGAAAGAAGGGCAAATAAAACGGCAAGGGTGAATGGGGGAGAGGAAAACGAGAGGCAAATAAATGTAATGTGAAGGATAAGGGTTTGTGATAGGTACTTGGTATATGAATTTTGCGTAAGCCTCCCCGGCAACGGCGCCAGAAATTCTTCTTGCTACTTCTCGAGCTTGCATTGTATTCCCTCGAAGAGGAAAGGGTGATGCAACATAGTAGCGTAAGTATTTCCCTCAGTTTTTGAGAACCAAGATATCAATCCAGTAGGAGACCACGCGTGAGTCCCTCACACCTGCACAAACAAATAAGAACTTCACAGCCAACGTGATAAGGGGTTGTCAATCCCTTTACGGTCACTTGCGAAAGTGAGATCTGATAGATAGGATAGTTTGATATTTTTGGTATTTTTGGATATAAGAACAGAAAGTAAAAATAGCAAAGTAAAGTAGATTGTAGATTGATATGTTGAGAATAGACCCAGGGGCCATAGGTTTCACTAGTGGCTTCTCTCATGATAGCAGATTTCTACGGTGGGTGAACAAATTACTGTCGAGCAATTTATAGAAAAGCGAATAATTATGAGAATATCCAGGCATGATCATTATATATAGGCATCACGTTCGTGACAAGTAGACCGAAACGATTCTGCATCTACTACTATTACTCCACACATCGACCGCTATCCAGCATGCATCTAGAGTATTAAGTTCACAAGAACAGAGTAATGCTTTAAGCAAGATGACATGATGTAGAGGGATAAACTCAAGCAATATGATATAAACCCCATATTTTTATCCTCGATGGCAACAATACTATACGTGACTTGCTGCCCCTGCTGTCATTGGGAAAGGACACCGCAAGATTGAACCCAAAGCCAAGCACTTCTCCCATTGCAAGAACAATAGATCTAGTAGGCCAAACCAAACCGATAATTCGAAGAGACTTGCAAGGACATTATAATCATACATAAAAGAATTCAGAAAAGAACCAAATATTTCTCATACATAATCTTGATCATAAACCCACAATTCACCAGATCTTGACAAACACACCGCAGAAAGATTACATTGAATAGATATCCTTGAAGACCGATGAGAACTTGGTATTGAGATCCAAAAAGAGAGAAGGAGCCATCTAGGTACTAACTATGGACCCGAAGGTCTGTGGTAAACTACTCACAACTCATGGTGAGAGATGGTGTTGATGTAGAAGCACTCCGTGGAAGATCCTCCCTTCGGCGGAGCTCCGGAACAGGCCCCAAGATGGGATCTCACGGGAACAGAAGGTTGCGGCGGTGGAATTAGGGTTTTCTCTGTTGCTTCGATGTTTTCAGGGTACATGGGTATATATATGAGGAAGAAGGGCACCGGGGGAGCAACATGGGGCCCACGAGGCCTACGGGCGCGCCCAGGGGGAGGGGCGCGCCCCCCACCCTCGTGGACGCCACGTGTGCCCTATGCCGTGGTTGTCAAGTCTCCCGTGAAGATATCGTTCCAAAAATATCTCTCCCAAAGGTTTCATTCCGTTTGGACTCCGTTTGATATTCCTTTTCTGCGAAACCCTGAAATAGGAAAAAACAACAATCTGGACTGGGCCTTTGGGTTAATAGGTTAGTCCCAAAAATAATACAAAAGTGTATAATAAAGCCCATTAAACATCCAAAACATCATATATATGATAGCATGGAATAATAAAAAATTATAGATACGTTGGAGACGTATCAACGGGGTTCTCCAAAAGTCTGTATAAAACCATATGCTTTGATCACCTCATCAAAGCGTATATTCCAACTCCGAGATGCTTGCACCAGTCCATAGATGGATCACTAGAGCTTGCACACTTTGTTAGCACCTCTAGGATTGACAAAACCTTTTGGTTGCATCATATACAACTCCTCTTTGAGGTATCCATTAAGGAATGCAATTTCGACATCCATTTGCTAGATTTCATAATCATAAAATGCGGCAATTTCTAACTTGATTTGGACAGACTTAAGCATCACTACGGGTGAGATAGTCTCATCGTAGTCAACTCCTTGAACTTGTCGAAAACCTTTCGCAACAAGTCGAGCTTTGTAGGTAGTAACATTACCATCGACGTGTGTCTTCCTCTTGAAGATCCATTTATTTTCAATGGCTTGCCGAACATTGGGCAAGTCAACCAAAGTCCACACTTTGTTCTCATACATGGATCCCATCTCAGATTTCATGGCCTCAAGCCATTTTGCGGAACCTGGGCTCATCATCGCTTCCTCATAGTTCGTAAGTTCATCATGGTCTAGTAACATGACTTCCAGAACTGGGTTACCGTACCACTCTGGCGCGGAATGTACTCTGATTGACCTACGAGGTTCAGTAGTAATTTGATCTAAAGTATCATGATCAGCATCATTAGCTTCCTTGTTGATTGGTGTAGGAATCATTGGAACGATTTTTTGTGATGTTCTACTTTCCAATTCAGGAGAAGGTACAATTACCTCATCAAGTTCTACTTTCCTTCCACTCACTTCTTTCGAGAGAAACTCCTTCTCTAGAAAGGATCCATTCTTAGCAACGAATATCTTGCCTTCGGATCTGTGATAGAAGGTGTACCCAACAGTTCATTTGGGTATCCTATGAAGACACATTTCTCCGACTTGGGTTCGAGCTTATCAAGTTGAATCTTTTTCACATAAGCATCGCAGCCCCAAATTTGAAGAAACGACAACTTTGGTTTCTTGCCAAACCATAGTTCATAAGGCATCGTATCAACGGATTAAGATGGTGCCGTATTTAATGTGAATGCAGTTGTCTCTAAAGCATAACCCCAAAAAGATAGTGGTAAATCGGTAAGAGACATCATAGATCGCACCATATCTAATAAAGTACGATTACGACGTTCGGACACACCATTACGCTGTGGTGTTCCGGGTGGCGTGAGCTATGAAACTATTCCACATTGTTTTAAATGAAGACCAAACTCGTAACTCAAATATTCGCCTCTGTGATCAGATCATAGAAACTTTATTTTCTTGTTACGATGATTCTCTACTTCACTCTGAAATTCTTTAAACTTTTCAAATGTTTCAGACTTGTGCTTCATTAAGTAGATATACCCATATCTACTCAAATCATCAGTGAAGGTCAGAAAATAACGATACCCGCCGCAAGCCTCAACACTCATCGGTCCACATACATTAGTATGTATGATTTCCAACAAATCAGTTGCTCGCTCCATTGTTCCGGAGAACAAAGTTTTTGTCAGGACCGGTTTTTCCGTAAAATAATTACCGAGAGACCGACCTTTTTAATAAACCAGCAAGGAAGAATACTTCTTGCCGATAGACAATTCCTTGATACATAATTCCGGAGTACTGAATATTTTACAGGGTTGAGCTGGGATAGCTCAACAAATTTATTACAAGCGTGCCAATATAGTACATAAAGGCGGATATGACACAATGGTAGGGTGGCATATTACTACTCATAATAAAAGGGTGGTGGATATGTCACAGTGTAGTGGGTGACGTGACTCCAATATAATACAGTTCATCGAGTGTCGGAGTGAGACCCGATGAATTTATTTGGTGGTTGGCGGAAGCGGTTATATAACAGTGTTCAACTCCAGGATCGCAAGAGACTGACTGGGACTCCACTAGACGTCGGACTTGCTATCGAACTCTTCATCCATGAGATCGCCTTCGTCCACATCTTGCCAAATCAACAAGCCAGGTGAGTACTTTGAATGTACTCGCAAGACAGTTCAGACATAAGATATAATAAATGCAAACATGATGCATAGGAGTATTCTAGCAAAATGCAACCGAACAATAATATTGATGTGATGTACGAAAAATAGAAGTCGGGCGGTAATCCTCCCGAAATCCATAAGATAAATAAAAGGAAGCCAAACGAGTGTCTGAGTGAAGCCTCGTGAGGATAAATAACTAGAAACATGCCACAGTCGGGCGTCTGAGCGACACCACGTAAAGGGCTTATACAGAAATTAAATGACAAGAATGCCTCAGTCGGACGTCTGAGCGACATCACATAAAGGGCTTATAGTGAAAATAAATAATAAGAATGCCACAGTCGGACGTCTGAGCGACATCACATAAAGGGCTTATAAATAACAAGAATGCCACAATCGGACGTCTGAGCGACATCACATAAAGGGCTTATAAATATCAAGAATGCCACAGTCAGACGTCTGAGCGACATCACATAAAGGGCTTATAAATAACAAGAATGCCACAGTCGGACGTCTGAGTGACATCACAAAAAGGACTTATAAATAACAAGAATGCCACAGTCGGACGTCTGAGCGACATCACAAAAAGGGCTTATAAATAACAGTGGTATAACAGTGAAATATTCCAGGTAGTAAATCAATACAGAGATAACTGATTAGTTCATCTACCAAAATGGACTTGAAAAAATCACCACTCTTGTTACTATCAAGAAATTACTAGAGACGGTCACCGGGTTGACACGAAGATTGACCCTAGGCCATGAACATGGCTACTCGGAAGATTTAACTCTGCATAGCTTGTACTATTAAATCATAGCCAACGGATTCTACTAGCAAAATGGACTAGTTCCGTCTACGGTGTTTTAGAAGAAACCCAGCTGACCAGTACACACCCATTTCACATCCTGCTGTCCGAAATCACCCGCGACAACATTCACGAAAAACTTTAAGATGGGGAGGCTACAACCTCGAATAGCATGGGATCAAATATATATATGCACGCTCTAAGGGGTGCCCCCCTCTCGGTCCCAACCGGAAACACCCATGCCCCCTGACCGGATGACGGGCTTTAATCCAGGGCCATGGAACCCTCATCCCGGCCCCTCTACTTGGTGTGTACTTGGAAAGTGATTTGCAACTAACTAGACCGTAATCATAACAGACGACATATGACAGTACCAAAAAGGAGATGAGCGGGATCATGACTTGATCCACGCTGACACTAAGTTAACCAGCTACTGGCATGCTCCAACAATACCAGTACACCACTCATCATGTCCCCACATGATCGAGGTGGTTCAACCATTATCATTCGGGGCTCACCCGAAACTTGCTTGCATGAAAATATAACCATACACAAATGCTTATATGACCATGCTATGAAAAGAACTACTCGAGCAAACATGCAACACACTCATCATATCAAAGGTTCAAACATGCTTGCCTGGTTCGGAGTAGTCGAAGTTTAACTCGGTGAGGTTCGCGGCTCCGTCACGTCCTTCGGTATCTACGTATTCAAACAAAACGGATACTAACATAAATACCGCGCGTGCGAAGAAAGTTGCTCCAAATATTTTCACATAAATATGACAAAAAACTAGACAGAAAACTAAAGAGGACATAAAAAGAATCAACTCAAAATGATCTTTAGTTAAAAACCTATTAGAGTTTCTGTCCAGGGACTCATCTGTAATGAAACAGAAAGTTTCCAGGGGCTAGAATAGAAAACGGAGAAGCGAACCGGTACGCAGTACGCCAACTGAAGTCGAAGACGTACTTTGCCCGAAGGCGCTTTCCAGAAAGACGTTTCAGAGGGAAATGAGAGGCTGACGAGGGGGTCCCACTCATCGGGTTTAAACACTAAAACATAGTCGCGCCGGCGCCAGAAGCTGCGGTGGTCGCCGGCGCCGATCCACGGCGAGTTAGGGGAGGGGAGAGGTACGTACAGCTTCTTGGTGTTCTTCCGCGTCGATTGGTGGTGGAGATGAGCGTTGGCGAGCCCCACGTCGACGGCGACCCTGTCTCCGGCGGACGGCGGCTCGGGTGGTCGTGGGCCTCGTCGGAGAGGGTTCCTGGGGTCAAATTGGAGTGGGGGTTAGGCTTAGGTAGGTGCCAGGAGGCTACGCTCGAGTCCAGGGCGGCGGAGGAGTTCTCACCGGAGAGAACGCTGTTGGAGCCCGAGGCGGACGGAGTTGGCCGGAGCTGAGGAAGAAGGGGCCCTCGAGGCTCTTCCAGAGGCTGGGCGCGGTCTAAGGATATGGTGGAGGTGTGCGGGCTCGAGAGCGAGCTCGGGGGTGCTTTATATAGCCGGCCCGAGGCAGTTGCCGTGAACGGGATAAGTCTGGCGAGCGATTATGGCGGTGCAGTGGCAGGACGGCGGGTTTAGGGGCTTGAGCATCGACTAGGAGATGTACTGGTTCCATTCCCGTGTCTAACTCAGTAGGGGAGGGGCGATTACGGTCTGCCCTCGATGGAACGGCCTTGCGGCACATCGGCGGCAGAGAACGCGCTGTGTGCGCGCCAGGCCACGGTGACGGTGCTGCAGGCGTGCGCTGGCAGTGGAGAAGGCCACGCGGAGCTCTGGGGTGGCTTGGGCGGTGCCAAACGGCGTCGAGCCGCATGATGCCTTATGTCGGCCGCCACGGGAGGTCCTGCCGCCACGGATGACGCCGACGTGGTCGGGCCAGGGTGCAACAGACGCCAAGAAGCAGCCAAGCAAGCGTGCGGCGTGCAGGATAAGAAGGAGGTGCAGTGAGCATAGATCCAAGGCGAGTACTGGCGAGATTGACGCTGTGACACTGACGAAACTGACGAACTGCACTGTCGACTGTGATCTTCAGTTAGCAGTTTCTGAAACTGACAGAACAATGCATGCGAGGTGTTCGATGAAATGATTCTTGTATGTGGGAAATGTTTCTGGGGCTCATATTTGGTGGAGTGTCCACTTGATGCATCTAGAGGTTGCCTGAATTTTCACAGAATTTTTGGAAGAAGATAAATATGAATTTCACCAAATTTTGCAAATCTGGTCCAAACTTGCAGCAGGTGGAATTTGAAAATTTTGAACTGTGGACCAGTGAAACAAGATGGATTTAGGTTGTGGGTACTAAGGACCATCCAGTGAAGTTTGTTTGGAAACAAATAACAATGTGGACATGGTGGTTCCTTTGCAAATCACCAAGGTCCATTTTAATGGACATAAATTGATTTAGGAGTAAAATAAATAGAGGAAAATTTACAATAAGGTTGAATCTCACTGGAATTAATGTGAGACTTGTCCTAAGGTGAAGAGGAGGTCTTTGAGAGAATTATTTCAGTTGGGTGTCATGGCAAGATGAAAGTTTGGAGAGGAAGATAAGCTCAAGGTTAAACCTAAGAGGTTTAAATCAAGGAGGGAAAAGAATCAAACAAATCCTTAAGAGAAACAACTTGTGTTTGAGCTAACAAAAGAGGAAAACCTTTAAGACCAAAAGTCAAGCTAGGGAAGAACACACAAACTTTGGTCAGAAAAGATTTTTTTGAAGGGTTTTAATAGAAGATCAAACACCCTCCTTCCAAAAGACCAAAAGTTTGGAGGAAAAACCAAACCCAAAAATTTGGAGTGTTAAAACACCTACCCCCTTAGGAAAAATCTCGTCCTCGAGATTTCAGCTGATCCTCAAATAGGTGCGGGTGTTCTGTCCGAAGAAAATCTTCCCTTTCCCATGTTGCCTCATCCTCTATGTGATTACTCCATTGAACCTTGAGAAATTTTATTGTCTTCTGACGGGTTCTCCTTTCAGACTCCTCCAATATTTTTATTGGGTGTTCCCGGTAGGTGAGATCTGGTTGAACATCAAGACTTTCATGCGACACGTGCTTCTCTGGGTTGCTTACACACTTCTGCAGTTGCGAAACATGGAACACGTCGTGGACGTCTGACAGTTCCTTGGGAAGGTCCAACTGGTAGGCCACTGTGCCTCTCCGTGCAACTATACGGAAGGGTCCGATAAATCGTGGTGCTAGTTTGCCTTTGACCTTGAATCTCTGTAGTCCCCTCATATGAGATACACGTAGGTACACGTCTTCATCGGGTTCAAAACTTATTTCCCGATGTTTTTGATCATAGTAGCTTTTCTGTCGGCTTTGGGCTGTCTTGAGTCGATCCCGTATTATTTTAACTTTTTCCTCAGCTTCTTTTAACATGTCTGGGCCGAAGATACGACTGTCCCCTGTTTCTGACCAGTTTAATGGAGTAGGGCATCTTCGTCCGTACAAGGCTTCGAACTGTGCCATTTGCAGGTTGGCTTGGTAACTATTGTTGTATGCAAACTCGGCATATGGTAAGCTTGTCTCCCAACTGGTCCCATAGGTGAGGACACATGCCCTTAGCATGTCTTCTAGTATTTGATTTACTCGCTCCGTTTGTCCTCCAGTCTAGGGTGGTAAGTTGTACTGAATGTTAGTTACGTTCCGAGGGCTTGTTGCAACGGATCCCAAAATTTGAAGATGAACTGAGTGCCTCTGTCGGATATTATAGTCTTTGGAACCCCATGTAGGCATACTATGCGGGCGAGGTAAAGCTTGGCAAGCTTTTGGGTGGTGTGAGTTGTCTTGACTGGAATGAAGTGTGCCACCTTGGTCAGTCTATCTGTGATGACCCATATGGCATCATTTCCGTGCTGTGACCGTGGCAGTCCAACAATAAAATCCATCCCAATATCGTCCCATTTCCACTCTGGTATCTTGTTTGGTTGTAAGAGTCCTGTGGGTTTTTAGTGTTCGGCTTTAATGCGTTGACATGAATCGCAGCATCCAATATATGCGGCTATATCCCTCTTCATGCCGTGCCACCAAAATCTTTCCTGAATGTCCTTGTACATTTCTGTCCCTCCAGGGTGAATTGAGTACGGAGTGGTGCGGCTCTTTGCTAGAATTTGTTGTTTAAGGTCTTCGCTATTTGGTACGCAAATCCTGTCTCGGAACCATAATATTCCCTCACTGTCTATGGTGAATTCTGAGGCCTTGTCCTGACTTACTTTTCTTTTTGTACCTTCGATGCTGGGGTGTCCATGCTGAGCCTTCTTTATTTGTTCTATTAGCGTAGGCTATATTTCTAGATTTGACACTTTGCCTTCAGTGACCATCATTAGGTTGAGTTTGGCGAATTCTTGCTGAAATTCGGGTCTCAGGTTCTGTAGGCTGCCATTGTCCGGGCTGGGGTTACGGCTGAGAGCATCAGCTACCACGTTTGCTTTTCCTAGGTGATAGTGGATGCCAACGTCATAATCTTTTACCAGTTCCAGCCAGCGTCGTTGTCGTAAATTGAGTTCTGGTTGCGTGAAAATATATTGAGGCTCTTATGGTCCGTATATATTTCACAACGATTCCCAAGTAAAAAGTGCCTCCACTCCTTGAGTGCATGAATGACTGCTGCCAATTCCAGATCGTGAGTAGGGTAATTTTCTTCATGTTTCCGTAGTTGCCGGGAAGCGTAGGCGACTACTTTGCCTTCTTGCATTAGTACGCATCCGAGACCTTTCCGGGATGCGTCGCAATACACTTCAAAACTCTTGTGTATGTCTGGTACAACCAATACTGGGGCTGTTGTTAATTTATTTTTGAGTTCCTGGAAGCTTTTCTCACACGCTTCGGTCCATACGAATTTCTTATCCTTCTTGAGTAACTGTGTCATTGGTTTGGCTATGGTGGAAAATCCTTCAATAAACCTTCTGTAATATCCAGCCATACCGAGGAAACTTCGTATGTCCGTTACACTAGCCGGTGACTTCCAACCAAGTACAGCCTTAACTTTATCCGGGTCCACAACACCTCATTCTTGTGTCAATACGTGTCCTAGAAAACCCACTTGCCTTAACCAAAATTCACATTTGCTGAATTTGGCGTAGAGTTGATGTTTCCTTAATTCTCCCAGTACAATACGTAGGTGTTCAGCATGCTCTTCTGGTGTCTTTGAATATACCAAGATATCATCAATAAATACTACCACAAATTTGTCTATGAATCTCATAAACACTTTGTTCATGAGGTGGACGAAATATGCGGGGGCGTTGGTCTGTCCAAACGGCATTACTGTAAATTCATAAAGTCTGTATCTTGAGGTGAATGCTGTTTTCGGGATATCTTCTGTCCGTACTTTTAATTGATGATAACCTGACCTTAAATCAACTTTTGAGAAAACCTTGGCTTGCGCGAGCTGGTCAAATAAATCATTTATCCATGGCATTGGATATTTGTTCTTGATTGTGACCATGTTGAGCGCTCGGTAGTCTATACACAACCTCATAGTTCCATCCTTCTTTTTGGCAAATAAAACCGGCGAACCCCAAGGTGAGGAGCTGGCCCGTATAAATCCTTTGTCCAGCAATTCCTTTATTTGTTTCTTCAGTTCAACCAACTCGGGTGGTGCCATTCTGTATGGCTTCTTGTATATGGGGGTGGTTCCAGGCGCTAGTTCAATAATAAATTCTATTTCTCTGTCTGGTGGCATGCCTGGTAGTTCTTCGGGAAATACGTCCGGAAATTCACATACTACTGGGACTTTGCTTAACTCAGAAGTGTCTACCTTGTTTAATTTTGGTTGCCGCGGCACTGGTCTTTCTAGAGCTGCGACTCTTATTGTCTTTCCGTGATGATGAGTAAGAATCACAGTTCGGTTGAACCAGTCGATAAATCCTTTGTTGGTGGTTAGCCAGTCCATACCCAGGATAACATCCAGTCCCTTGTTTTCCAACATGACGAGGTTTGCGTGAAACTTTAATCCCTCAATTTCAATGGTCAAACCTTGGCAGTAATTCTGAGTGATCTGCTTACTTCCGGGGGACTTGATGGTCATTGACTTTCCCAAGGGAAGCATTGAAAAACCATGTTGCAAAGAAAAACTCTTCGAAATGAACGAATGAGAAGCTCCAGAATCGACAGGGAACGTACCGAGTACGATATCCGGGGCATCCTGTGCCTGCTCCTTGGTCACATGGTTCAGGTGGCCTTTCTTGTGATTATTATTGGGGTTGAAGTTGTTACACTTGGGCGCAGAATTGTTTCCGTCGCTGTTTGGCTTCGGTGCTGAGTTTCTTGGCTTCGGGCACTGTTTAGCATAGTGTCCCTCTTCTCCACATGCATAGCATGTAACACCTGGGCGATAGGTGAAATCCTTGTCCCTTGCATGAAAATTCCTGCTTGGACGTGTGTCATTTGTCATGGATTTGTTCACCCCATTTTTCTGGAAATTTACTTTATTCCTGTTGTTGCGAGGGTGGTAGGTCTGATCCCTTTTTCTCTTGCGAATGTCTTCCAGACTGCGACGTTCATTTTCCAACGTAATAGCCTTGTCCACCAGTGTCTTGAAATCTGGAAAAGTGTGTGCGACTAACTGGCATTTAAGTGCTGGTGCCAGTCCGTCCAGGAATTTTTTCATCTTCTTATTTGCAGTCATACGCTCTTCGTTGGCATAACGAGATAATTGAGTAAACTGGCTGTTGTACTCAGTTACTATCATGCCCCTTTGCTTGAGGTCATCAAACTCTCTTTTCTTGATCTTCATAATGCTCTTAGGGATGTGCGCCCCACGAAAACCTTCTTTGAAATCTTCCCAGGTGATATCATTTATGTTGGGGTGCATATGTAGGAAATTTTCCCACCATGACGTGGCTGCTCCAGTAAGATAATGTGGTGCGTAAAGTACCTTCTCACGGTCTGAGCATTGTGCCAAAATTAATTTTCTTTCAATGTCTCGAAGCCAATCATCGGCCTCAAGAGGTCTGTCTGTGTGAGAAAATGTTGGCGGACGAGTCTTCTGAAATTCAGATAGTTTTGAATGTTGTTGGTATGGCTCACGGTGATTTCCCATGTTAATGACATGGTTCATCATTTCCTGATGTTGTTGCTGACTTTGCTCGTAAAGACGGCATACGTGATAAAATGTTGTTTCACTGCCCTGCTGACTTGACTGCCCTTGCGTGAAATTGTTATATGTCTGTGTGCCTTAATTTTCCTCTGGCGGACTTGGCATGGAACGTGTCCAGGGACGAGTCATTTCTTACTCTGGGGTATTATTGCAGAAAACATGAGAAGAACCGGGCAGCAAAAATAAACCAAGAATTGCAAAAGCGGCAGAAGATGAGCTCCAGAGAGAGATAAAATAAAAGCTTGATTGCGTACGGAGAAGGACCGCTTAGCACATATCTTACACGTGAGTCGTAATTATACATATGTCACTCAGGATGCGCGTACACACTCCTGACATGTTATTTATGCTAGTGCACTTCTCCAAGTTCCTACATGATGCGCAAACAGACTACTTCCCATCAACCTATTTTACATATCACACACATTATACAAGCGAGCATAACGCGTCGCGGATAGACGCACTAGTCGGAGATGTTGAAGATTTCCCTTGGCCTGTCGAGGGTAAGGCCCAGTGGTGATGGAGACTCAACTTCCTCCTCACTAATAGGTTCCAGGCGCGGAGTATGGGTACGAGGTGTTGATGCAAGTGCGGCAGGTGGTGCAGCTCTGACTGGGGTAGGAGCAATGACTTGGTCGAACTCCTCGGTGGTAGGCAGAAGGCAAGCAGTGGCTAGGATGGAAGGTGCATAGGATGCGGCGGATGAGACAAACGTCAGTGGTGGCGCAGTATGGATTAGCTCCCTCCTGTTGGCGGAGCAACTCTGGACCATGTCCATACGAGCAGCCACCAAGTCGTCCACAAGATTATCAAAGGCTGCCTCAAGTGCCTTGAGGTACTCAACCATTGATTCGATGGCTTCATCCCGTTCCCCATTTGCGCAAGCAAACGCATAGTGGCACGTGGCATGAGAGGTAACGGTAGCGACGAGTCTTCATTGAAGGAAGAATGTCCCGGAGACGAGCTATCGCCTCGCGGGCTGCCATTTGCATGGCATGCCTCTCTGTAGGCATAGCCCTGCCCACAAATCGGAGGCGGCGCGCTTCAGAACGCCCTCCCTTGAAATGCACCACGGCCTGGTGCATTGACATGCTGTCGTTGAGCTTGTGACGGTAGAGTGTAAACTCTGGATGGGTCGATGGCCCAATCGCGACCTTGGTGATGGCGAAGAGGAGCTTGACAAACCCCTCAGGAATGTTGGCGAACACTTGTGCATCACAATCGTTGCTGGCCATCTACAAAAGTAGACAAAAATTCCGAATAGTCAAGTCATAAATTTATGATGACTAACAGAAAATTGCTACAGATGCAAAAATGTTGAATAGCAGTTATTACGCTAATAACCGATTAGCGATCGCACCTAGTGGCTTCCTACAGTCAGCCTGGCTCTGGTACCAAGGTTGTCAGGACCGGTTTTTCAGTAAAAATAATTACCGAGAGACCGACCTTTTTAATAAACCAGCATGGAAGAATACTTCTTGCCGATAGACAATTCCTTGATACAGAATTCTAGAGTACTGAATATTTTACAGGGTTGAGCTGGGATAGCTCAACAAATTTATTACAAGCGCGCCAATATAGTACATAAAGGCAGATATGACACAATGGTAGGGTGGCATATTACTACTCGTAATAAAAAGGGTGGTGGATATGTCACAGTGTAGTGGGTGACGTCACTCCAATATAATACAGTTCATCGAGTGTCGGAGTGAGACCCGATGAATTTATTTGGTGGTTGGCGGAAGCGGTTATATAACAGTGTTCAACTCCAGCATCGCAAGAGACTGACTAGGACTCCACTAGACGTCGGACTCGCTATCGAACTCTTCATCCATGAGATCGCCTTCGTCCACATCTGGCCAAATCAACAAGCCAGGTGAGTACTTTGAATGTACTCGCAAGACAGTTCGGACATAAGATATAATAAATGCAAACATGATGCATAGGAGTATTCTAGCAAAATGCAACCGAACAATAATATTGCTGTGTTGTACGAAAAATAGAAGTCGCGCGGTAATCCTCCCGAAATCCATAAGATAAATAAAAGGAAGCCAAACGAGTGTCTGAGTGACGCCTCGTGAGGATAAATAACTGGAAACATGCCACAGTCGGGCGTCTGAGCGACACCACATAAAGGGCTTATACAGAAATTAAATGACAAGTATGCCTCAGTCGGACGTTTGAGCGACATCACATAAAGGGCTTATATTGAAAATAAATAACAAGAATGCCACAGTCGGACGTCTGAGCGACATCACATAAAGGGCTTATAAAT
>LR738715.1:294664787-294740247 GCA_902687465.1 Secale cereale | reverse complement strand
GTCGAACGTCTGAGCGACATCACATAAAGGGCTTATAAATATCAAGAATGCCATAGTCGGACGTCTGAGCGACATCACATAAAGGGCTTATAAATAACAAGAATGCCACAGTCGAACGTTTGAGCGACATCACAAAAAGGGCTTATAAATAACAAGAATGCCACAGTCGGACGTCTGAGCGACATCACAAAAAGGGCTTATAAATAACAGTGGTATAACGATGAAATATTCCAGGTAGTAAATCATAACAGAGATAACTGATTAGTTCATCTACCAAAATGGACTTGACAAAATTACCACTCTTGTTACTATCAAGAAATTACTAGAGACGGTCACCGGGTTGACACGAAGATTGACCCTAGGCCATAAACATGGCTACTCGGAAGATTTAACTCTGCAGAGCTTGTACTATTAAATCATAGCCAACGGATTCTACTAGCCACAGGGACTAGTTCCGTCTACGGTGCTTCAGAAGAAACCCAACTGACTAGTACACACCCATTTCACATCATGCTGTCCGGAATCACCCGCGACAACATTCACGAAAAACTTTAAGACGGGGAGGCTACAACCTCGAATAGCATGGGATCAAATTTATATATGCGCGCTCTAAGGGGTGCCCCCCTCTCGGTCCCAACCGGAAACACCCATGCCCCCTGACCGGATGACGGGCTTTAATCCAGGGCCATGGAACCCTCATCCCGGCCCCTGTACTTGGTGTGTACTTGGAAAGTGATTTGCAACTGACTAGACCGTAATCATAACAGACGACATATGACAGTACAAAAAGGAGATGAGCGGGATCATGACTTGATCCACGCTGACACTAAGTTAACTAGCTACTGGCATGCTCCAACAATACCACTACACCACTCATCATGTCCCCACATGATCGAGGTGGATCAACCATTATCATTCGGGGCTCGCCCGAAACTTGCTTGCATGAAAATATAACCATACACAAATGCTTATATGACCATGCTATGAAAAGAACTACTCGAGCAAACATGCAACAGACTCATCATATCAAAGGTTCAAACATGCTTGCCTGGTTCGGAGTAGTCGGAGTCTAACTCGGTGAGGTTCGCGGCTCCGTCACGTCCTTCGGTATCTACGTATTCAAACAAAACGGATACTAACATAAATACCGCGCGTGCGAAGAAAGTTGCTCCAAATATTTTCACATAAATATGATAAAAAACTAGACAGAAAACTAAAGAGGACATAAAAAGAATCAACTCAAAATCATCTTTAGTTAAAAACCTATTAGAGTTTCTGTCCAGGGACTCATCTGTAATGAAACAGAAAGTTTCCAGGGGCTAGAATAGAAAACGGAGAAGAGAACCGGTACGCAGTACGCCAACTGAAGTCGAAGACGTACTTTGCACGAAGGCGCTTTCCAGAAAAAAGTTTCGGAGGGAAACGAGAGGCTGACGAGGGGGTCCCACTCGTCGGGTTTAAACACTGAAACAGAGTCGCGCCGGCACCAGAAGCTGCGGTGGTCGCTGGCGCCGATCCACGGCGAGTTAGGGGAGGGGAGAGGTACGTACAACTTCCTGGTGTTCTTCCGCGTCGATTGGTGGTGGAGTTGAGCGTCGGCGAGCCCCACGTCGACGGCGACCCTGTCTCCGGCGGACGGCGGCTCGGGTGGTCGTGGGCCTCGTCGGAGAGGGTTCCTGGGGTCAAATTGGAGTGGGGGTTAGGCTTAGGTAGGTGCCAGGAGGCTACGCTCGAGTCTAGGGCAGCGGAGGAGTTCTCACCGGAGAGAACGCTGCTGGAGCCCGAGGCGGATGGAGTTGGCCGAAGCTGAGGAAGAAGGGCCCCTCAAGGCTCTTCCAGAGGCTGGGCGTGGTCTAAGGAGATGGTGTAGGTGTGCGGGCTCGAGAGCGAGCTTGGGGGTGCTTTATATAGCCGGCCCGAGGCGGTTGCCGTGAACGGGATAAGTCCGGCGAGCGATTACGGCAGTGCAGTGGTAGGACGGCGGGTTTAGGGGCTTGAGCATCGACTAGGAGATGTACTGGTTCCATTCCTGTGTCTAACTCAGCAGGGGAGGGGCGATTACGGTCTGCCCTCGACGGAACGGCCTTGCGGCACGTCGGCGGCAAAGAACGCGCTCTGTGCGTGCCAGGCCATGGCGACGGTGCTACAGGCGTGCGCTGGCAGTGGAGAAGGCCACGCGAAGCTCTGGGGTGGCTTGGGCGGTGCCAAACGGCATCGAGCCGCATGATGCCTTCTGTCGGCCGCCACGGGAGGTCCTGTCGCCGCGGATGACGCCGGCGTGGTCGGGCCAGGGCGCCACCGACGCCAAGAAGCAGCCAAGCAAGCGTGCGGCTTGCTGGATAAGAAGAAGGTGCAATGAGCATCGATCCAAGGCGAGTACTGGCAAGATTGACGCTGCGACACTGACGAAACTGATGAACTGCACTATCGACTGTGATCTTCAGTTAGCAGTTTCTGAAACTGACAGAACAGTGCATGCCAGGTGTTCGATGAAATGATTCTGGCATGTGGGAAATGTTTCTGGGGCTGATATTTGGTGGAGTGGCCTCTTGATGCATCTAGAGGTTGCCTGAATTTTCACAGAATTTTTGGAAGACGATAAATATGAATTTCACCAAATTTTGCAAATCTGGTCCAAACTTGCAGCAGGTGGAATTTGAAAATTTTGAACTGTGGACCAGTGAAACAAGATGGATTTAGGTTGTGGGTACTAAGGACCATCCAGTTAAGTTAGTTTGGAAAGAAATAACAATGTGGACATGGTGGTTCCTTTGCAAATCACCAAGGTCCATTTTAATGGACATAAATTGATTTAGGAGTAAAATAAATAGAGGAAAAATTACAATAAGGATGAAACTCACTGGAATTAATGTGAGACTTGTCCTAAGGTGAAAAGGAGGTCTTTGAGAGAATTATTTTAGTTGGGTGTCATGGCAAGATGAAAGTTTGGAGAGGAAGATAAGCTCAAGGTTAAACCTAAGAGGTTTAAATCAAGGAGGGAATAGAATCAAACAAATCTTCAAGAGAAACAACTTGTGTTTGAGCTAACACAAGAGGAAAACCTTTAAGACCAAAAGTCAAGCTAGGGAAGAACACACGAACTTTGGTTAGAAAAGATTTTTTTAAGGGTTTTAAGAGAAGATCAAACATCCTCCTTCCAAAAGACCAAAAGTTTGGAGGAAAAACCAAACCCAAAAATTTGGAGTGTTACAGTTTTAGTCATCTTGCCCATGAGGCATGGTTCGCAAGCACCAAGAGATTCATAATCAAGTGATTCCAAAAATCCATCTGCATGGAGTTTCTTCATGCGCTTTACACCTATATGACCTAAACGGCAGTGCCACAAATAATTTGCACTATCGTTATCAACCTTGCATCTTTTGGCTTCAATATTATGAATATGTGTATCACTACAATCGAGATCTAACAAGAATAGACCACTCTTCAAGGGTGCATGACCATAAAAGATATTACTCATAAAAATAGAACAACCATTATTCTCTGATTTAAATGAATAATCGTCTCGCAACAAACAAGATCTAGATATAATGTGCATGCTTAGCGCTGGCACCGAATAACAATTATTCAGGTCTAAAACTAATCCAGAAGGTAGATGTAGAGGTAGCGTGCCGACGGCGATCACATCGACTTTGGAACCATTTCCCATGTGCATCGTCATCTCATCCTTAGCTAATCTTCGTTTAATCCGTAGCCCCTATTTCGAGTTATAAATATTAGCAACCGAAATAGTATCAAATATCCAGGTGCTACTACGAGCATTAGTAAGGTACACATCAATAACATGTATATCAAATATACCTTTGTTCACTTTTCCATCCTTCTTATCTGCCAAATACTTGGCGCAGTTCCGCTTCCAGTGTCCAGTCCCTTTGCAGTAGAAGCACATAGTTTCAGGCTTGGCTCCCGACTTGGGTTTCTTCGTGGGAGTAGCAACTGTCTTGCTATTCTTCTTCAAGTTCCCCTTCTTTCCCTTGCCCTTTTTCTTGAAACTAGTGGTCTTGTTAACCATCAACACTTGATGCTCCTTTTTGATTTCTACCTCCGTAGTTTTGAGCATAGCGAAGAGCTCAGGAATTGTCTTCTGCATCCCTTGCATATTATAGTTCATCATGAAGCCTTTATAGCTTGGTGGCAGTGATTGAAGAACTCTATCATAATACTATCTTTGTCAACTTTGCAACCAAGTCAAGTCATATGATTGTACTACCCAGACATTCTAAGCAAGTGTTCACTGATAAAACTGTTCTCCTCCATCTTGTGGCTATATAACTTAATGGAGACTTCATATATCTCAATTCAGGCATTTGCTTGAAATATTAACTTCAACTCTTGGAACATCTCATATGCTCCATGACGTTCAAAACGTCTTTGAAGTCCCCGTTCTATGTCGTAAAGCATGGCACACTGAACTATCGAGTAGTCATCAGAACGAGCTTGCCAGACGTTCATAACGTCCGGAGTTGCTCCTGCAGCAGGCTTGTCACCTAGCGGTGCTTCCAGGACATAATTCTTCTGTGCAGCAATGAGGATAATCCTCATGTTATGGACCCAGTCCGTGTAGTTGCTACCATCATCTTTCAACTTAGCTTTCTCTAGGAACGGATTAAAATTCATGGGAACGGTAGCACGGGCCATTGATCTACAACAACATAGATATGCAAAAAACTATCAAGACTAAGTTCATGATAAATTAAAGTTCAATTAATCATATTACTAAAGAACTCCCACTGAGAAAGACATCCCTCTAGTCATCAAAATGATCACGTGATCCAAATCAACTAAACCATGTCCGATCATCACGTGAGATGGAGTAGTTTTCAATGGTGAACATCTTATGTTGATCATATCTACTATATGATTCACGCTCGACCTTTCGGTCTCCAGTGTTCCGAGGCCATGCCTGTACATGCTAGGCTCGTCAAGTTTAACCCGAGTATTCTGCATGTGCAAAACTGTCTTACACCCGTTGTATTTGAACGTAGAGCTTATCACACCCGATCATCACGTGGTGTCTCGGCACGACGAACTTTCGCAACAGTGCATACTTAGGGAGAACACTTGTACCTTGAAATTTTGTAAGGGGTCATCTTATAATGCTACCAACGCACTAAGCAAAATAAGAAGCATAATAAGATAAACATCACATGCAAAAAAAATGTGACATGATATGGCCATCATCATCTTGTGCTTTCGATCTCCATCTCCAACGCATCGTCATGATCTCCATCGTCACCGGCTAGACACCATGATCTTCATTGTAGCATCGTGGTCGTCTCGCCAACTATTGCTACTACTACTATCACTAACTCATAGTGATGAAGTAAAGCAATTACATGGCCTCTGCAATTCATACAATAAATAGACAACCATAAGGCTCGTGCCGGTTGCCAATAATTTACAAAACATGATCATCTCATACAATAACGTATAACTCATCACGTCTTGACCATATCACATCACAACATGCCCTGCAAAAACAAGTTAGACGTCCTCTACTTTGTTGTTGCGAGTTTTACGTGGCTGCTACGGGCTTAGCAAGAACCATTCTTACCTATGCATAAAAAAACCACAACAATTTTCCATCAAGTGTGTTGTTTTAACCTTCACAAGGACTAGGCGTAGCCACACTCGATTCAACTAAAGTGAGAGAGACAGACACCCGCCAGTCACCTTTAAGCAACGAGCGCTCGTAACGGTGAAACCAGTCTCGCGTAAGCGTACGCACAATGTCGTTCCAGGGCGCTTCATCTCACAATACCGCTGAATCAAAGTATGGCATGCTGGTAAGCAGTATGACTATTATCGCCCACAACTCATTGTGTTCTACTCGTGCATATCATCTACGCATAGACCTGGCTCATGATGCCACTATTGGGGAACGTAGTATTTCAAAAAAAATCCTACGATCACGCAAGATCTATCTAGGAGAAGTATAACAACGAGTGAGCAGAGTGTGTCTACGTACCCTCGTAGCCCGAAAGTGGAAGCGTCTAGTGACACGGTTGATGTACTCGAACGTCTTCGCGATCCAACCGATCGAAGCACCGAACGTACGGCACCTCCGCGTTCAGCGCACGTTCAGCTCAATGACGTCCCACAAGCTCTTGATCTAGTTGAGCGTCATGGGAGAGTTTCGTCAGCACGACGGCGTGGTGATGGTGATGATGAAGCTACCGGCACAGGGCTTCGCCTAAACACTGCAATGATATGACTGAGGTGTGTAACTATGGGGAGGGGCACCGCGCACGGCTAAAATCAACTTGTGTGTCTATGGGGTGCCCCCTCCCCACTATATAAAGGAAGGAGGGGAGGAGGAGGCGCGCCCTAGGGGGGGCAATCCTACTCCAAGTAGGATTCCCCCCTTTCCTAGTCCTAGTAGGAGAGGTGGAAGGAAGGGGAGGAGAAGAAGAAGGAAAGGGGGGCCGGCCCCCTAGTCCAATTCGGTTTGGGCTAGGGGGGCCGCGTGCCCCTAGCTGGTTGCGCCTCCTCTTCCTCCACTTGGGCCCACGTGGCCCAATAACCCCCTGGGAGGTTCCGATAACCTCCCAGTACTTCGGTATTTATCCCATAACTCCCGGAACTCATCCGGTGTCCAAATATAACCTTCCAATATATGAATCTTTATGTCTCAGACATTCCGAGACTCCTCGTCATGTCCGTGATCACATATGGGACCCCGAACTACCTTCAGTACATCAAAACACATAAACTCATAATACTGATCGTCATCAAACGTTAAGCGTGTGGACCCTACGGGTTTGAGAACTATGTAGACATGACCGAGACTCATCTCCGGTCAATAACCAATAGCAGAACCTGGATGCTCATATTGGCTCCTACATATTCTACGAAGATCTTTATCGGTCAAACCGCATAACAACATACGTTGTTCCCTTTGTCATCGGTATGTTACTTGCCCGAGAGTCGATCGTTGGTATCATCATACCTAGTTCAATCTCGTTACCGGGAAGTCTCTTTACTCGTTCCGTAATACATCATCTCGTGACTACTCATTAGTCATTTGCTTGCAGGGCTTATTATGATGTGTATTACCGAGAGGGCCTAGAGATACCTCTCCGACACTCGGAGTGACAAATCCTATTCTTGATCTATGCCAACACCACAAACACCTTCGGAGGCACCTTTAGAGCATCTTTATAATCACCCAGTTACGTTGTGACGTTTGATAGCACATAAGGTGTTCCTACGGTATTCGAGAGTTGCATAATCTCATAGTCATAGGAACATGTATAAGTCATGAAGAAAGCAATATTAGTAAAACTAAACGATCAAGTTGCTAAGCTAATGGATGGGTCTTGTCCATCACATCATTATCCTAATGATGTGATCCCGTTGATCAAATGACAACTCATGTCTATGGTTAGGAAACATAACCATCTTTGATCAATGAGCTAGTCTAGTAGAGGCATACTAGGGATACTCTGTTTCGTCTATGTATTCACACATCTACTAAGTTTCCGGTTAATACAATTCTAGCATGACTAATAAGCATTTATCATGATATAAGGAAATACAAATAACAACTTCATTTTTGCCTCTAGGGCATATTTCTTTCATGCATCACGTCCGAGACAAGTAGACCAACTCATGCCTGCATCTACTACTATTACTCCACACATCGACTATTATCTAGCATGCATCTAGTCTATTAAGTTAGCAAGAATGGGGCAACGCCTTAAGCAAGATGACATGATGTAGAGGGGTAGATCCAACCAATAGGAGTAAACCCCATATTTTTATCCTTAATGGCAATAATACAAATACGTTTCATGTCCCTTTCTGTCACTAGGATTGAGCACCGCAGGATTGAACCCATTACAAAGCACCTCTCCCATTGCAAGAAAAATCAATCTAGTTGGCAAAACCGGAGAAAAATACAAATCTATATAAATCATGCACGAAAAAGTTCAGTGAAGACTCAAATAATATTCATAAATAATCTGATCATAAACTCACAATTCACCGGATCTCAATAAACACACCGCAAAAGAAGATTACTTCAAATCTCTAAGAACATCAAGGAGAACATTGTATTGAAGAACAAAGAGAGAGAGAAGACACCATCTAGGTACTAGCTATGGACCCATAGGTCTACGGTGAACTACTCACACATCAGCGGAGGGGTAGCAAGGTTGATGTAGATTCCCTCCGTGATAGAATCCCCCTTCGGTAGAGTACCGAAAAAGGTCCCTAGATGGGATCTCATGAAGACAGAAAACTTGTAGCAGCGGAAAAGTATTTTTGGTGTGCCCTGTGGTCTTCGGGGAACATTTGGGTTTTTATATAAGAAGAATTAGGGTTAGGGGAGCCACGAGGGGCCCACAAGCTTGTAGGGTGTGCCCTACGAGCATGTCGTCACCTCATAGGTCTCCTGGCCCTATCCCTAAGCTTTCTGGGTGTCTTGTGGTCCACAAAAATCATCAAAAAGTTTCATTTTCGTTTGGACTCTATTTGGTATTGATTTTCTGTAAAGACAAAAACAACGGGAAAAAACTGCCGGCACTTGGCACTAAGTTAATAGGTTAGTTCAAAAAATGATATAAAATGACATAATAATGCATATAAAACATCCAATATTGATAATATAATAGCATGGAACAATAAAAAATTATAGATACATTGGAGACATATCAAGGATCCCAAGCTTAATTCCTGCTTGTCCTCAAGTAGGTAAATGTTAAAAACGGAATTTTTGATGTGGAATGTGATGACCCACAAGTGTAGGGGGTCTATCGTAGTCCTTTGGATAAGTAAGAGTGTCGAACCCAACGAGGAGCAGAAGGAAATGATAGGCAGTTTTCAGTAAGGTATTCTCTGCAAACACTGAAATTATCGGTAACAGATAGTTTTGTGATAAGGTAGTTGGTAACAAGTAACAAATAGTAAAAGTAATAAGGTGCAGCAAGATGGTCCAATCCTTTTTGTAGCAAAGGACAAGCCTAGACAAACTCTTATATAAGGAAAAGCACTCCCGATGACACATGGGAATTATCGCCAAGCTAGTTTTCATCACGCTCATATGATTCGCGTTCGTTACTTTGATAATTTGGTATGTTGGTGGACCGGTTCTTGGGTGCTGCCCTTACTTGGACAAGCATCCCACTTATGATTAACCTCTATTGCAAGCATCCGCAACTACAAAAGAAGTATTAAGGTAAACCTAACCATAGCATGAAACATATGGATCCAAATCAGCCCCTTACGAAGCAACGCATAAACTAGGGTTTAAGCTTCTATCACTCTAGCAACCCATCATCTACTTATTACTTCCCAATGCCCTCCTCTAGGCCCAAACAATGGTGAAGTGTCATGTAGTCGACGTTCACATGACACCACTAGAGGAAAGACAACATACATCTCATCAAAATATCGAACGAATACCAAATTCACATGACTACTTATAGCAAGACTTCTCCCATGTCCTCAGGAACAAACATAACTACTCACAAATCATATTCATGTTCATAATAAGAGGGGTATTAATATGCATAATGGATCTGAACATATGATCTTCCACCAAATAAACCAACTAGCATCAACTACAAGGAGTAATCAACACTACTAGTAACCCACAGGTACCAATCTGAGGTTTTGATACAAAGATTGGATACAAGATATGAACTAGGGTTTGAGAGGAGATGGTGCTGGTGAAGATGTTGATGAAGATAACCCTCCCCAAGATGGGAGAGTTGATGGTGATGACGATTTCCCCCTCCCGGAGGGAAGTGTCCCCGGCAGAACAGCTCCACCAGAGCCCTAGATTGGTTCTGCCAAGGTTCCGCCTCGAGACGGCGGCGCTTCGCCCCGAAAGCCTCCTTATGATTTTTCCAGGTCAAAACACCTCATATAGCATAAGATGGGCATCGGGGGGCTGTCAGGTGACCCAAGAGGCAGGGGCGCGCCCAGGGGGGTAGGGCGCGCCCCCCACCCTCGTGGACGGTGGGTGGCCCCCCTCCTGTACTTCTTTCGCCAGATATTTTTTTTATTTTCCAAAACTGACTTTCATGGAGTTTTAGGGATTTTTGAGTTGTGCAGAATAGGTCTCCAATATTTGCTTCTTTTCCAGCCCATAATTCTAGCTGCCGGCATTCTCCCTCTTCATGTAAACCTTGTAAAATAAGAGAGAGAAGGCATAAGTATTGTGACATAATGTGTAATAACAACCCATAATGCAATAAATATCAATATAAAAGCATGATACAAAATGGACGTATCAACTCTGTAATGCCCCATTTGTAGCACTTTCCAATAATGGCAATAAAACTTCCTCTTTGATCCTTGTCATTATCCTTGGTGGTCCTTGTCTTTTATTTTATTTGCATTGCATACCTTTTATTATTTTTGCATCCTTCCAATGCTCATCATCATATCATCATGGCATCATAGTTTATTTTATTTTGTGCATGTATGAGACCTGGTGATGTTGTTGTGTGTGAGTTAATCTAAACCCTACCCCTCTCTTCTCTCTTCTTCTTCTTCTTATTTTTCTCCTTCTTTTCTTTCTGGCATCTTCTTTGCTCTATTTTGCAAGCCAGCTAGCCAAGTGCCATTGTGGTTCTTTCTCCTCCTTTAAATCTTGCCCCATGTGAGCAACCTCTCCACCGAATATCACCACATTTGAATATGATTTGGTTGGGTTTTAAAATATCAAGAGTTTGGTCCATATTCAAACTCCTTTTATTTTTCTGCCTCTAAAAATGTCCAAGTCAATTTATTTAAATAGAGCATAATTCAATGAGCTTAGGGGTATTTTTCTTTTCCCCTAATTCTTCTTCTTTATTTATGTGCATTCTTTTCTTTTTCTGCCTGAAGAAATAAAAGAAAAGAAGTAGAGCAGCAGCCTGCAGCACAACCTAGGCCTTCTCCTTCTCTCTCTCTCACCGAGGCCCATCTCCTTCACCACCCGCAGCGTAGCGCAGCCCAACTCCGCAGGCCCAGCCACAGCCACGCAGTCACGCCGTAGCCACTCCGAGTGTGTGGCCACACCTGTCTGTGACCCAGCCCCGCGTCTCCGTCTTCCTCCGTCAGAAAAGCAGAGCCGCGCCGCGCTCACCGTCGCGCCGTCAGCTCACGGACGTCGAGGCCATGTGCCAAGCCCCTCTTTTAAACCCAAATCGTGTCCCTCACTCCTCTCTAGGTCTCCCCTTTCCCCTCTCGCCGTTTGAAGAGCTGCGATCCTCCAGATCCGCCACCCCCATCGACGGCCGAGCGCATCTGAGAGCAGCCTCTCGTCGCCGGCGAGCTCTGCGTCATCCTCGGCCTCGCCAAAGCTGTCTACCTTCTTCCACGATGTCGTCTCCTTCCTGTACGTTAACCACGCGGACCCGAGCGCCTCTCCGTCGAGCTCTTCTTCCTCTTCTTCCTCTACGGTGGCCGTAGGTGTTCGAGGCGCGCTGTCGACGACTCCGTCCACGCCAGGGCCAGTCGAGCACACCGTCGTGCTCGTGGTGAACTCCTCTCTCTCCCCAAGCCCTTTTCCCCTTTCTGCACGTGCTCTAGGCCATAGTTCCACGAGCGCCCGATCGCATCGCCGTCGGACCTCGTCGCCAGCGAGTGTTCCGATCCCTTTAGCTATTGATGTGGTACTCGTTCTCTTCGCCTAGTTGCGTAGGACCTCTCTGTGTTATCGGTGTGCCGCCTAGAGCCTTGCATTGCCTCGCCGTTGTTCCGTCGCCGCCGTGCTATAGTTGCTCGCCGCCGGCGAGATAGTGCCCCGTAGGTGTAGCTAGTGTGCGGGTTGGAAGCGGTACTCTTCAAGGAGTCTCTCGCACCCCTCCGCCGTGCCAATTGGTCGCCGGAGCGGCTCCGACGAGCAGCTCCGACAGGGCCAGTGCCTCCCCTGTTCTGATGTTGCTGTATATTCTTCAGACATAGCACCATCTATCTGTCGAGATTGATGCAGTGGTGCAGTGGTTTGTCTCCGTCAGTTTCGTGAGTAGGGCGTGGGTTCGATCCCCCGCGGGTGCAGTGGTATTTCGCCCATTTTTAGTTTTCGCCTGAGGCTGACAGGTAGGCCCCACCCGCCAGCCTCACCGCTCCAGTTCCAGGCCCCGCGCGCACCCGCCTAGCCAGCTCAGCCTCGCCGGGCCCCCTTGTCAGTGTCAGTGGCTAGCTGAGCCTGGGTCCTTCTGGACCTGGCGCCTATTCTGTTTTTATTTCTTTTTCTGTTTTTCTTTTTCTTTTCTGTTTTTCTTATTTAATTAATATCTGCATATACATATTTCTGATGAGTTTGTGTTATATATGAAAAGTGCTTAGAATTTTTGTGTAGAATATGAATATGTCACTTGCTTCCATGTTTAAAAACATTTAAAATGCTATTCGAATTTAAACTTGTTTTAAATATGCTTAAACTTGCAAAAATCATAACTAAATATCTACAACTCCAAATTTAACAAACTTTATATGCATTTGGGGTAGAAAAATGTGTAGAATATTTTAGTGCTGTTGTTTAGCATGTTTGACAACTCTTTCACATAAGTTTTTCAAATCTGTCCCAAATGCAAATAAATGAAAATGGGAGTTTCTGGATATTGTTGTATTTATTTCCAGCACATTTAAATGTGCTAGCATGTTGCTGTTATGTTAGTTGCACCCTTGCCTTGTTAACCAACCTCTTTAAAACATGTTGGTTGCTTGTTTGAAAAACTACATAAACTTGTTAACATGTTCCTTTGCTTGTTTCATGTTTGTGGTGTTGTTCTTGTTTGGGTTGTGATGATATTGCACTCTTGTGACCCCTAGGCCATGCATCATGTCTTTCCATGTTCACATGTTTCATGTTCATGCATCATATGATTGAGCACTGCATGTTGATTGATTTTGTTCCGTTGTTGCATTGTTGTGTTTAATTAGAGCCTGGTGAAGATACGGAGTACGAGGTTTCTATCGAGGTTGAGTGTGAGGAGCAAGATTACGTTCCCTCCGATGATTCAACAGGAAAGTTGACCTGACCCAGATATCATTATTATCTTTGCCTATGCTAGATGTCTCTCTCTTTAGCTTATTGCCTCGATGCCTATGTCTGTTTGTCAGCCTCCTATTGTTGCCATGAACCTCTCTAACCACTCAACCTAGCAAACCTTTGATTGGATACGTAAGCTTCGCTTAGCCCCTCTTATAGCATTGTTAGAAGCAGGAGAAGATTTGAAGATTCTTGCTTCATGATGAAGTTTGTTGGGATATCACACTATATAATATGTTAAACTAAATCATCTATAAACTTGGCAATGGGTGGAAGGCTAAGCCTTTGCTTGGTGTTTTGTTCCACTCATGCCATCCTAGGAATTGTTTAAACCGGTGTTATGTTCCTTGATTTTGCGTCCCTAACACGGTTGGGTTTTATGGCCCCCCTCGATAACCCGCTTAGCGCTAAAGCTTTTCCAGCAAGGCCCTACTTTGGTTTTACATTTGCCTAATAACTAAAACTTGCATAGGGAGTTATAAACCCTTTTCTTAATCAACAACCCGGGCCACTGCTCCACATGAGTGTTGGTCCAAACTGGGGAGTCTGCGGGGCCACCTCGAGGAAACTCAAGGGCTGGTAAAAACCTGTAGAATCGCCCATTCGGTCATGGCCTGAGACGAGATACACGCAGCTACTATCAGGGTGTCGGCACGCTGGGAGAACTTGCTGGATTAGTTTTACCTTAGTCGGAATATCTTGAGCACGGGATTTCGAGAATACTCGGGTCTTCCCACCTTGGAGTTGCGACTCCGCAGATCGTGAGCTTGTGATGGGCTAAGTTGGGACACCCCTGCAAGGTTTTGATCTTTTGAAAGTTGTGCCCGCGGTTATGTGGCAGATGGGAATTTGTTAATATCCGGTTGTAGGAAACTTGGCACCATGTTCATAATACACTACCAGCGTGAGTAACAGTGACGGTCGCTTTCTGAAGGGGTTCGGGAAGTGAACACAGTGGGGTTATGTTTGACGTGCTTAGATAGGATCACTTCGTGATCACTTTGACAATCATTGGCACTTCTCTTCTCACTCTAAACACGTAAGCTAGTGCTAGTGCAGCTGCAACCTTGTTCTTCAGCCTTGTTACACACCCAAGGCTTAGATAGTTTTGCTACCCGGGAACGGGATTGCTGAGTCCTCCGTGGCTCATAGATTCTACACAACACTAGATGCAGGTACCATGGAGAACTACATAGCTGGTGGTTGAGAGTTGTACTGGGAGTTCGACGAAGAACGTGGGCGATACTACGTGTCTTATCCAGAGGATCAGTAGGGCTCTTACTAGGAAGATCGGGACCTTGTGTTATTTATTTATGGTATCTTTCATTTGGATCTCCGTCCGTAGTCGGACTCTGATGTGATTTGGATAATGAATGTTTATGTAATGCATTTGTGATGTGGCGAGTGTAAGCTAACTACTCTTTTGCTATTTCATCCCTCTTTTACATGAGTTGTGCAAAGATACCATTCTTGAGATCATTCTAGTATGATATTATGCCTTGAAGTCATGCCTCGACACGTGGGAGGTATAATCTCATGCTGGGCATTACAAGTTGGTAATCAGAGCCTTCTCCGACCTAGGAGCCCCCACTGATTGATCGAATCGTTCACGGTTGAGTCTAGGCACACACTGAAAAATGTTTTGAGTCCTATATATATATCGGAGAGTAGGATTTCTTTTTACTCCTCATCCCTTATCACTCTGGTGAGGACTCCTGACGATTACTTTATCTCTTCTACTCTAAAAAAATTCACTAATTTTTTTTAGGATCACGCGAGTATTGTTTGGATTGTTCCGATGTCTTTGTGACGAGAACATTGTTCTCGATGCCTCCTGTCATTAGGGGTTGTGGCAGTGTCCCGGGGAGTTGAGCTCCGAGGTGTTGTCGTCACAAATCTATCGTAGCAGTTCTGGAATACTTAAGACGGCCGACATTGAAAACTCTTCTATGCGGTTGGTGGCAAGATAACCCCGACATCACCCAGTACTGGGGAGGTAGTTCGGGAGTATTGCCATAGCTTGTATAGCAGATGCGTTTCGAAGGTCCGAGGTAAACGGTTTTCGGAAATAACTGGTTATGTGTTGAAGGATGGATACAGCTGGATGTAGGATTAGAGTTGAGTGCACGGTGCTTTCCGTGTATCCCCAACACCTGATTGCATAACTGGAAACTTTCGGAAATTAATAAGTGGGTTCATCTAGTAGTTCGTAGGCATTCTTCCAACGAATGCATGATATGGAGTTCGGGGTTCTACATTGAGTGAAGTGGTATTATGGGCGTTTGTACCGATCGGGAGTTGCATCTTAAAGGGTCCTTGGCCATGCCGATCCGGGGATTGCAAAACCCTTTTGTAACACGTTCCATGAGCTTTCAGCATGAACATGTGGGACGAAGCTTCTATCTTGTATTTGTTCTATCTTATCCTTGTTGTTTTTATTTTACCTTTTGTTCTACCAAGTGGCTTCTCGAGAAGATTTTAGTACCATTGAACTGTGGATTACATTCGTTAATTTTTGCTCGAATGTTCTTGTGAAGACTTATGTTGCAAGTTCTAGCCGTTGATTCAGCTTAAATATTTCAATCAATGGCTAATAGTTGTCATCTCATTCAGGATGGCTCCTAAGAAGGTTCCCAATGCTAACCCAGAGGGTGAAGAAGTTCCTGATCGTCCTCCTTCCCCTCCTCCTCCGTCTGAGGCCTGGAGAGCAATTATGCAACCGACAAACCAGAATACCTAGATGCTTATGCAAAAGATGCAGAACATTCAAGCCAACCAGGCAAATCAAGGTGGTCATGGGAACCAAGGCCAAGGCAATCTGTTCAATCAACCTCACTTTGCTTCGCTCAACCAGTTCCTGGCAAACCAACCGAAGTATTTCAGTTACTATGTGGATCTGCTAGATGTTGAAGACTGGATAACACACATCAAGAAGCACTTTGAATGCAGTAACGTGAGACCTGAGGATTATGTCAAGTTTGACGCCTTCCAACTCAAGGACCAAGCCGCTGATTGGTGGCAACAGTACAAAGTTTCCAGAGGTGGACGTGAAATCTCGTGGACTGACTTCTGCAAGGATTTCCGCTCTCACCACATTCCAACTAGTGTCACCAAAGGCATGTGTGAGCAATTCCGCAACCTGAAGCAAGGAACCATGTCCGTCTATCAATACAATGTCAAGTTCCAGAATCTCGCTCTCTATGCCAAGCAAGACATCCCAGATTCAAAGAGCAAGATTTATCAGTTCCGTGGTGGTCTGAAGGATGGACTCCAACTAGCTCTCACCTTGTTTGAGCCGGATGAATTTGATCAATTCTATAACATGGCCCTTAAGCAAGAGGTAGCCCAGCTCAAGGTTGAAGCTTCCAAAAAGAGGATCAGAGATGCTGTCAACTCCTCCTCTTCTTCCCAAGTAGTCGCAAAGCAGCAGAAGTTTTGGCTTCCACCTCCTCCAGTGCTCCGCCCTCCCAACAACAACAACAAGCACTCTCATGGACGTGGTTTCTCCCACCCACCCAACACAAGCAATCAGTCCAAGAATTACTTTCAAGCTTCGAAGTCAAGTGGTCCTTATCACCGTCCTCTCTCAGAAGTGGTTTGCAACAAGTGCACTCAGAAGGGTCATTATGCTAACAAGTGTCCCAATCCAAGGCGCCTTCTGCCTCCTCCACCTGTCAGCACTGCTATTGTCAAGAACAATCCAAAGGTTGCAAGAGTGAATCTAACGAATGCAGCTCAAGCAGAGAACTCTTCAGATGTGATACTTGGTAACCTTCCAGCCAATCTTAAGCCTGCTAAAGTTTTGTTTGATTCGGGTGCATCATGTACTTTCATGTCATATCCATTTGCATCCAAGCACAATGTTTCCACCAAAAATCTACCCAAAAAGTTGCAAGTTACTTCTCCGGGGAAGCTAATGACTTCTAGCGTGTATGCTCCGGATATATCTATTCACATGGGTGATTACATTTTCTTGGTTTCTCCGGTTATTCTCGGTAACTCCGACATTGATCTTATTCTTGGGATGGATTGGCTTTCCAATCATGATGCAAACATTGATTGTGCAAATAAGGAAGTCAAGCTTACTCATCATGACGAAGACGTGATTATCTTCGCCTCTCGAGATAACATAATCAGGCTATTCTCTCTCAATGACAAGGGCGAGATTAACGCCATCTCTCAGATTCCAGTGGTCAATGAGTATGAAGATGTTTTCCCTGAAGAGCTTCCAGGAATGCCTCCGCATCGTCAAGTTGAATTCGTCATTGAACTCGAGCCCGGTACCGAGCCAGCATGTCGGCGTACGTACAAGATTTCCCCTGATGAGTTGAAGGATCTGAAGAAACAACTCAATGAGCAAGAGCGTATGGGTCTAATCAGGCCTAGCACTTCTCCTTGGGGCTGTGGTGTTCTATTTGTCAAGAAGAAGGATGGCACGGAGCGCCTTTGCGTTGATTACCGGCCATTGAACAAGAAGACAATAAAGAACAAGTATCCGCTCCCCAACATCAATGAATTGTTCGAGCAGCTCAAAGGAGCAAAGGTGTTCTCAAAGCTCGATCTCTCGATGGGTTATCACCAGATCCGTATCCGTGAAGAAGATATTCCCAAGACCGCATTCAGAACGAGTTTTGGCTCTTATGAATACACGGTCATGTCTTTTGACCTCGCAAATGCTCCACCCAATTTCTCGAGGATGATGCACTTCATATTCAACCCCTACACCAATGAATTTGTTCTCGTCTATCTGGATGACATCTTGGTATTCTCCAAGAATGAAGAAGATCATGCCAAGCACCTCCGTTTGGTTCTGGACAGGCTCCGTGAACACAAGTTCTATGCGAAGTTCTCCAAGTGTGAATTCTGGCTGGATAATGTCTTATATCTTGGCCATATTGTCACATCCCCAGCTTCACCTTGCAATAGGATAGCACTTGCCTGTTGCATCATGTTTAAATTTTCTCAAAAACTAGAAATGGGGATGTTCAAACCCTAGCACCAAATGAATTCAACTAGGGTCAAGAATAAAATCATTTCCAATGACCCAAAATACCTTCATCAATGTTGATAATTTTGGCAAGGCTTTGAGACCAAACCAAAAATAGTGAACATTTTTGTGGAATATTTTGGGCACTCAATTAAATCATACCTTATTTGCATTGGGCATTTAAATATTATATATTATTTTAAATGCTCAAATAATCATAAACTAAAATGTTTACTGTTGGATTTATTCTAAACAGTAGCCAAGCTTGGTTTCATGATTTTTGGAAATGCCCTGACATTTTTAATAAAGCCCTAAAGTTTACAAAGAAAGAAAATAGAAAACAGAAATTAGAAAAGAGAAAGAGGGAAAACCCACCTGGGCCTTACCTGGCAGAAGAGGCCCAGCCCACCAGGGGCTGAGTGGTCTTCTTCCTCTTGCCAGGAGGACAGGCAGGTGTGTGGCGAGCGCGTCGGCGACGCCTTGCCACCTCCTCCCTGCCTGCTTCCCTCCTAGACGCCCTGGACGAGTGCCACACGACGCCCTCGACCCCTTGCACCTCACCTCTCCCTCCCTAGACCCCATCCCCCTCCTCTGCTCTTTCTTCCTCGCGTCGCCGAGCACACCCGAGACCGTCGGTCGCCGTACCCATGGCCATCGGCCACCCCTCGCCCTGCCGTGGAGCTCAGAAGCACCGTTGCGTCCTTCCCATCCTCTCCACCGAGCTACGGGACGCCGGGAGGCTCTGCTTTGCCGTCACCGCGCTCGTCTTCAACCTTCGGCCGTCGATGGCCTCGCCGTCGATTCGGCACCACCAGGACCTCCCCGGGCTCGATGACCTCCTCTTCGGCATCGCTGTGAGCTCCCGCTCCGAACCCCGCTCTTCCCCGCCTCTTTTGCACCGTGTAGCCCCAGTTCCACCGGAGCCGATAGCTCCTCGCCGCCGGCAATGCCGCCATCGCGGCTATGGCCGCGCAAGCTCGCCTCCGAGCACATCAACAAACTCAGGGAGGCTCCAGAAGCTCGAATCACCTGCCCGTTAGGCCTGTCCGCACCGTAGCCGCAACCCCGTGCACCTCCGAGCTCCGGCGGCCGCCTCCGTCGTCGCTACCGTCCCTCTAGGCCACCCCGGCTCCTCGCGTTTGCGCCAGAAGATGCGCCGCACTGCCAGCTCGCCGTAGCCGCAAACCACGCACGAAACGGAGCTCTGTAGCACCGTCCCGAGCAAGTCCGGCGACCCTCCGCCGTCGGCTTTGGTCGCCGGCGTTAAGCCGCCGACGTGGCTCACTTAGTTAGCACTAATGACCCCGCTAAACACCCTAGTGCCACTGACATGTGGGCCCTGTGCCTGTTTGGGTTAGTTTAATCTTCTGTTTAGTTTAGTTTTAAATCCGACAGGACCCACACGTCAGAGTTGACTTTGCTGACGTGGCTGTTGACTGGGCCCACCCGTCTGTGACTCGGGCAGCACAGTCACACAGACCTGTGGGACCCATAGGTCAGGTTTGACCTGGACCAGCCCCTGTTGACTGCTGACATCACAGTGATGTCATGCTGACACAATAAGTGTTTTTTGGAATTTAAAATAAATCATAAATGATTTATTTATTTCAGAAAATAGCGAAAACTTCTAAAAATCACAGGGAATAATCTATAACTCCAATGAAAATAATTTATATATGAAAAATGATCAGAAAAATTCAAGGAATCTGTTTATGGCATTTTCATGCATGCCTGAACAAGTTAAACCTGCTGATAAGGTCAAATCAATTAAATGACATTTGAATAATCACATATGGAGTTTGAATTTGAACCTTTGGTTCAAACCAACTTCATTTAATATGGTTGCTAGTTGCATTAGCTCAATCAACAACATACTGTCATGTCATGATCATGCATCATATTGTCGCATTACATTGATTGTGTTTTCTCTGTGTTGCCGGTTTTTGTCCCCTCTCGATAGACGTGGTTCCGACGATGTGATCGATGACACCGATGAAGTCCCAATGTTATCTTTAGAAGTGCCAGGCAAGCAAAACCCCATTGAGCATTCCGATACAATCCCACTCTCTCGCTCTTGCTCTCTTTTACTGCATTAGGACAACAACGCTTCAACTGTTACCTGCTGTGGTAGTTGAACCCCTTTCCACTGCATGACTTGTCATTGCCATAGTAAATAGTTGAAACCCACTAGTATGAGTAGGAGTTGTTTGAGCCATGTTGTGCCTACTCATTCATGCTTTCTGGTTATGCCTGCTATTGCTTAGAGTTGTGCCAGGTCTTATTCATCGGGGATGAATTGTAAGGGTGATGAACATGTCCTACTATGTGAGAGCTAAGTGTGTGAACACGATTTGGTAAAGGTAGCGATGAGAGGCCATGTAGGAGTACATGGTGGGTTGTCTCATTGCAGCCGTCCTTAGGAACTAAGTTCTGTGTTGGTTGATCCATGAACAGTTACTACCACGCATTGAGCTCCAGGCGCTCCAAGCTCTCTCGACTTATTGACTGCCCTTGTCCTCTGTCCAGGAGTTGCAACTAGTTTCTGGTGTTTGTAGTTTACTGGAGGTCGTGCGCAGCGCTGACCCTCGGGGTGGGCTGTGACGCGGCAGGTACGTGGCACGGCGTACCGGTCGCTCGTTTGGTGCTGCGGGAACCCTGTACACATCGTTTGGGGCCGTGAGTGACACCCCAGCCGGATCTCCCCACGGATGGAACCCAAATAGGCGATAAACCTGGACTAGAGACTTGTGTGGTTGTCAGGTCGTGCCGACACCCTCGCTGGGCCTCCGCTTGAAGGTTGCCGAGTACATGTCGTGTAAATGGTGGTAAGTGGTGAGAGCGTGTGTGAAGAAGTACACCCCTGCAGGGTTATATATGATCTATTCGAATAGCCGTGTCCGCGGAAATGGACTTCTGGGTTACCTTTACAGTTCATAGACAAGTGAAAGTGGATACTTTAAAACACGCAAGATAAGCGTGGATGAACAGTGGTCATCACCTACTTTGACAGTGGGGGACAAGAGCATTAAATGCCCGTCGCCGTCGACCCCAAAAGCGCCCGCCCGTGCGTCTCCGTTCGCCACGGCGGTAGCCTCGTCACCGTGGAGTGCCACCGTGTCCCCCAGGCTGCACAGCCATCCGCCACGCGTCCCCGGAAAGACCCCAGGGCGATGCGTGGGTCGATGAGCTGGAGCGCGGGCACACAGCGTGAGTTCCCCCCGGCAAGCACCTTGCCGGGGCCTTGACCTTGCTGGGCCCTGGAGCTTGTCGCTCCCCGGGCCCTGCCGGGGCACATGTTGCGCCGAGGCATGTCTTCTGAGATGCAGTCTTCTGGTCCTCCTGGCAAGCTCCTCTTGCCAGGGTCTTGTGCTAATGTTATAGTCTTGAGCCTGGGACGGCCTTCCCGGCAAGCTCCACTTGCCGGGGTCTTGATCTTCTGTCTTGTATACTTTGTTTTTGAATGGCTTAATATCAACGTCGACGACGACTCCACGGCGTCGTCGGATCCGCGGGCTCGTCGGGACCAGCGCCAAGTCCTTGACGACCGGCGACAAGAAGACGCTCGGACGACGATCGAGCGCCGCCGAGAAGCTCGGCGACAATCAGATCAACGTGCTGGGACCGCTGTTGACACACCCGCGCCCGGTGAGCCAGGCGACTTGCCGTACGCGGCAGGTTGCCCTGCGTTTACCCGTGAGCTGCGGCGTGTCCAGTGGCCCAGCATGAAAAACTTCAGGCCTGACGTACCCGAGAAGTACGACGGCAAGACGCACCCCTCGGAGTTCCTCAGCATCTACACCATCGCGGTGCAAGCTGCCGGGGGGCGCGACGAGAAGATACTGGCGAACTACTTCCCGCTGGTGCTTAAGCCAAACGTTCGTTCTTTGCTTATGCACTTGCCGGAAGGCTCTATTTCTTCGTGGGCAGATCTGTGCCACCAATTTGTTGGCGCCTTCACGGGCGGCCACAAACCCCACGGCCAGGAGAGTGATCTCCACATCTTGGCCCAGAAGGAAGGAGAGCCCCTGCGCAAGTATATCCAACGATTCAGTCGCGTCCAGCACAACATCCCCGACGTCCACCCTGCTGCGGTTATTAGCGCGTTCCACCAGAACGTGCGTAACCGCCGCATGCGTGAGGAGATGGCAATGACCAAGATACGGGATGTCAGCGAGCTCTACGCTCTAGCTGATAAGTGCGTGCGCGCCGAAGAGGGGAGGAGACTCCCCGGAGAGGATGCTGACGCAAGGGGAAGCGACAGCGACGACGCTGCCCCGGCAAAGAAGAGCCGGCGGCGAAACAACAGGAAAAAGAAAAGCAAGGAAGTGCTGGTCGTTGAGAAGTCCGGCAAGGAGGCTCCCGCCAAGACAGCACAGGCCGGCAGCTCCGGCAAGGAGCCTGCCCCTGTAGCGGCAGCCGACAAGCAGGACGACTCCGACAAGCAATATTGCAAGATCCACCGCACCAAGGGTCATGACCTTTCGAACTGCAAGCGCGTCGAGTACCTCGTAGAGCAGCAGAAAGCTGAATACGAGCGGCGCGACAAGGAGAAGGCCCAAGGTGGCGGAGGAGAGCCAAGCAAGAAGCGGCCATTCAATGGCCGGGGAGGACGCCGCGGCAAGGCCAAGCAGCGGCAAGGTGATCGACCTCCCCGGGGCCGCGACAAGGACGAGGAAGAAGAGGACGACGATGACATGGAGGAAGGTGATAACAGCGAACAGGAGTTCCAGAAGGCCACGGAAGTCCTGTGCGTCAACGGCGGCGCCTCTCTGCATACTTCCCACCGCCAACTCAAGCAGTGGGTGCGGGAAGTAAACGCAGCAGAGCCGCCCGTTGAGTCGCGCAGGCTGCTGAAGTGGTCCAGCACGCCCATCATTTTTGATCTTGAGGATCACCCTGACCGCACCACTGCGGTCGGGTGCTTGCCGATGTTGGTCTCACCAACCATCCGCAACCTCAGGGTCACCAAAATGTTGGTTGACGGCGGGGCCGGCCTGAACTTGATCTCCTCAGCTGTGATCAAGAAACTCCAGATCCCAGATGGCGAGCTCGAAGAAACCGGTTCGTTCCAAGGAATAAACCCGGGTAGGAGCAAGCCCAAGGGGAAGATCACTCTGCCGGTGACCTTTGGCGGGGAGCTCAATTTCAGGACAGAGAGGATAACCTTTGATGTTGCCGATATCCCATTGCCATACAATGGGATACTTGGACGTCCTGCCCTCGCCAAGTTCATGGCAGCTTCCCACTACGCCTACAATGTACTCAAGATGCCGGGGCCGATAAGCGTCATCTCTGTCCATGGCGACAAGAAGGACGCGCTTATTTGCGCCGACAAGATATACCGGGACGCAGCAGCCGCAGCGGAGAGCAACACACTTGCCGCTGAAGCTCCCGGGGGGAAGAAGACCAAGACCAAGTCCGGCAAGTGCTCTGGGGCCCACTCTGGCAAACGCACCTCTTCGGAGTGCTGCGCTGCCGTCGAGGACGTCCCATCGAGCTCCACCGGCAAGTGCAAGAAGGGGATGGCCGCTCCACCGGCAACCAAGAAGGTGTCCGCCAAGGAGGACGGCACTGGTGGTACCTTCACCATCAGTGCTACCCTTGACAGCAAATAGGAAAGCGCGCTCGTTGACTTCCTGCGGGCGAATGTCGATGTGTTTGCATGGCAACCATCTGACATCCCCGGCGTTCCCAGGAAGGTAATTGAGCACAAGCTTGCTGTTTGTCCTCATGCGCGGCCCGTCAAGCAGAAGGTCAGGAAGCAAGCCGTGGAGCGCCAAGAATTCATTGCCGAAGAGATCAAGAAACTAGAAGCAGCAGGCCTGGTTAGAGGCGTGATCCATCCCACGTGGTTAGCAAATCCAGTTGTCGTGCGTAAGGCCAACGGGAAGTGGAGACTGTGTATAGACTTCACCGATGTGAATAAAGCATGTCCCAAGGATCCATTTCCCTTGCCGCGCATTGACCAGATTGTTGACTCCACTGTCGGATGTGAGCTACTTTCCTTCCTTGATGCGTATTCAGGCTACCACCAGATTTTCATGGCCAAGGAAGACGAAGAGAAGACTGCATTTATCACTCCATGCGGCACATATTGTTTCATACGCATGCCCTTTGGATTGAAGAATGCATGCTCTACATTTGCAAGGGTAGTGCACACTGCTTTTGAGCCACAGATCCACAGAAACGTAGAAGCCTACATGGATGACATAGTGGTGAAGAGTAAGAGCAGAGATACCCTGATTCAAGATTTGGAAGAAACTTTTGAGAACCTGCGCAAGATCCAGCTCAAGTTGAACCCCGAGAAGTGCGTCTTCGGAGTCCCCTCCGGCAAGCTTCTCGGGTTCTTTGTGTCCCAGAGGGGGGTTGAAGCTAATCCCGACAAGATAAAAGCCATCGAGCAAATCGAAGCCCTGAAGCACGTCAAGGACGTAAGGAGACTTGCAGGTTGTGTAGCTGCCCTCAGTAGGTTCATTTCAAAGTCTGCAGAACGCGCCCTGCCTTTCTTCAAAATTTTGAAGAAGGCAGGTCCTATGAAATGGACCCCAGAAGCGGAGGCAGCACTGCAAGACTTGAAACGATACCTATCCTCCACTCCAATACTTGTCGCACCTAGGCCACAAGAGAAGTTGCTGCTGTACTTAGCGGCAACCAATCAAGTGGTTAGTGCTGCGTTGGTAGCGGAGAGGGAGGCAGAGGAAGAGTCTACACCACCGGCAAGCGAATCCAGCGACAAGCAGGGAGCTGCTCCGACAAGCTCTGGCCCCGACAAGGATAACTCTGCGCAGGAACAAGGAGGAGTGCGAAGAAAGATGGTGCAGCGCCCGGTGTATTTTGTGAGTTCCCTCTTGCAGGGGGCTAGATCAAAATACTCCGGGGTGCAGAAGTTGCTTTTCGGCCTCCTCATGGCCTCGAGAAAGCTGCGCCATTACTTCCAAGCACATGAGATAACAGTGGACACTCGCTTTCCGTTGAAGAGGATATTGCAGAATCCAGAAGCAACAGGCAGGATCGTCGAGTGGGCACTGGAGCTGTCAAGCTTTGGTCTCAAGTTTGAGAGTACTTCAGCTATCCAGAGCCGAGCTTTGGCAGAATTCATAGCTAAATGGACCCCAACGCCCGATGAAGAAGTTCCGGAGACAAGTGTACCTGTACAAGAAGCGACGAGTGAATGGGTAATGTACTTTGATGGTGCCTTCTCGCTGCAAGGCGCCGGTGCTGGCGTGGTACTCATAGCGCCCACCGGAGAGCACCTCAAGTATGTTATCCAGATGCACTTTCCCAGGGAGCAAGCGACGAACAATACTGCTGAGTATGAAGGCTTGCTTGCCGGCCTCAGGATTGCGGCCGAACTTGGGATTAAGAAACTGATTGTGCGGGGAGACTCTCAGTTGGTGGTCCGACAAGTTAACAAGAGTTACCAGAGCCCTTTGATGGAAGCTTATGTAGATGAAGTGAGGAAGCTTGAAGAACACTTTGAAGGTCTGCAAATGGAGCACGTTCCAAGAGCTCAGAATGAAATTGCAGATGGCCTTTCAAAGTGTGCTGCGATGAAGTTACCTGTGGAACCAGGGACCTTCCTGCTCAAGCTAACTCAACCATCCGTTACACCATCAGTTGGGCAAAGTAAGAAAAGAAAGTTGGTCTCCGGCGACTACTTGCCGGCGGATCTTCCCGAAGCCGCCGCCAAGGTTCCCAAGATCAACGACCAGAACGCTGAGGAACAGTTTGCTCCTGCAGATCCTAGGATCTGTACAGTTGAAGCAATCGTTCCCGACAAGCCTCGCCCTGGCGAGCTTGCCGAGGGACTATCAGCTCCGGCAGAACCAGAGGTTCTTGCCGTAGAAGCTGGGGTTCCCGCAGCGGCCCTCATGCCTTTAGTCCTTGCCGTTGAGCCTCGGGCTCCGGCATGGGCGCAGCAGATTGTCCGTTTTCTGCAAACTGGAGAACTTCCCGACGACCCAGAAGAGATAGAGAAGATAACCAGGCAGTCAAGTATGTACCAGTTCGTTGACAACGAATTGTACAGAAGAAGACTCAATGGTGTCAGGTTGAAGTGCATCTCCAGAGAAGATGGACAGAAGCTGTTGGCAGAGATACATGGAGGCATATGTGGCCACCACATTGGCGCAAGGGCACTTGTCGAGAAGGCGTTCCGGCAAGGGTTCTTCTGGCCAGAAGCCCTCCAAGATGCAACTGCACAAGTAACCAAGTGTGAAGCGTGCCAGTTCCATGCTAAGCAAATTCATCAGCCAGCTCAAGCTCTCCAGACGATCCCTTTGTCCTGGCCCTTCTCGGTCTGGGGGCTCGATATCCTCGGCCCTTTCCCCCGTGCTGTCAGGGGCTTTGAGTACTTGTACGTTGCAATCGACAACTTCACAAAGTGGCCAGAAGTGGAACCGGTGAGAAAGGTGACAGCACAGTCGGCGGTCAGGTTCTTCAGGTCGATTGTTTGCCGTTTCGGGATCCCTAACAGGATCATCACCGACAACGGCACGCAATTCACTAGTCGCACCTTCATGCAATACGTCCAAGACCTTGGCGCCAAGGTCTGCTTCGCTTCTGTTGCTCACCCGAGGAGCAACGGTCAAGCGGAGAGGGCAAATGCTGAAGTGCTGCGCGGACTCAAGACAAGGACTTTTGACAGGCTGCGCAAGTGCGGAAGAAACTGGATAGAGGAGTTGCCGGCGGCTCTTTGGTCAATCAGAACGACACCAAATCGAGCCACCGGACAGACACCCTTTGCTCTTGTCTATGGAGCAGAGGCAGTTCTCCCCACGGAACTCGTATACGGATCTCCTCGAGTGCTCGCTTATGATGAGCTCAAGCAAGAGCAACTGCGACAAGATGATGCATTGCTCCTCGAGGAGGAACATCTCCAGGCTGCTGTACGAGCTGCTCGATACCAGCAAGCCTTGCGTCGCTATCATAGCCGCAAGGTTAAGGCCAGGAGTCTCGAGGAAGGCGACCTTGTTCTTCGGCGTGTTCAGTCCGCCAAGAATTCTAACAAGTTGACGCCGAAGTGGGAAGGCCCTTATCGGGTGAGACAAGTCACAAGACCCGGCGCTGTCCGCCTTCAGACCGAAGAAGGCTTACCGGTGAGCAACTCCTGGAACATAGAGCATCTTCGTAAGTTTCACCCATAAGGCGCGGTTGCCGTGATCCGCTCCGGCAACCACCTTTTGTACGAGTCTTGCCGCTGTTGCATGTAATCCTTTGTACAAAGCCGGGCGCAGATCCCGTGCATTAGTAAAGCTCTCGTGTTTTGCACTATTTGCCTTTCCCATGCTTTTCTTCGTTATTTGCATGCATTGTCTTGCATTTTGTGCAACACACGTACCCGGTAAGCATTAGCACGCCGAAAGGCCATATACTTGTTTTCCCTTCTCTTTTTCTTTCCCTCTTAAACAGAAGGAATGTTCCTCGCGCACAAGTTTGCCGGGGGGGAAGGAGATGGAGGATGAACCAAGTGCTGTTCAAGAAAGAGAAGCCTTATCGGAGAAACAAGCAACATATGAAAGCTAAGTTACCAGAATTTGAGCAGTTCAAATTTTTAAATTTTAGTTATCTTCCTTGAACAACCACACTTTGTATGGAAAACCTGTGCGCGGAGGAACCTACCCGTGGCTGGACGCACCCTTACCTTGTTTTCGAGTACGCTCAACGACTTAAGTGAGCTGCGACAAGTGTCGCGCCCTTACTTCGTTTTCGAGTTCGCTCAGCAAGCTAAGTGCGTTGCGGCTAGCTGCGGCAAGGTTGCTTGCCGATAAGGCCTTTGCCAGCAGGCTGCTCAGAGTCCAGCACTCAGCGCTCGCGGCAAGGGTCCCTTGCCGGCGAGTTCCCTAGAAGCGTAGGGTTAAAAGCATACAAAGTAAAGGACCAAAGCAAGGGAGATAACATTGCACTAATTGCTCAAAATAAGATAGTATATTACAAGGGATAACTTGTCACAATCACTAATAGATTCATGTCCATGGCACGCTATGCAGCAACAAAGGAAATAGAAAGAAGGAGGCCTAATCTACGCGGTCGCCCTCGCGCCTGGAGATCTTGTTCACCTTGGCGATGATGTGGGCGACCTGCGCCTTCAGCGCCTCCTGATCTGCGTCGTCCGGCAAGCTGCGGAGGACGTTGACGAGATTTATGCCGGGGTTGCGGTAGACAATCTTGGTCAGGACACGCTCCAAGGTACCCGCGCAGAGCTGGCGCGACTCCTCGGCAAGCTGCGCGGGGAGCTTCTGCTGCAGACGCGCGAGCGCTGGCGCGACCCCTCTGAAGAAAAGACTGAGCTTGGCGCTGTGGGGGAGATTTGGGTCCGGAGAGTACACAAGGTGTTCAACCCTCAGTGCCATCAGCTCCTTGTCGATGTTGGAGGCGGAGGGGACCAGCTCCTCCGTCCATTGCTCCACCGCCTGTTTGAAGAGGTTCGTGGAGGTGGCAGTGCTCTCCACCAGCTCCCGCTCCTTGCGAACCTCCTCCTTCAACTTGGTCTCGCGGTCCCGGGCAACGTCAAGTGAATCCCTCAAAGTGGAGACCTTCAACTCAAGATCAGCAATCGAGTCCTTGGCGGCTTTGAGCTCGTCGCCCTGCTTGGAGAGGCGTACCTGAAGCTCGGAGTTGGTATGGGCGTCCTTCTCGCGCTCTATGTTGAGCGCGGTGACCCTCTCCGTGCTCGCCTTCAGGTACTCCTCCAGCTGCGCCACCTTGGCTTCAAGGTCCTACTTGGCGTTTTCCGCGGCGATTGCAGCTTCCTTCACCTCCTTCAGAGCCTGCTCCCGGGCGGTGAGCTCGTCGTCATGGGCGTCGAGCTCAACCTTCCGCTGGTTGAGCGCCCCTTCTCGCCGGGACAGCTCTTCGCCAGTCAAGTGCTGCTGCTCCTCGGCCTCAGCCTTCTCAAGCAGAAACTCCTGCTGCTCTCCGGCTAGCCTCTCGCGCTCCTCCGCCAAGTCGTGGAGGGCCGCCTGGTTGGCTGCGCGGAGTTCCGCGGCACGCTTCTCCAAGTCTGCCGCGGCCTTGGCGGTGAGGGCTTCTCGGGAGTCCAGCTTCGCCTGCCTGGCCCGGTAAAGGGGCGTGAGCTGGCGAAGCAGCTTCTCCTCCTCGGGCTCATCGCTCCCGCCAGGCGCCTCGACAATCTTCAGTCCCGCGGAGGCGAGGACCTCTCCATCAAAGGTCTCTCCCTCCACGGGTGCTCGCAACGAGGATCCCCATGGCACTTGTATGAAGACGCCACCGGGGGCCTCAAGATAGAAGCCGGACTGCTCCTTATCGGCGGAGGGGTCGGCGGCCGGCGCAGCGCTTGACGCTCCTGCCACCTCCGGGCCGGCAGTGTGGCCGCCGTCCCCCTCCCCGGCCACGGCGTCTGCGGCTGGAGCAGCCTCCTCCGCGGCAGGCTCGTCGGCTCCTGCCATGCCCTCTGCGGCAGTGGTGTTTCCGCCGTCGCCCTGCGCGCCCTCCTCGCCGGTGGCCTCGGTCTCCATCCGGTCCGGTGCGGGAGGATCTAGAAGAAAAAGAAGAAAGAAGATCAAGCAAATATCCAAAAAGACAAGTCCAAGAAGAAAAAGTTGTCAGGCTTACCTTCGCGGACTTCATCGACCACAGGCTCCCTCGCCGGGGAGTCCATCCTTGGCGTTGGAGCGGTGGCTCCTGCTGGCGGAGGGCCGCCCGTGCCCTCCCTTGGCGGGGTGGACACCCTTGTCGGGCTGCCCGCCCTTGGCGGGGAGCCCGTCCTTGGCGGGACGTCCTCCCTCGCCGGGGAGTTCGCCCTTGGCGGGGGAGGTGGGATCTGCAGCTCCTCGGGAGTGACCTCCGGTTGCTCCTGCGGCTGCGGCTCCGTTTCTGCACAAGTCAAGCAAAACAAGCAAGGCAACAAGATGTCAATACAAGCGAAAACCTCAAGCGCACCCGACAAGTAGGAAGTTCAAAACCAGACTTACGCTGGGGGCTGCGCTGGGGGCTGCTCCTCGGAGCAGCGCTTGGGTCCGGCAAGTTCGTCGCCGGCGCATCCCCTGTCGCCGCGACGGGCGAGTCGTCGTCGACCTCGACCACGGGAATCTTGGCCCGCTTTGCCGCTCGCTGGGCCAGGGACCTGAACACAAAAACAAGATCAGAATCATCAACGAAAGAATCGAGACAGAATTGAAGAAGCTACAAAATACAAGTGCTTACTCCTCTTCCTCGTCGTCGTCGTCGCTCAGGGCGGAGAAGTCGAACTCCACCTGGGGCGCGCCCGCGCGAGGAGCAGGGGGAGAAGGCTCCCTCGGGCGCTTGGCGGTCTCCGGGGCTGGGGGCTGCGAAGACCCAGCCTCCGTTGATGCCGAGGCCCGGGGAGCAGGCGGAGAAGCTGCTCCACTCTGGGAGGATCCTCCTCCACTAGGCGCTGGTGTGCGAGGCGCCTCCGTTGCGGCTGACGTGCGGGGCGCCTCCGCCGCGGCTGGTGCATTGGGGGCCCCTGTCGCGCCTTGGCTCGCTCTGGTGGCCCGCGTCGCCCGGCGAGCAGGCTGCTGTCGGGGCGCCTGCGTCCTCGTCGCTGTGGGCGCCTCGCGGAGGCGCTTCCCCGGCACTTGCTTTGGACTTGCCGGAGGTGGGGAACTCTCCGTCGACGAGGAGGCGTCGTCGCCGAGTCCTAGAGACCCGCCGGTGTCTTCCTCGGTCTCGGTGTCCTCCTCCTCCTCCCCGACAGGCCCGCTGGATCCAGCACCTTGCCCCGCGGCCCTGCTCCCTCCGGTGGCTCCGCTCCCTCCGGCACCTCTGCTTCCTCCGGCAACCTCGCCTCTTGCCGCGGCCTCGCTCACAACCCCGGGGATCCCGGCATGCCTCAGTGAGGGGACCCCGGCGAGCTCGTCGGGCGGAAGTTTGAGAAGTCTCCGGATCTCTGCCTCCTCGGCCTGGCACGACGCGTCCTCAGCCTCTGCCTCGTCAACAGTGAACCCGAAGTCTCCTACCGCTGCGGCTGCGGCGGCCTCTTCCACCCGAGTAGCAATATAAGCTATCTCCCGATCCGTGATGGCCCGGGTGAGACCCTTGATCTCCTCGGTGTTCTTCGGCACCTCGACCAAGTTATCAAAGAAACTCATAATGGCATCCGGCGTGGGCACTATCCATGTTGGGTCGACGCCATGAGAGTCACACGCGGGCATCATCGCCCGCAAGGCATCCCGGGCAGTGCTGTTGCACAGCGGCACCACTCCCCGGGGAGGTCTAAACCACTCCGGATGGGCCGGGTCGTGCTTAAAAAGCTCCCGGACCATCCCCTTCAGCTCCAACGACGTGAAGTTCAAGTTCAAACCTGGGCGCAGCCTCATAATATCCGCCGCATTGCCAAACTCCCATGCTGGCCTTTTCCTCTCCTGTAAAGGGGCAATGCGGCGGCGGAGGAAATTTGCCCCTACCTCTCCGATGGTCAACTTGGCTGTCCGGAGACGAAGTATTCTGACAAGGGCAACATTGAGCTTGACGTCATCCGCGGCCAAATCGCTCCAGTCCCTGCCGCGCACTATAGCTGTTGTGCGCGGCGCAGTGAAAGGCTGCGGCTCGTCCTCCACGACCCAGCACCAATCCGCGCGCCACTCCTCCCACTTGCCGCGGAGCTCCCCTTTCAGATAAGATTCCTTCTTGTTCAAGCGGAAGATCCAAGAGATCCCCCCGGAGAGGGGGGCGCCGGCCTCTACTCTAGGCATGAAGAAATGCCGAAAGAGTTCTACGTTTGGATATATCCCTATGTAGTTTTCGCACAGATGTGCGAAAACCGCCATCGTAAGGATGGCGTTGGGGGTGAAGTCTAAGAGATGGAGGTTGTACGTGTTCATGATGTCGCAGAAAAACTCCGAGAACGGAGGGCACAAGCCACAGTGAAAGAAGACAGCAAAGAAGAAATACCCGCCGGGGTACAGATCTCTGGCGGCGGCCGGGTAGACTCTGGTACGAGGATGCGCCTTGGTCTTCTTGGCCCAAAAAAGGTAGTACTTGTTCCAGAGCTCCCTCGCGCTGAGCCTTGGCGCGAAGACGACATTCCTCTTTCGCAAGAGAGCAAGCTTCGCCGCCTGCTCGGATTTCTCTTTCTTGGCCTTCTCTGCCTTCGCCTTCTCGGTCTTCGGGGCCATGGCGGAGGCGGCGAGGGAAGGGGGCGAGGAGTTCGGCCGCGCCGCGGATGCGGAAGACGGCGGAGGAGGTGTGGAGGCGGAGCGCAGAGGGGGGTTTCTGGAGGTTGAAGAAGCAATGAAAGCGCAGGAGGGAAACTGCCCCTGCTTCTTCTGCCTTTATGGGGGGAGTGGGGGACGCTCCACATTTCCCATTAAAGAACGTGGCCACGATCTCTCCCACGACGCCGCAATCGACGCGTGCCGTTTGGGAGGGGCGTGGCGGATACGGAAGGGAATCTAAGGCTCGCCGTGGGCCGCGCGTGCCCGTGCACTGTTCTGGGCCTGGCCCAACAGCGCTCGGCACCGTGTGTGGCCCAGGCCCGGGGGCTCCTGTCGGTGTACTAAGGTAGGGGAACCACAGTACCCCAACTTGTGCACGGGCTGTAGCAGCTCCCCGCGGCAGGGTTTACCACGTGCTTACCGGAAACCTTTCCGGTCCTTATTAAGCCATTCAAAAACAAAGTATACAAGACAGAAGATCAAGACCCCGGCAAGTGGAGCTTGCCGGGAAGGCCGTCCCAGGCTCAAGACTATAACATTAGCACAAGACCCTGGCAAGAGGAGCTTGCCAGGAGGACCAGAAGACTGCATCTCAGAAGACATGCCTCGGTGCAACATGCGCCCCGGCAGGGCCCGGGGAGCGACAAGCTCCAGGGCCCGGCAAGGTCAAGGCCCCGGTAAGGTGCTTGCCGGGGGGAACTCACGCTGTGTGCCCGCGCTCTAGCTCATTGACCCACGCATCGCCCTGGGGTCTTTCCAGGGACGCGTGGCGGATGGCTGTGCAGCCTGGGGGACACGGTGGCACTCCACGGTGATGAGGCTACCGCCGTGGCGAACGGAGACGCACGGGCGGGCGCTTTTGGGGTCGACGGCGACGGGCATTTAATGCTCTTGTCCCCCACTGTCAAAGTAGGTGATGACCACTGTTCATCCACTGTTCACGCACTGTTCCCGCACTGTTACAACTACCATCAAAGTTACATTTCTGCCCTTTCTTCTACGTTGACACCTGTCGGTGACCCCTTGAGCTATAAAAGGAGGCCCATGCACAACGTACAAAGGGTTCGGAACCTAGACAGCTCTCTCGCTCGGTGTAGCTAGTTCTTCAAGCTCCCGAGCTCCAACACTCAATACAATCTAAGCAGGAGTAGGCTTTTACGCGTCCGTCGCGGCCCGAACCTGGGTAAACTGCCCGCGTGCTCTCCTCGATCTGCTCTTCGTGCTCCCTCCGCTCCCTTACCGCAACGAACAAGGGGCTCCGGTCCCATAGGTGCTCGTGGTGGACAGTTTCCCCCGACACCAAGCAACTCCGTTGCTTGGTAGTTAATGGACGATATTCTCATTCTTAGCATGCTGGTTATTGAATCATCATTCTAAGAATGATCGTGCTACCTAGTCCTTATTCCTGGTGCACTCCTCGATCAATGAGTTAGGATTGTGTCAATCTCTCGCTCTTTTGATCATATCGTCTTGCCCTGAAAAGCAAGATTGATCTCGAGCTTAGTAACATATCGGTGGTCCGTGATTTTCCGAATATCTTCTCGAAAGTATTACCAGGTTGCTCCCTGACCGTTATGTTGAGCCCGTGATCAAGCTGGTTTCTCTGTAAACCAGCCATTCCCCAAGAATCTGTGTTGGATAACCTGAACTACTTGGTTAAGCTAAACAACAACTTGGAGAGTTGGAAGATAAAGCTTGCCAGCTTAGTTCATTTCAAGGGGTATATTTGCGTGTGTTGAAGATATATGATATCTTCATCAATTGGTCCCTGTGATCAGTTGTTGGACCTATTGTCGTATCAAAACTTTGATTTGATTATGGGCTATTATCAAATCAAATCAGAACCAATGATGTTCATAATGTTGTCTTACTCGTGGTTGATCCCTCGAGCAAACACCATTATATCTTTTGGGTCTGACCAATGCTATCACTTGTTCACATAATTATGGAATTCCATCTTCGTGGAAACCTGGATGAATTGTTGTTGAGCCCATCAGCAACACTGCTACCTTCTCCATGATTTATGTTGAACATCCAGCTAGTATTGGAAACCTTATAAGCATTATCTTCGTGTTCCGTGCATGAAGCATATGTTGGATGAGAGAAGAGACTTTCCCTAATTCATGTGTAATTGATGTAAGTTGCCACCATGAGTTCGAGAAAGTTGTTTTGCTTCCTGTGGAATCATCCCAAGTCAGTCATGCATACGTGCGAAGTATTCTGTGGTTTGGAGACTTGCAACCTTCACTCTATATGTATCCCTAGCACACCAAGCCACTGACTGATTTGTTTAAGGAGAAGGAGCTCCTTCTTAAGAGCATGCCTTATGCAGGGACGTCCTTATCCACGATGATGGTTCCTAACCCGAACTCGGTAGTGTTTTATCATAAGACTACTACGTGGTCATGCTTGTCTGGGACAACGTGTTCACAGGTTTTGTAGCAGAATCAGCTCATATTTTGGAGCTTGCTATTGTAGTTCATTCCCGAGAATCCCGCAACGTCGTCTCGTCGATTTGGGTTGCAAACTTTCATTTTTCTTTCTAGACTCGATGAGTCTGGGATGTCCTGACACCAACCAGAACTGAATGTCAGGCAGCTATGATGGTTGGAGCATTTCCCAGGAACTATAATATTGGTCTCTCGATAACCGGTAAAGTGGATGTCGTGGCCAACACACCCAGCCGGAAGACCTATTGTTGTAGAATCTTGACTGAAGAAGTTGGCCACCTCCCCATAAGGATTTCGTAGGATTTACCTCCTAGTTGCTCCTTATGGATTTTTGTGCTTCTGAAGTCCGACCTATACTTGACGTTCTAGGTACCAAACCATTTTAATAAATGGGTTGCGCTAGCACGTCAAGGAGAACATGAGAAGCGGAGTGCTAAATGTCTCTCGATCGATCATCCGGATCTTGCCCTTGACTCCGCTAAGGTGAAATCTGAGAAAGTGTTATCTTCCTTTGCATCTGCATCATCCATCACTATTCATCATGGTAGTTTGTTGTGTTGTCAGCACCATTGGCACGGATAATGGTAAAACCTTGATGAATATGGGAATGCTCAAGTTCTTGAGAGCATGCACAAGCACTAGGTGTTATCATCGACACTAACCGGGATTGCTCCAAGTGTTCTTGGTTATGCTATAACCCCTCAGGAGTAGATTTACTCTCTACTGTTGGGATTCACCCCAGTTACCAGAATCATTCCCAGCATTTGCATTTTGTTCCCAGCTTGCACCGCCAATGTGCCAATTTTCCATGGGTTGCCTTTCTCAGCCACTGCTGTTCAGGATTATCTTCAGAAGTGGACTTGCCATGGGTCCCATCCATCTCCGGTGATAACCAAAATCATCCCTTGTGTTGTCTTCAACAAGGTAGTCCACATCATCCATTCTGGCCCGAGAATGTCATTCCTTCGGACTCCGTCAAACGATCGTTGTGAATACCTTAGGCTGGTATAGAGAATTTCAATGATCTCTATATCAAAAGTAATTCTTTTTGCCACTTAAGGGAATAACTCTACGAGTCACCTTCTCTAAGGTACCCCGTTTGGTGACCTCGATCACCATCTTCCTTAGGTGAGGAATTGGTTGCCTACCAAGTGAACCTTCATTAATTGTTTCACTCCATCCCTCTGGATGAGTGTTCCATGACTCAACTCAAGAGATGTTTCAATGACTCACTCCATGAGTTGATCTTGAGTTGCCCGATCTTTCACAAGATCAACAACCGTGGAGTTTCTTTCGTTGTCACTGTGTTGGACAACAATCTCGAAAGCAAGGATGTCAAGATCAACATGATGCAAGCAATCAACATTCTTTGAATTGCAATTGGATCGGGAAGATTGGGTTAGCTTGTGTCCCCTCTGATTTCTTACCTCACGTCTTGAATCTCGGGATGAGATTCTTGTTTAGTGGGGGTGAGTTGTCACATCCCCAGCTTCACCTTGCAATAGGATAGCACTTGCATGTTGCATCATGTTTAAATTTTCTCAGAAACTGGAAATGCGAATGTACAAACCCTAGCACCAAATGAATTCAACTAGGGTCAAGAATAAAATCATTTCCAATGACGCAAAATACCTTCATCAATGTTGATAATTTTGGCAAGGCTTTGAGACCAAACCAAAAATAGTGAACATTTTTGTGGAATATTTTGGGCACTCAATTAAATCATACCTTATTTGCGTTGGGCATTTAAATATTATATATTATTTTAAATGCTCAAATAATCATAAACTAGAATGTTTACTGTTGGATTTATTCTAAACAGTAGCCATGCTTGGTTTCATGATTTTTGGAAATGCCCTGGCATTTTTAATAAAGCCCTAAAGTTTACAAAGAAAGAAAATAGAAAACAGAAATTAGAAAAGAAAAAGAGGGAAAACCCCACCTGGGCCTTACCTGGCAGAAGAGGCCCAGCCCACCAGGTGCTGAGTGGTCTTCTTCCTCTTGCCAGGAGGACAGGCAGGTGCGTGGCGAGCGCGCCGGCAACGCCTTGCCACCTCCTCCCTGCCTGCTTCCCTCCCCAACGCTCTGGACGAGTGCCACGAGACGCCCTCGACCCCTTGCACCTCACCTCTCTCTCCCTGGACCCCATCCCCCTCCTCTGCTCTTTCTTCCTCGCGTCGCCGAGCACACCCGAGACCGCTGGTCGCCGTACCCATGGCATCGGCCACCCCTCGCCCTGCCGTGGAGCTCAGAAGCACAGCCGCGTCCTTCCCATCCTCTCCACCGAGCTACGGGACGCCGGGAGGCTCTGCTTCGCCGTCATCGTGCTCGTCTTCAACCTTCGGCCGTCGAAGGCCTCGCCGTCGATTTGGCACCACCAGGACCTCCCCGGGCTCGATGACCTCCTCTTCGGCATCGCTGTGAGCTCCTGCTCCGAACCCCTCTCTTCCCCGCCTCTTTTGCACCGCATAGCCCTAGTTCCACCGGAGCCGATAGCTCCTCGCCGCCGGCCATGCTGCCACCATGGCTACGGCCGCGCAAGCTCGCCTCCGAGCACATCAACACACTCAGGGAGGCTCCAGGAGCTCGAATCACCTGCCCATTAGGCCTGCCCCGCACTATAGCCGCAACGTCGTGCACCTCCGAGCTCCGGTGGCCGCCTCCGTCGTCGCTGCCGTCCCTGTAGGCCACACCGGCTCCTCGCGTTTGCGCCAGAAGATGCGCCGCACCGCCAGCTCGCCGTAGCCGCAAACCACGCACGAAACGGAGCTCCATAGCACCGTCTCGAGCAAGTCCGGCGACCCTTCGCCGTCGGCTTTGGTCGCCGGCGTTAAGCCGCCGACGTGGCTCACTTAGTTAGCACTAATGACCCCGCTAAACACCCTAGTGCCACTGACATGTGAGCCCTGTGCCTGTTTAGGTTAGTTTAATCTTCTGTTTAGTTTAGTTTTAAATCCGACAGGACCCACACGTCAGAGTTGACTTTGCTGACGTGGCTGTTGACTGGGCCCACCCGTCTGTGACTCAGGCAGCACTGTCACACTGGCCTGTGGGACCCACAGGTCAGTTTTGACCTGGACTAGCCCCTATTGACTGCTGACATCACAGTGATGTCATGTTGACGCAATAAGTGTTTTCTGGAATTTAAAATAAATCATAAATGATTTATTTATATCAGAAAATAGCTAAAACTTCTAAAAAACACAGAAAATAATCTATAACTCCAATGAAAATAATTTATATATGAAAAATGATCAGAAAAATTCAAGGAATCTGTTTATGGCATTTTCATACATGTTTGAACAAGTTAAACATGCTGATCAGGTCAAATCAATTAAATGACATTTGAATAATCACATATGGAGTTTGAATTTGAACCTTTGGTTCAAACCAACTTCATTTAATATGGTTGTTAGTTGCATTAGCTCAATCAGCAGCATACTGCCATGTCATGATCATGCATCATATTGTCGCATTGCATTGATTGTTTTTTCTCTGTGTTGCCGGTTTTTGTCCCCTCCCGATAGACGTGGTTCCGACGATGTGATAGATGACACCGATGAAGACCCAATGTTATCTTCAGCAAGTGCCAGGCAAGCAAAACCCCATTGAGCATTCCGATACAATCCCACTCTCTCGCTCTTGCTCTCTTTTACTGCATTAGGACAACAACGCTTCAACTGTTACCTGCTGCGGTAGTTGAACCCCTTTCCACTGCAAGACCTGTCATTGCCACAATAAATAGTTGAAACCCACTAGTATGAGTAGGAGTTGTTTGAGCCATGTTGTGCCTACTCATTCATGCTTTCTGGTTATGCCTGCTATTGCTTAGAGTTGTGTCAGGTCTGATTCATCGGGAATGAATTGTAAGGGTGATGAACATGTCCTACTGTGTGAGAGCTAAGTGTGTGAACACGATTTGGTAAAGGTAGCGATGAGAGGCCATGTAGGAGTACATGGTGGGTTGTCTCATTGCATCCGTCCTCAGGAACTGAGTTCTGTGTTGGTTGATCCATGAACAGTTACTACCACGCATTGGGTTCTGGGCGCTCCAAGCTCTCTCAACTTATTAACTGCCCTTGTCCTCTATCCAGGAGTTGCAACTAGTTTCTGGTGTTTGTTAGTTTACTGGAGGTCGTGCGCAACGCTGACCCTCGGGGTGGGCTGTGATGCGGCAGGTACGTGGCACGGTGTACCGGTCGCCCGTTTGGTGATGCGGGAACCCTATACACATCGTTTGGGGCCGTGAGTGACACCCCGGCCGGATCTCCCCACGGATGGAACCCAAATAGGTGATAAACCTGGACTAGAGACTTGTGTGGTTAGTCAGGTCGTGGCCGACACCCTCGCTGGGCCTTCGCTTGAAGGTTGCCGAGTACATGTCGTGTAAACGGCGGTAAGTGGTGAGAGCGTGTGTGAAGAAGTACACCCCTGCATGGTTATATATGATCTATTCGAATAGCCGTGTCCGCGGAAATGGACTTCTGGGTTACCTTTACAGTTCATAGACAAGTGAAAGTGGATACTTTAAAACACGCAAGATAAGCGTGAGTGCTATGGATGGCCTTCTCGTAGGGAGACGAGAGTGGATCCATAGTGGTGTATTGATTGGTGAATATGTGGACTCGTGTGCGCCACCTCAAAAGAGTTACTTGCAGTCGTAGTTTAGAATAGCCACCGAGTCAAAGCTGGCTTGCTGCAGTCAAACTCCACCATCCCCTTTGTGATACTGATGCATATGTAGTTAGATCTGACGTAAGTCTTGCTGAGTACCTTTGTACTCACGTTTGCTTAATTTATGTTTTTGCACAGAGACTTCAGTCTCGCTAGTGGTTTCGCGTGGACTTCGTCGTTTAGCTTGTTACCTCAGCTATGATCTTGTACCCTTGGAGGGTCTTGTAGATAGTCAGGCTTCTCAGCCTTTTTCATTTGTAGGTGTCTGTACTCAGTCATGTTATGCTTCTGTTGCCTGTATGCTCTGTATGTTGGGTCATGTGACCTCTGTTTGTAATAAATGCTTTGATGGCTCTTCTGGGCCTTTATCTGTATGAGTTGTTGAGTTATGTTGTGATGCCATGTTGTATAGCACATACTTGCATGTTATGCGTACGTGTAATGTGTATTGCTATGTGTGGGACCCGACACCTAGTTGTTTAGCCTTGGTAGCCTATCTTACAGGGAAATGTCTCCTAGTGCTTCCACTGAGCCTTGGTAGCTTGCTATTGCTCCGGAACACTTAGGCTGGCCGGCATGTGTCCTTCTTCGTTCCTGTGTCTGTCCCTTTGGGGAAATGTCACGCGTGGTTCCTTTAAGTCCTTGTAGCTTGCTACGACTTGGGTTCATACGTTGATGACCGACACGTTCGTTGCTGGGTCATGTATGCCTGTCTCTGTAATTTAGTGCCACTTTTGGTTTATAACTAGTCATGTCGGCCCGGGTTCTCTGTCATATGGATGCTAGCGACACTATCATATACGTGTGCCAAAATGCGCAAGCGGTCCCGGGCCAGGTAAGGTGGCACCCGTGGGGTACCGTGCGTGAGGCCGCAAAGTGATATGATGTGTTACAGGCTAGACCTATGTGAGTTAGGATCGGGGTCCTGACACATATCATCTCTGCCGAGGGTATTTCTGTCAACCTCGAGAAAGTTGAAGCGATTGTCAACTGGGAACCCCCGCAGAACGTCAAGCAACTCCGAAGTGTCCTTGGTCTCGCTAGCTATTGCAGAAGGTTCGTTGAGAACGTCTCCAAGATTGCCAAGCCTCTCTCAAACTTGCTGCAAAAGAATGTCAAGTACAACTGGACTCCTTATTGTGATGTGGCATTCAAAACACTCAAAGAGAAGCTCATTTCTGCTTCGATTCTTACTCCTCTGGATGAGTCCAAGCCCTATGAAGTCTTCTGTGATGCTTCTTTACAAGGACTTGGTGGTGTTCTCATGCAAGACAAGAAGATTGTGGCATACACTTCTCATCAATTGAAACCAAATGAGAAGAACTACCCCACACATCATCTCGAGCTAGCAGCAGTTGTACATGCCTTGATCACGTGGAGACACCTTCTGTTGGGCAGAAAAGTGGACATCTTCACCGATCACAAGAGCTTGAAGTACACCTTCACACAGCCTAACCTGAACCTTCGCCAGACTCGTTGGGTTGAGATGATCCAAGAGTATGATCCAAGCATTGAGTACATACCTGGCAAGGCCAATGTCATTGCAGATGCCTTGAGCAGAAAGGCATATTGCAACAGTCTCCTTCTCAAGCCATTTCAGCCTGAGCTTTGTGAATCATTCAGGAAGCTCAACCTCCAAGTTGTTCCGCAAGGCTTTCTTGCAAACCTTCAAGTTGCTCCTACCTTGGAAGATCAGATCCGTGAGGCCCAACTAAGTGATGCTATGGTGTAGAAAGTGAAACATGGTATTGATAAGGGTACTCCCAAATACAGGTGCTATCGTGTTGATGAGAAAGACACCTTCTTCTTTGAGTACAGAATTGTGGTTCCCAAGGGTGATCTCAGGAAGCTCATAATGAACGAGGCACATGACTCCCTCCTCTTGATTCATCCCGGAAGTTCCAAGATGTACCAAGACCTCAAGGAATCTTACTGGTGGACTCGCATGAAAAGGGAGATTGCCCAATTCGTGAATGAATGTGATGTCTGCAGAAGAGTGAAGGCAGAACATCAACGTCCAGCCGGACTCCTCCAACCTCTACCTATTCCCGAGTGGAAATTCGACCACATTGAAATGGATTTCGTCACTGGGTTCCCTAAGTCTAAGAAGGGGAATGATGCTATCTTTGTAGTCATTGACAAGCTAACCAAAGTAGCTCACTTCCTTCCCGTCAAAGAATCCATCAATGCAGCTCAGTTGGCAGAGTTGTACACTTCTAGAATTGTGTCATTGCATGGCATTCCTCAAGTCATCTCCTCAGACCGTGGAAGTTTGTTCACATCCAAGTTCTGGGACTCCTTTCAGTCAGCCATGGGCACTAAGATCCATTTCAGCATTGCGTTTCACCCTCTGACTAGTGGTCAAGTCGAAAGAGTGAACCAGATCCTCGAAGACATGCTCAGAGCTTGTGTCATCTCTTTTGGCATGAAGTGGGAAGATTGTCTCCCGTTTGCCGAGTTCTCTTACAACAACAGTTTCCAAGCAAGTGCCGGCAAAGCTCCTTTTGAAATCCTCTATGGCAGAAAGTGTCATACCCCTCTCAACTGGTTCGAGACTGGTGAACGTCAACTTCTTGGAAATGACTTGATCTCAGAAGCTGAAGAAATGTGCAAAGTCATACGTGATAATCTCAAAGCCGCTCAATCGCGTCAAAAAAGTTACTATGACGGCAAGCATCGTGATTTGGCTTTTGACATTGGGGATCATGTCTATCTCCGTGTTTCTCCTATGAAAGGAACCCAAAGATTCGGTATCAAAGGAAAGCTTGCTCCTAGATACGTGGGCCCTTTCAAGATTCTTGGCAAAAGAGGCGATCTATCCTATCAACTTGAGCTCCCCTCCAACTTTGCAAATGTTTATGATGTGTTGCACGTGTCTCAACTCCGCAAGTGCTTCAAGACACCTGAACGCACCATTCTGTTCGAGGAGATTGATCTTCAACAAGACTTATCTTATCGTGAGCACCCGATTGCTATTCTTGAGGAAACTGAGCGCAAAACCCGCAACAAGTCAATCAAGTTCTTGAAAGTTAAGTGGTCACACCATACCGACCGAGAAGCAACGTGGTAACGAGAAGATCACCTTCGTTCCGAGTATCCTTCCTTCTTCCAGTCCTAGATCTCGGGACGAGATCTTTTTGTAGTGTAGGAGAGTTTGTAATGCCCCATTTGTAACACTTTCCAATAATGGCAATAAAACTTCCTCTTTGATCCTTGTCCTTATCCTTGGGGGTCCTTGTCTTATATTTTATTTGCATGGCATGCCTTTTATTATTTTTGCATCCTTGCAATGCTCATCATCATATCATCATGGCATCATAGTTTATTTTATTTTGTGCATGTATGAGACCTGGTGATGTTGTTGTGTGTGAGTTAAGCTAAACCCTACCCCTCTCTTCTCTCTTCTTCTTCTTCTTCTTCTTCTTCTTCTTCTTCTTCTTCTTCTTCTTCTTCTTCTTCTTCTTCTTCTTATTTTTCTCCTTCTTTTCTTTCTGGCCTCTTCTTTGCCCTATTTTGCAAGCCACCTAGCCAAGTGCCATTGTGGTTCTTTCTCCTCCTTTAAATCTTGCCCCATGTGAGCATCCTCTCCACCAAATATCACCTCATTTGAATATGATTTGGTTGGGTTTTAAAATATCGGTCCATATTCAAACTCCTTTTATTTTTCTGCCTCTAAAAATGTCCAAGTCAATTTATTTAAATAGAGCATAATTCACTGAGCTTAGGGGTATTTTTCTTTTCCCCTAATTCTTCTTCTTTATTTATGTGCATTCTTTTCTTTTTCTGCCTGAAGAAATAAAAGAAAAGAAGCAGAGTAGCAGCCTGCAGCACAACCTGGGCCTCCTCCTTCTCTCTCTCTCTCTCTCTCGCCGAGGCCCATCTCCTTCTCCACCCGCAGCGCAGCGCAGCCCAACTCCGCAAGCCCAGCCACAGCCGCACAGTCGCGCCGTAGCCACTCCGAGTGCGTGGCCCCACCTGTCTATGACCCAGCCCCGCGTCTCCGTCTTCCTCCGTCAGAAAAGCAGAGCCCCTCTTTTAAACCCAAATCGTGTCCACCACTCCTCTGTAGGTCTCCCCTTTCCCCTCTCGCCGTCTGGAGAGCTGGGATCCTCCAGATCCGCCGCCCCCATCGACGCCCGAGCATATCTGAGAGCAGCCTCTCGTCGCCAGCGAGCTCCGCGTCGTCCTTAGTCTCGCCAAAGTTGTCTACCTTCTTCCACGACATTGTCTTCTTCCTCTACGTCAACCACGCGGACCCGAGCGCCTCTCCGTCGAGCTCATCTTCCTCTTCTTCCTCTACGGTGGCCGTAGGTGTTCGAGGCGCGCCGTCGACGACTCCGTCCACGCCAGGGCCAGCCGAGCACACCGCCGTGCTCGTGGTGAGCTCCTCTCTCTCCCCAAGCCCTTTTCCCCTTTCTGCGCGTGCTCTAAGCCATAGTTCCACGAGCGCCTGATCGCGTCGCCGTCGGACCTCGTCGCCGGCGAGTGTTCCGATCCCTTTAGCTATTAATGTGGTGCCCGTTCGCTTCACCTAGTTGCGTAGGACCTCTCTGTGCTATCGTCGTGCTGCCTAGAGCCTTGCATCGCCTCGTCGTCGTTCCGTCGCCGCCGTGTTGTAGTTGCTCGCCGCCGGCGAGATAGTGCCCCATAGGCGTAGCTAGTGTGCGGGTTGGATGCGGGACTCTTCAAGGAGTCTCTCGCACCCCTTCGTCGTGCCAATTGGTCGCCGGAGTGGCTCCGACGAGCAGCTCCGACGAGGGTCAGTGCCTCCCATGTTCTGTTGTTGTTGTATATTCTTCAGACATAGCACCATCTATCTGTCAAGATCGATGCAGTGGCGCAGTGGTTTGTCTCCGTCAGTTTCATCAGTAGGGCGTGGGTTCGATCCCCCGCGGGCTCTGTGGTATTTCGCCTATTTTTAGTTTTCGCCTGAGGCTGACAGGTAGGCCCCACCTGCCAGCCTCACAGCTCCAGTTCCAGCCCCCGCGTGCACCCGCCTAGCCAGCTCAGCCTCGCCGGGCCCCCTTGTTAGTGTCACTGGCTAGCTGAGCCTGGGTCCTTCTGGACCTGGCGCCTATTCTGTTTTTATTTCTTTTTCTGTTTTTCTTTTTCTTTTCTGTTTTTCTTATTTAATTAATATCTGCATATACATATTTCTGATGAGTTTGAGTGATATATGAAAAGTGCTTAGAATTTTGTGTAGAATATGAATATGTCACTTGCTGCCATGTTTAAAAACATTTAAAATGATGTTTGAATTTCAACTTGTTTTAAATATGCTTAAACTTGCAAAAAATCATAACTAAATATCTACAACTCCAAATTTAAAAAACTTTATATGCATTTGGGGTAGAAAAATGTGTAGAATATTTTAGTGCTGTCATTTAGCATGTTTGACAACTCTGTCACAGAAGTTTTTCAAATCTGTCCCAAATGCAAATAAATGAAAATGGGAGTTTCTGGATATTGTTGTATTTATTTACAGCCCATTTAAATGTGCTATCATGTTGCTGTTATGTTAGTTGCACCCTTGCCTTGTTAACCAACCTCTTTAAAACATGTTGGTTGCTTGTTTGAAAAACTACATAAACTTGTTAACATGTTCCTTTGCTTGTTTCATGTTTGTGGTGTTGTTCTTGTTTGGGTTGTGATGATATTGCACTCTTGTGACCCCTAGGCCATGCATCATGTCTTTCCATGTTCACATGCTTCATGTTCATGCATCATGTGATTGAGCACTGCATGTTGATTGATTTTGTTCCGTTGTTGCATTGTTGTGTTTGGTTAGAGCCTGGTGAAGATACAGAGTATGAGGTTTCTACCAAGGTTGAGTGTGAGGAGCAAGGTTACGTTCCCTCCGAGGATTCAACAGGCCAGTTGACCTGACCCAGATATCATTACTATCTTTTCCTAAGCTAGATGTCTCGCTCTTTAGCTTATTGCCTCGATGCCTATGTCTGTTTGTCAGCCTCCTATTGTTGCCATGAACCTCTCTAACCACCCAACCTAGCAAACCTTTGATTGGCTACGTAAGCTTCGCTCAGCCCCTCTTATAGCATTGTTAGTTGCAGGAGAAGATTTGAAGATTCTTGCTTCATGATGAAGTTTGTTGGGATATCGCACTATATAATCTGTTAAACTAAATCATGTATAAACTTGGCAATGGGTAGAAGGCTAAGCCTTTGCTTGGTGTTTTGTTCCACTCATGCCTCCCTAGGAACCGTTTAAACCGGTGTTATGTTCCTTGATTTTGTGTCCCTAACACGGTTGGGGTTTATGGGCCCCCCTCGATAACCCGCTTAGCGCTAAAGCTTTTCCAGCAAGGCCCAACTTTGGTTTTACATATGCCTAATAACTAAAACTTGCATAGGGAGTTATAAACCCTTTTCTTTATCAACAACCTGGGCCAGTGCTCCACATGAGTGTTGGTCCAAACTGGGGAGTCTGTGGGGCCACCTCGAGGAAACTCAAGGGCTGGTAAAAACCTGTTGAATCGCCCATCCGGTCGTGGCCTGAGAAGAGATACGCGTGGCTACTATCAGGGTGTCGGCACGCCGGGAGGACTTGCTGGATTAGTTTTACCTTAGTCAGAATATCTTGAGCACAGGATTCCGAGAATACTTGGGTCTTCCCACCTTGGAGTTGCGACTCCGCAGATCGTGAGCTTGTGATGGGCTAAGTTGGGACACCCCTGCAGGGTTTTGATCTTTCGAAAGTTGTGCCCGCGGTTATGTGGCAGATGGGAATTTGTTAATATCCGGATGTAGGAAACTTGACACCATGTTCATAATACACTACCAGCGTGAGTAACCATGGCGGTCGCTTTCCGAAGGGGTTCGGGAAGTGAACATGGTGGGGTTATGTTTGACGTGCTTAGATAGGATCACTTCGTGATCACTTTGACGATCATTGGCACTTCTCTTCTCGCTCTAAACACGTAAGCTAGTGCTAGTGCAGCTGCAACCTTGTTCTTCAGCCTTGTTACACACCCAAGGCTTAGATAGTTTTCCTACCCAGGAACGGGATTGTTGAGTCCTCCATGGCTCACAGATTCTACACAACACCAGATGCAGGTACTGTGGAGAACTACACAGCTGGTGGTTCATAGTTGTACTGGGAGTTCGACGAAGAACGTGGGCGATACTACGTGTCTTATCTAGAGGATCAGTAGGGCTCTTACTAGGAAGATTGGGACCTTGTGTTATTTATTTATGGTATCTTTCATTTGGATCTTCGTCCGTAGTCGGACTCTGATGTGATTTGGATGATGAATGTTTATGTAATGCATTGTGTGACGTGGCGAGTGTAAGCCAACTACTCTTTTGCTATTTCATCCCTCTTTTACATGAGTTGTGCAAAGATACCATTCTTGAGATCATTCTAGTATAATATTATGCCTTTAAGTCGTTCCTCGACACGTGGGAGGTATAATCTCATACTGGGCATTACAAACTCCCCCAAGCTTAGACCTCGCTTGTCCTCAAGCGGAAGCCAAAATCAAAAAATATGTCCACATGTTTAGAGATAGCGGTGTCGATAAAGTAAAATACGGACATGAGGGCATCATGATCATTCTTATAACAATATATATATATATATATATATATATATATATATATATATATATATATATATATATATATATATATATATATATATATATATATATATATATATATATATATATATATATATATATATATATAGTCATATGATTTCTTATGCTAAAGTAACAACCTATTCACAAAGTCGAGTATGAATCAGAAACTTCATTGAAAACTAACAAACTATGATCTCGGTCATTGAAGCAATTGCAATTTATCAGAACATCAGAAAGAGTCAATATAAGAGCTTTTCAGCAAGTCCACATACTCAACTATCATTTAGTCTTTCACAATTGCTAACACCCACGCAATACTTATGGGTATGGAGTTTTAATCGAACACAGAGCAAGATAGGGGCTTATAGTGTTGCCTCCCAACCTTTTACCTCTAGGGTAATGTCAACAATAATAGATCATGATAGCTTACATCCAATTGGGTATATATGTCAGGATCTTTCCAACACAATGTTCTTGCCAAAGGATAAAATGTAAAAAGGAAAGGTGAAGATCACCGTGAGTCTTATAAGCTTAGAAAAATAGATAGGCCCTTCGCAGAGGGAAGCAAAGGTTGTCATGTGCTTTTATGGTTGGATGTACAAAATCTTAGCGCAAAAGAATTTCACTTTATATTGCCACTTGTGATATGGACCTTTATTCTGCAGTTTGTCGCTTTTATTGCTTCCATGTCACAAGATTGTATAAAGTTTATTTTCTCCACACTAATAGATCATACATATTTTAGAGAGTTGCAACAATGACAACTTACTTGAAGGATCTTACTCAATCCATAGGTAGATATGGTGGACTCTCATGGCACAACTGGATTTAAGGATGTTTGGAAGCACAAGTAGTATCTCTACTTGGTGCAAGGAGTTTGACTAGCATGAGGGGTAAAGGCAAGCTCAACATATGGGATGATCCATGGCAATATACTTTATTTCAGATATAAGAAGCCATAACCCATTACGTTGTCTTCCTTGCCCAACATCAACTCTTTAGCATGTCATATTTTAGTGAGTGCTCACAATCATAAAAGATGTCTAAGATAGTATATGTGTATGTGAAAACCTCTCTTTCCTTATTACTTCCTATTATTTGCAACGATGACCAAAACTATGTTTGTCAACTCTCAACAATTTTTATTCATCATACTCTTTATGTGTGAAGTCATTACTTTCCATAAGATCAATATGATCTCTTTGATTCTTTTTATTCTTTCTTTTATTCTTTCATGATCATAGTGAGATAATAAGGCCCATGAATCAAAACTAATCTTTATTATATATAGCTCACGGACTCGATTACATAGATAAGATCATAAAGCAAAGCTCACAACTAGATCATACTAAACTTTGTTCTACTAGATCAAGATATAACCAAAAGGATCGGACTAACAAAAACGGTAAAGATAGAGTGTGATGGTGATACCGGGGCACCTCCCCCGAGCTTGGCAGTTTCCAAGGGGAGTGCCCATACCCATGTGATTATATCTTTTTCTTCTGAGGTGGCGATGATGGGGTTGGTAGCAGTGATGATGGAGTATCGTACATCGAGCATAGGAGGTCCTCCAATTTGCGGATATTGCCCTTGAGTGCGGTGATATGTACCTTTAGCAAAATATTTTCACGTGTGAGATACTTGTTTTGTATTCGAGCTAATTCAATCATCTTGAAAGCTTCAATCTCAGTTGGGTTAAAAAGGTTTGGAAGAGGTTGAAGGATGTCTTCTTCTTCTTCTGCCGGAGCCTGATCCTCCATAGCCTTCTTGATCCTATCCTCCTGGTTGATCTCCCCAGGCTCTTCTCTCTTTAGCTCTATCTTCATTAGCCAAGCATCATTGCCCTCATTGTTGGAGGAGGAGGACGACATGATGCCTGGCCTTGTCAACTCTGGCAGAAAATAGCTCGAAACAAAAGCAGAAGATTTTCGCGTGGTGCGGTTGTCAAAACCTTCGGGAGATTATATAATGAATTTTTACCGACCAAAAGAAGTAACGTGCAAGAAAACGGAGTCCGGGAGGCACACGAGATGCCCACGAGGTAGGGGGGCACGCCCAGGGGGGTAGGGCATGCCCTCCACCCTCGTGGACGCCTCGTGTCCTTTCTTGACTGCTTCTTAATTTTCTATTTTTCTAAATATTCCAAAATGGAGAATAATTGCCATTAGAACTGTTTTTGGAGTCGGTTTACTTACCGTACCACATATCTCTTCCTTTTCGGAGTCTGAATCATTATGGAAAGTGTCCCTTATGTATTCCTCCGGGGTTACGGTTTCAATAACATTGGTTTCAACATTTATGGGATTACCTGAGATATAATGTTCGATTCTTTGACCGTTCACCACCATCGGATTTGTGCCTTCCAAGTTATTGATTTTTGTGGCACCAGATCGATAGACCTCCTCGATAACGTAAGGACCTTCCCATTTAGAGAGAAGTTTTCCTGCAAAAAATCTTAAACGAGAGTTGTATAGTAAAACATAATCACCTACGTTAAACTCATGCTTTTTATCCTTTTGTGATGCCATCTTTTAACTTTTTAAAAATAGTTTGGCATTTTCATAGGCCTGGGTTCTCCATTCATCAGGCGAGCTAATGTCAAATAACCTCTTCTCACCGGTAAGTTTGAAATCATAATTGAGCTCTTTAATAACCCAATATGCCTTATGTTCTAGTTCGAGAGGTAAGTGACATGCTTTTCCATATACCATTTTATACGGAGACATACCCATAGGATTTTTATATGCAGTTCTATAGGCCCATAATGCATCATCAAGTTTCTTGGACCAATTATTTCTAGATCTATTAATAGTCTTTTGCAAAATTAATTTCAGCTCTCTATTACTTAGTTCTACTTGACCACTAGACTGTGGGTGCTATGGGGACGCAATTCTATGATTAACATCATACTTAGAAAGAATTTTGCGGAAAGCACCATGAATAAAGTGTGAACCACCATCAATCATTAAGTATCTAGGGACTCCAAACCTCGGAAAAATAACTTCTCTAAGCATCTTAATAGAAGTGCTGTGATCAGCACTACTAGTTGAAATAGCTTCTACCCACTTAGTAACGTAATCAACAACAACTAAAATATGTGTATACCCATTAGAGGAAGGAAACGGTTCCATATAATCAAAGCCCCAGACATCAAATGGTTCAATAACAAGTGAATAATTCCTGGGCATTTCTTGACGTCTACTAATATTACCAATTCTTTGACATTCATCACAAGATAAGACAAACTTGCGGGCATCCTTGAAGAGAGTAGGCCAATAAAAACCAGATTGCAGTACCTTATGTGCAGTTCTATCTCCAGCACGGTGTCCTCCATAAGGCTCGGAGTGACACTTCATAGGATCTGTTCATGTTCACGCTCAGGTACACAACGTCTAATGATACCATCTACTCCTTTATAAAGGTGTGGGTCATCCCAGAAGTAATGTCTCAAATCATAGGACTTTTTCTTTTGCTGGTATGTGAAACTAGGTGGCATAAATTTAGCAACAATGTAATTAGCATAATCAGCATACCATGGGGCAGTGCGAGAAGCATTTATGACAGCTAATTGTACATTAAGAAAGCTATCATCAATAGGTAGTGGGTCATCAATAATATTTTCTAACCTAGACAAGTTGTCTGCAACGGGGTTCTCAACTCCCTTTCTATTAGTAATATACAGATCAAATTCTTGTAGCAGGAGAACCCATCTAATAAGTCTAGGTTTAGCATCTTTCTTTTCCATAAGATATTTAATAGCGGCATGATCAGTGTGAACAGTTACTTTAGAACCAACAATATAAGGCCTGAACTTATCACAAGCAAATACAACTGCTAAAAATTCTTTTTCGGTAGTAGCATAATTTCTCTGGGCACTGTCTAGAGTTTTACTAGCATAATGGATAACATTTAATTTCTTATCAACTCTTTGTCCTAGAACAACACCTATAGGATAATCACTAGCATCGCACATAATTTCAAAGGGTAAATTCCAGTCAGCAGGCTAGACAATGGGTGCAGAGATCAATGCTTTCTTAAGTATTTCAAATGCTTCTACACAATCATCATCAAAGACAAAAGGAACATCTTTTTGTAAGAGATTAGTTAGAGGCCTCGAGATTTTGGAGAAGTCCTTAATTAACCTCCTATAAAACCCGGCATGACCAAGGAAACTTTGTATACCTTTGATCTCCTAGGGACACATCATCTTTTCAATAGCATCAACTTGAGCTTTATCAACTTCAATACCTCTTTCAGAAATTTTATGCCCAAGACAATACCTTCATTAACCATAAAGTAGCACTTTTCCCAATTCAAGACAAGATTAGTTTCTTCACATCTCTGCAAAACTCGATCAAGGTTGCTCAAGCAATCATCAAAAGAAGTTCCATAAACAAAAAAATCATCCATGAAAACCTCAACAATCTTTTCACAAAAATCAGAGAATATAGCCATCATGCATCTTTGAAAGGTAGCAGGTGCATTACATAAACCAAAAGGCATACGTCTATAAGCAAAGGTACCGAAAGGACAAGTAAAAGTGGTCTTTTCTTGATCCTCTTTTGACACGGGTATTTGAGAGAAACCAGAATAGCCATCTAGAAAGCAAAAATGAGTGTGTTTGGATAACCTTTCTAGCATTTGATCAATAAAAGGTAGCTGGTAATGATCTTTCTTAGTAGCTTTATTTAATTTGCGGAAATAAATCACGATTCTATAGCCTGTAACAATTCTTTGTGGGATCAATTTATCTTTATCATTAGGAACAACAGTAATACCTCCCTTTTTAGGGACACAATGGACAGGACTTACCCGTTGACTATCAGCAACCGGATAAATTATACCTGCCTCTAGAAGCTTTAGTATTTCCTTCCTTACCACTTCTTTCATCTTAGGATTTAACCGTCGTTGGTGATCAACAACCGGTTTAGCGTCCTTCTCCAATTTTATTTTGTGTTGGTAAAGAGTGGGACTGATGCCCTTAAGATCATCAAGAGTATATCCAATAGCAGCATGGTGCTTATTCAGAGTTTTCAATAATTTATCTTCTTCCTGCTCTGAAAGGTTAGCACTAATAATAACAGGATATATCTGTTTTTCATCTAGATAAGTGTACTTTAGAGTATTAGGTAATGGTTTGAGTTCAAACACGGGATCACCCTTGGGTGGAGGAGGATCCCCTAGGATTTCAACAAGCAAGTTGTGTTTCAATAAGGGTCCTTGTTTAAAGAATATTTCATCTATTTCCCTTCTCTCATTCATATACATATCATTTGCATGGTCTAGCAGATATTGTTCTAAAGGATCGCTAGGAGGCACAGCAATAGAAGCAACACCACTAATTTCATCCTTACTAGGCAATGCTTTATCATGGAGTTGTTTACGAAATTTAGCAAAGTTAAAGTCATGAGACATATCCCCTAAACCAACGGTAACAATGTCCTTTTCGCAGTCTATCTTAGCATTAACAGTATTCAAGAAGGGTCTACCAAAGACAATGAGGCAAAATCATCTTGTGGGGAACCAAGAACAAGAAAATCAGTAGGGTATTTAACTTTCCCAAACAAGACTTTAACATCTCTAACAATCCCGACTGGTGAAATAGTTTCTCTATTGGCAAGCTTAATAGTAACATCAATACCTTCTAGCTCAGCAGGTGCAATATCGTGCATAATTTCTTCATATAAGGAATGAGGTATGGAACTAGCACTAGCACCCATGTCACATAAGCCATGATAGCAATGATCTCCTATTTTAACAAAAATAACATGCATGCCTACAACAGGTCTATGTTTTATTCTTAGTATCGGGTCTAGCAATTCTAGCAGCTTCATCACAGAGGTAAATAACATGCCCATCAATATCATCGACCAAGAGATCCTTAACCATAGCAATACTAGGTTCAACTTTAATTTGCTCAGAGGGTGTAGGTGTTCTAGTATTACTCTTACGAACCACAGTTGAAGCTTTACCATGATCCTTTATTCTATCAGGGAAGGGTGGTTTCTCAATATAAGCAGTAGGAACAATAGGATCAACATTATAAGTGATAGTCTTTTCTTCAACTTTAACGGGTTCAACTACTTTTAATTCAATGGGAGGATGATATTTAAACCACTTATCTTCAACTTTAACGGGTTCAACTACTTTTCTTCAATATAAGCAGTAGGAACAATAGGATCAACATTATAAGTGATGTGGTCCTTCGCTCGGGGCCTGGTTTCGATCGACCGAGGGAGGAAGCGACGGGGCGTTGACCTGCGGTCGGCTGGCGATCGAATCCTTCGATCCAGCGAGATCCCAGGCGGCGGTCGGCTGGGTTAGATCGGCGGAAGGAACTGCCAAGTGGCAGGGAAGAGTGGTTGGGACCAAAATATGAGGGGAAGGAGGAGAAGAAAACTAGGCATGTCCAAAATAGACATTGGGGGTCTATAAATAGCAGATTCTAGGGTTAGGGGATTTAGGTGTGTTTGGAGCCCTCCGATCGCGATCCGACGGATCCGATCGCGAGGGGAGCTAGGATGGGCCTAGGGGATGTTAGTGGGCTGCTGGAGGGATGTTTCTGGGCCACAAGTGGAGGCACTTTGGACCCACACGAAAAACTGTTGGGATAGCAAACGGAGTCCAAACGCGACGAGATTTGAGAGGCGGGTTGCACACAACAACACAACAACACACGACAAGTCTCGCGGCACACCGGTAACGTTACACGCCCAAACACCGAAGTAGGCCTACGGGACGTCACGGACACGTGAGGGAGCTCCGGAACGCGAAACGGACAACGGGAAGGAACGCGTGGAACCAGATGCAACCGACAACACAATAGCAATGCGATGCACATGTCTATATGATATGAATGAATGCCACACACTCACACAACAAAACGACGAAAACCCGAAAGACAAAGAACCCGGAAAGGAAATAGATGAAGCCGGAGATATATTATATGCCCAAAAGGGAAAGTATTACATCCAGGGCATTACAAACTCTCCTCTACTACAAAAATATCTCGTCCCGAGATCTAGGACTGGAAAAAGGAAGGGTACTCGGAATGAAGATGATCTTCTCGTTCCCACGTAGCTTCTCGGTCGGTGTGATGTGACCACTTGACTTTCAAGAATTTGATGGACTTGTTGCGGGCCTTGCGTTCGGTTTCTTCGAGAATAGCAACTGGATGCTCTCGGTAAGACAGGTCTTGTTGAAGATCAATCTCTTCAAACGGAATCATGCGCTCAGGTGCCTTGAAGCATTTGCGGAGTTGAGACACATGGAACACATCATGAACATTGGCGAAGTTGGGAGGGAGCTCGAGTTGATAGGCTAGATCGCCTCTTTTGCCAAGAATCTTGAAAGGCCCGACGTATCTAGGAGCAAGCCTTCCTTTGATACCGAATCTTTGGGTGCCTTTCATCGGAGACACACGGAGATAAACATGATCACCAATGTTGAATGCCAAATCACGATGCTTGCCATCATAGTAGCTCTTCTGACGCGACTGAGCGGCCTTGAGATTCTCACGTATGACTTTGCACATTTCTTCGGCTTCTGAGATCAAGTCATTGCCAAGAAGTTGACGTTCGCCTATTTCAGACCAGTTGAGAGGGGTACGGCACTTTCTGCCATAGAGGATTTCAAACGGAGCTTTGCCTGCACTTGCTTGAAAGCTGTTGTTGTAAGAGAACTCGGCAAATGGAAGGCAGTCTTTCCATTTCATGCCAAAAGATATGACACAGGCTCTGAGCATGTCTTCTAGAATCAGATTCACTCGCTCGACTTGACCACTAGTCTGAGGGTGAAAAGAAGTGCTGAACCTGATCTTAGTGCCCATGGCGGACTGAAAGGAGTCCCAGAACCTGGATGTGAACAAACTTCCACAGTCTGAGGAGATAACTTGAGGAATGTCATGTAAATACACGATTCTAGAAGTGTACAGCTCTGCCAATTGAGCTGCATTGATTGATTCTTTGACTGGCAGAAAGTGAGCGACTTTGGTAAGCTTGTCAATCACCACAAAGATAGCATCATTTCCTCGCTTGGACTTAGGAAAGCCAGTGACGAAGTCCATTTCAATGTGGTCGAACTTCCACTCGGGAATAGGAAGAGGTTGGAGAAGACCGGCTGGATGTTGATGTTCTGCTTTCACTCTTCTGCAAACATCACATTCATTCACGAATTGGGCAATCTCCCTTTTCATGCGTGTCCAGCAGTAAGACTGCTTGAGGTCTTGATACATCTTGGAACTGCCAGGATGAATGGAAAGGAGAGAATCATGGGCTTCTTCCATTATGAGCTTCCTGAGATCACCTTTGGGAACAACGAGTCTGTCCTCGAAGAACAAGGTATCTCTCTCATCAACACGGAAGCACTTGAATTTCGGAATGCCCTTTGCAATAGCATGTTTCACTTTCTTCACCATGGTATCACTGAGTTGGGCCTCACGGACTTGATCTTCTAAGGTAGGAGCAATTTGAAGATTTGCAAGAAAACCCTGCGGAACAACTTGGAGGTTGAGTTTCCTGAAAGCTTCACAAAGCTCAGGCTGGCACGGCTTGATAAGAAGGCTGTTGCAATATGCCTTTCTGCTCAAAGCATCTGCAATCACATTCGCCTTGCCAGGAGTGTATTCAATGCTGGGATCATACTCTTGGATCATTTCAACTCAACGAGTCTGGCGGAGGTTCAGATGCGGCTGTGTGATGATGTACTTCAAGCTCTTGTGATCAGTGAAGATGTCGACCTTTCTGCCCAACAACAGATGTCTCCACGTAATCAAAGCATGTACCACAGCTGCTAGCTCGAGATCATGTGTGGGATAATTCTTCTCACTTGGCTTGAGCTGACGAGAAGTGTATGCCACAATTCTCTTATCTTGCATAAGCACACCACCAAGTCCTTGAAGAGAAGCATCGCAGAATACTTCATAGGGCTTGGATTCATCTGGAGGAGTCAGAACTGGAGCAGAGACGAGCTTTTCTTTGAGAGTTTTGAATGCCACTTCACACTCTGGAGACCAAAAGTATTTGACATTCTTCTGAAGCAAGTTGGAAAGAGGCTTGGCAATCTTGGAGAAGTTCTCAACGAACCTTCTGCAATAGCTAGCAAGACCCAGAAAACTGCGGAGCTGCTTGACGTTCTGAGGAGCTTCCCAGTTGACAATTGCTTCAACTTTCTCGGGATTAACCGCAATACCGTCAGCTGAGATGATATGGCCCAGGTACAAAACCTTATCGAGCCAAAACTCGCACTTGGAGAACTTGGCATAGAACTTATGCTCTCGGAGTCGATCAAGAACCAGACGTAAGTGCTTTTCGTGATCTTCTTCATTCTTGGAAAACACCAGAATATCATCCAGATACACAAGCACAAACTCGCCGGTATAGGGGTTGAAAATGTAGTGCATCATCCTCGAAAAGGTAGGAGGAGCATTGGCGAGACCGAAGGACATGACGGTATACTCGTATGAACCGTAGCTCGTTCTGAAGGCCGTCTTGGGAATGTCTTCCTCGCGAATGCGAATTTGATGATAGCCCATTCGGAGGTCGAGCTTAGAGAACACTTTAGCTCCTTTGAGCTGCTCGAAGAGTTCGTTGATGTTGGGGAGCAGATATTTGTTCTTTATTGTCTTCTTGTTCAATGGCCGGTAATCAACACAGAGACGCTCCGTGCCATCTTTCTTCTTGACAAATAAGACACCACAGCCCCATGGAGACGTACTAGGCCTGATGAGACCCATACTCTCCTGTTTATCAAGCTGCTTCTTCAATTCCTTCAATTCATCCGGAGAGAGCTTGTACGGACGCCGGCATGCTGGCTCAGTACCCGGCTCGAGTTCAATGACAAATTCCACCTGGCGGTGTGGAGGCATGCCTGGAAGTTCTTCAGGAAAGACGTCTTGATATTCGTTCACCACCGGAATTTGAGATATGGCATTAATTTCGCCCTTATCATTGAGAGAGAAAAGCCTGATAGTGTTATCCCTGGAGGCAAAGATAATCACATCTTCATCAGGATGAGTCATCTTGACTTCCTTCTGTGCGCAATCAATGTGAGCATCATGCTGAGAAAGCCAATCCATTCCGAGGATGAGGTCGATGTCAGAATTACCAAGAACCACCGGATTAGCCAGAAATCGATAATCACCCATGCGAATAGACACATTCGGAGCATATATACTGGAATGCATCTGCTTTCCCGGAGAAGAAACTGCCAACTGTCTTGGTAAAGCTGCTGTGGTCACACTATGCTTGGATGCAAAAGGGTATGACATGAAAGAATGTGAAGCACCCGAATCAAATAACACTTTAGCAGGGATATAGTTAACTGGAAGGTTACCCAAAATGACATCAGAAGAATTCTCCGCTTGTGCTGCATTCATCAGATTGACCCTTGCTGCCTTTGGATCATGCTTGACCATAGCGGTACCGACAGGAGGAGGAGGCGGAAGGCGCCTTGGGTTGTTGCACTTGTTGGAATAATGCCCCTTCTGGCCACACTTGTAGCAAGTCACCTCAGAAAGTGGACGAGTAGGAGGAGCACTTAGTCTTGGAGCTTGGAACTGTTGCTTGGACTGCTTGTTGGAGTTGGGTGGGTGGGAGAAACCACGTCCACTAGAGTTCTTGTTGTTGGAGTTGTTGGAGTTGTTGTATGGAGCTCGAATCACTGGAGGAGGAAGAAGCCAGAATTTCTGCTGCTTCGAGACCATCTGAGACGATGAGGAAGAGTGAACGGCATCTCGAATTCTATTTTTAGAAGCCCCCATCTTAAGCTGAGCTGCTTCTTGTTTCAAAGCCATGTTATAGAACTTGTCGAATTCATCGGGCTCGAACAAAGTGAGAGCAAGCTGAAGTTCATCTTTGAGACCTCCACGGAACTGGTAGATTTTGCTCTTGGCATCAGGAATGTCTTGCTTAGCATAACGAGCGAGGTTTTGGAACTTGACATTATACTGATAGACTATCATGGAGCCCTGCTTCAGGTTGCGGAATTGCTCACGCATACCCTCGATGACACTTGTAGGAATGTGGTGAGAGCGAAAGTCCTTGCAGAAATTCTCCCAAGAGATCACTTGACCTGGCCTGGAGTCTTTGTACTGCTGCCACCAGTCAGCTGCTTGGTCTTTGAGTTGGAAGGCTGCAAACTTCACATAATCCTCTTCCTTCACGTTACTGCACTCAAAATGCTTCTTTATGTCGGTTAACCAATCTTCAGCATCAAGAGGGTCGACACAGTAACTGAAAGCTTTTGGATTATTGGCCAAGAACTAGTTGAGAGTAGCATGGTGCTGCTGGTTGAAGAAGTTGCCTTGATTCCCTGGAACACCCTGATTAGCTTGATTAGCTTGCATCTGTTGCATCATCTGCATCAACAACTGGGTGTTCTGAGCTGTAGTCTGCATAATCGCTCTCCAAGTCTCAGACGGAGGAGGAGGGGAAAGAGGACGTTCTGGGACCTCTTCACCCTCTGGGTTAGCATTGGGAACCCTTTTCGGAGCCATCCTAAAAGAGATGACCACGAATCAGCAATTGATTGACAGAAGGTATAAGCTGAATCAATGGAATGAATTGCAACAAGTCTTCACAATAATCATTCGAACAATAGGAACGAATGAAATCATTCGAACAAGAAGAACGAATGAATTCTCAGTTAAATGATAACATCACATCTTCACGAGAAGCCACATAGGGGACAAAATGAAAAATAAGAAAACAACAAGGTACGGAAGGAACAAACACAAGAGAGGAGTTTCGTTCTAACATCCTTGTGCTGAAAGCATATGAACGCGTTACGAAAAGGTTTTGCAATCCCCGGATCAGCATAGCCAAGGACCCTTTAAGATGCAACTCCTGATAGTAACATCGGTCATAAACCACTTCACTCAATGTAGAACCCCGAACTCGCTAACCTGCATCCGTTGGAAGAATGCCTACGATCTACTGGATAAACCCACCTATAAATTTCCGAAAGGTTCCAGTTATGCAATCAGGTGTTGGGGATACACGGGAAGCACCGCGCAATCAACTCTAAACCTACATCCAGGTGTACCCATCCTTCAACACATAACCAGTCTTTCTCGGAAACTGTGTACCTCGGACCTTCGAAAAGCATCCACTATAACAAGCTATGGCAATACTCCCGAACTACCTCCCCAGTACTGGGTGATGTCGGGGTTATCTTGCCACTGGCCGTATAGGAGAGATTTTCGATGTCGGTCGTCTTAAGTATTTAGTACTGCCGCGATATGCTTGTGACGACAATACCCCGAAGCTCAACTCCCCGGGACACTGCCACAACCCCTAATGTCAGGAGGCATCGAGAACAATATCCTCGTCACAAGAACATCGAAACAATCCCAGAATACTCGCGAGATTCCTAAAAAAAATTGTGCAATTTTTGAAGATAGGAGAGACAAGAGTAGTCGTCAGGAGTCCTCACCAAAGAGAAAGGAGATGAGAAGCAAAGAAATCCTACTCTCCGATATAATATATAGGACTCAAAATGTTTTTAGTGTGTGCCTAGACTCGACCGTCAACGATTCGATCAAACAGTGGGGGCTCCTAGGTCGGAGAAGGCTCTGAATACCAACTTGTAATGCCCAGGATGGAACTATACCTCCTACGTGTCGAGGCACGACTTAAAAGCATAAGTCCATCCTAGAATGATCTCAAGTTTGGTAATCTTTGCACATCTCATGTAAAAGAGGGGATAGTAAACATAAAATAGTTGGCTTACACTCGCCACGTCACATAAATACAATACATGTCTCAAACATCATACATTAAGAATATCACAACCCTCTAAGGGCAAAACCCAAATGTCAAGATACCAACCTGAAATAAATAAACCACAGGCAGATCGAATCCTAGTAGAAGTCTCCACTACTGATCATCAGGATAACGAACATAGTATCGACTACGCTCCTCGTCGTACTCCCAGTCTAGCTCGGTGCCATCACCTGGATAGCTCACAACTGGACCTGCAACTGGTGTGGTGAAGTAACTGTGAGCCACAGAGGACTCAGCAATCCCGTTCCCGGGTAACAAGACTATTTAAGCCTTGGGAGAGGATAAGGCTGAAGAAAAGAGTAAGTGTCTGCAGCAGCAACTAGCAACTAGCTTACGTGAGAGAGTGCGAGAAGAGAAAGCCTCGGACGAGAAGTGATCACGAAGTGATCCTAGCTACAAGCTCAACAAACATAACCCCTCCATGTTCAACTCCCGAATCCCTATACGGAAATTGACGGTCACGGAACACACGCTGGTAGTGTATTAGAAACATTGTGTCAAGTTATCTACAACCGGATATTAACAAGCTCCCATCTGCCACATAACCGCGGGCACGGCTTTCGAAAGTTCATAACCCTGCAGGGGTGTTCCAACTTGACCCATTACAAGCCCATGATCCGCGGAGTCGCAACTCCAAAGTGGGAAGACCCGAGTATTCTCGGAATCCCGTGCTCAAGATACTCCGAACTAAGGTAAGGCTAATCCAGCAAATCCTCCCGGCGTGTCGACACCCTGATAGTAGCCGCGCGTATCTAAGTCTCAGGACACGACCGGATGGGTGATTCTACAGGTTTATATCAATCCTCGTGTTCCCTCGTGGTGACCCCACAGAACCCCCGGTTTGGACCAACACTCATGAGGAGCACTGGCCCGGGGTTGTTGATTAAGAACTCGGGTTAATTACTCCCTATGCAAGTTATTTAGTTATTAGGAAAATAGTACCAATGTTGGGACTTGCTGGAAAAGACTTAGCACTTAGCGGTTTATCGAGGGGGTCCCATACACCCCAACCGTGTTAGGAACGCATAATCAAGGAACATAACACCAGTTTATACGGTTCTTAACGGCATGAGTGGAACAAATCACCAAGCAAAAGGCTTAGCCTTCCACCCTTGCCAATATATAGATGATTTAATTTAGCAATTATATAGTGTGATATAACCCAACAAAACTTCAACATGAAGTGAGCATCTTCGGTCTTCACCTGCAACTAGCAATGCTATAAGAAGGGCTGAGCAAAGCGTACTTAGCCAAGCAACGGTTTGCATAGGTAGGGTGGTTAAACATGGTAATGGTTACAAGTAGGAGGCTGACAGGAAGAATATGGGCATCGAGGCAAAACTATAGAGCGGAACTACTAGCAATAGGCAAAGATAGTAATGTTATCGGGGTTCAGTCATCTTGCCTGAAGTGAAGTCGTTCGGATCGTAAGAAGGGTCCTCGTGCTCAACCTCGTTGGTAACCTCGTGCTCGTACTCGTACTCGGTCTCAGCTTCCGGCTCTAAACAATACAACCACACAAGGCACGAATCAACAAGATGCAATGCGCACTCGAAAATGATGGATGCATGATGGATGCACTAAGGATGCACACGGAGCACGGAAAATAGCACTCAAGCAAAACACCTCAAAACATGATAACAATAAGATATTATGAATCTACACAGAAAATCAATCAAGTTTCATATAAGACTCGATGAAATCAGAGCTACGGGCTAAAAGTTATGCCCGAAACAAGAAATGAGCGAAAGCTGAAAATTACAGCAACATAGCAACTTCGGAGCACAAAATAATTAAGCTACAGCACTCAAACATCATGGCAAAGGACATGAACATAAACTAGATATATCCTACAGCAAATAAGTCCAAAGGTGCACCCCCAAAGGAGCCACGGATCAATAGCAATAAGCTTGGACATATTGAACTTGACAATAAAATCTGGCAGCAGAATTTTATTGAAACTTTGGAGCAAAAGTTCAACATGCTACAGCCACTCAAATAAGCATGTGAGAACATGAATGGAAAGCCAACAATATATACTACAAGGAACAATCAAGATCCACTCCAAAACTATCATGGTTTGTCCTAGAGCAGCAAGCAAACATGGCATCGGAACGTTACAGATTTCAGAATTAGTGAAAAACCACTAAGTCCTAAAACAGCAGTTTCAACATGGCATCTAAAAGAGCAAGTTTAAGTCACCTCGAAACTAAATATGGCAAGTGGTAAGCACCTCATCAAAGTACACATGATGGTGATTCCGAAACACACAAGCATGCTTCATGAAGATAAACACAACGATAGCAATGAGCTCGACAAGATGGCATTTCATAACAAGTGAAACAACATCACAGCCATATAGCACTTTGCAACGATGATAAACATGGCAAGAATAAATCTACCATGCAACCTAGCACATACAACATGTAGAGCATGGCAAGACGAACACGTGGACATGTCATTTGCATCATTCGGACAAACGAGCTAAAAGTTATCACATGGCAAGGATAGCATAAAAACATCACATAGCAGCAGTTATATCACGATGCACTCTTGCAACAGAAAAACAAGCACCTAGATGACTTCTATCATGCATGACACAAAAAGATGAAACGTAGTGCTAATCACCACGAACGTCTGGACATGCTATTTGCGCAAAACGGACATCCACACAAAAAGTTATCACCGTTGGAATATAGCATCAGCAACTACTAGATCTGGGACTTAGCAGAAAAAGAGACTACCTCCGGTCAACAGAAAAGTCAACGCGGCCCGAGGGAAGCAGATCGGGCGGCGGCGGCCCGCGAACTGGCAGCGGCCCAGCGGCTTGGTGGAGATCGAGGCCCAAGGAGGGGCGCGGCTGGCGGGGCGCTCGGCGCCTGGGCCCCTTGCGGCGGCGGGAACCTGCGGATCGGGGTGGCGTACGGGCCAGGAAGGAGGGCGATGGCCCACTCGGTGGAGAGGAGCGGCGTACGGGCCAGCGGGGATGGATCCAGGCGCGGTGGGCGAAGAGGCGACGAGGGGATCGCCTGGGCCGGTGATGTGGTCCTTCGCTCGGGGCCTGGTTTCGATCGACCGAGGGAGGAAGCGACGGGGCGTTGACCTGCGGTCGGCTGGCGATCGAATCCTTCGATCCAGCGAGATCCCAGGCGGCGGTAGGCTGGGTTAGATCGGCGGAAGGAACTGCCAAGTGGCAGGGAAGAGTGGTTGGAACCAAAATTTGAGGGGAAGGAGGAGAAGAAAACTAGGCATGTCCAAAATAGACATAGGGGGTCTATAAATAGCAGATTCTAGGGTTAGGGGATTTAGGTGTGTTTGGAGCCCTCCGATCGCGATCCGACGGATCCGATCGCGAGGGGAGCTAGGATGGGCCTAGGGGATGTTAGTGGGCTGCTGGAGGGATGTTTCTGGGCCACAAGTGGAGGCACTTTGGACCCACACGAAAAACTGTTGGGATAGCAAACGGAGTCCAAACGCGACGAGATTTTAGAGGCGGGTTGCACACAACAACACAACAACACACGACAAGTCTCGCGGCACACCGGTAACGTTACACGCCCAAACACCGAAGTAGGCCTACGGGACGTCACGGACACGTGAGGGAGCTCCGGAACGCGAAACGGACAACGGGAAGGAACGCGTGGAACCGGATGCAACCGACAACACAATAGCAATGCGATGCACATGTCTATATGATATGAATGAATGCCACACACTCATACAACAAAACGACGAAAACCCGAAAGACAAAGAACCCGGAAAGGAAATAGATGAAGCCGGAGATATATTATATGCCCAAAAGGGAAAGTATTACATCTGGGGCATTACAAACTCTCCTCTACTACAAAAAGATCTCGTCCCGAGATCTAGGACTGGAAAAAGGAAGGGTACTCGGAACGAAGATGATCTTCTCGTTCCCACGTAGCTTCTCGGTCGGTGTGATGTGACCACTTGACTTTCAAGAATTTGATGGACTTGTTGCGGGTCTTGCGTTCGGTTTCTTCGAGAATAGCAACTGGATGCTCTCGGTAAGACAGGTCTTGTTGAAGATCAATCTCTTCAAACGGAATCATGCGCTCAGGTGCCTTGAAGCATTTGCGGAGTTGAGACACATGGAACACATCATGAACATTGGCGAAGTTGGGAGGGAGCTCGAGTTGATAGGCTAGATCGCCTCTTTTGCCAAGAATCTTGAAAGGCCCGACGTATCTAGGAGCAAGCTTTCCTTTGATACCGAATCTTTGGGTGCCTTTCATCGGAGACACACGGAGATAAACATGATCACCAATGTTGAATGCCAAATCACGATGCTTGCCGTCATAGTAGCTCTTTTGACGCGACTGAGCGGCCTTGAGATTCTCACGTATGACTTTGCACATTTCTTCGGCTTCTGAGATCAAGTCATTGTCAAGAAGTTGACGTTCGCCTGTTTCAGACCAGTTGAGAGGGGTACGGCACTTTCTGCCATAGAGGATTTCAAATGGAGCTTTGCCTGCACTTGCTTGAAAGCTGTTGTTGTAAGAGAACTCGGCAAATGGAAGGCAGTCTTCCCATTTCATGCCAAAAGATATGACACAGGCTCTAAGCATGTCTTCTAGAATCTGATTCACTCGCTCGACTTGACCACTAGTCTGAGGGTGAAAAGCAGTGCTGAACCTGATCTTAGTGCCCATGGCGGACTGAAAGGAGTCCCAGAACCTGGATGTGAACAAACTTCCACGGTCTGAGGAGATAACTTGAGGAATGCCATGTAAAGACACGATTCTGGAAGTGTACAGCTCTGCCAATTGAGCTGCATTGATTGATTCTTTGACTGGCAGAAAGTGAGCGACTTTGGTAAGCTTGTCAATCACCACAAAGATAGCATCATTTCCTCGCTTGGACTTAGGAAAGCCAGTGACGAAGTCCATTTCAATGTGGTCGAACTTCCACTCGGGAATAGGAAGAGGTTGGAGAAGACCGGCTGGACGTTGATGTTCTGCTTTCACTCTTCTGCAAACATCACATTCATTCACAAATTGGGCGATCTCCCTTTTCATGCGTGTCCACCAGTAAGACTGCTTGAGGTCTTGATACATCTTGGAACTTCCATGATGAATGAAAAGGAGAGAATGATGAGCTTCTTCCATTATGAGCTTCCTGAGATCACCTTTGGGAACAACGAGTCTGTCCTCGAAGAACAAGGTATCTCTCTCATCAACACGGAAGCACTTGTATTTCGGAATGCCCTTTGCAATAGCATGTTTCACTTTCTTCACCATGGTATCACTGAGTTGGGCCTCACGGACTTGATCTTCTAAGGTAGGAGCAATTTGAAGATTTGCAAGAAAACCCTACGGAACAACTTGGAGGTTGAGTTTCCTGAAAGCTTCACAAAGCTCAGGCTGGCACGGCTTGATAAGAAGGCTGTTGCAATATGCCTTTCTGCTCAAAGCATCTGCAATCACATTCGCCTTGCCAGGAGTGTATTCAATGCTGGGACCATACTCTTGGATCATTTCAACCCAACGAGTCTGGCGGAGGTTCAGATGCGGCTGTGTGAAGATGTACTTCAAGCTCTTGTGATCAGTGAAGATGTCAACCTTTCTGCCCAACAACAGATGTCTCCACGTAATCAAAGCATGTACCACAGCTGCTAGCTCGAGATCATGTGTGGGATAATTCTTATCACTTGGCTTGAGCTGACGAGAAGTGTATGCCACAATTCTCTTATCTTGCATAAGCACACCACCAAGTCCTTGAAGAGAAGCATCACAGAATACTTCATAGGGCTTGGATTCATCTGGAGGAGTCAGAACTGGAGCAGAGACGAGCTTTTCTTTCAGAGTTTTGAATGCCACTTCACACTCTGGAGACCAAAAGTATTTGACATTCTTCTGAAGCAAGTTGGAAAGAGGCTTGGCAATCTTGGAGAAGTTCTCAACGAACCTTCTGCAATAGCTGGCAAGACCCAGAAAACTGCGGAGCTGCTTGACGTTCTGAGGAGCTTCCCAGTTGACAATTGCTTCAACTTTCTCGGGATTAACCGCAATACCGTCAGCTGAGATGATATGGCCCAGGTACAAAACCTTATCGAGCCAAAACTCGCACTTGGAGAACTTGGCATAGAACTTATGCTCTCGGAGTCGATCAAGAACCAGACGTAAGTGCTTTTCGTGATCTTCTTCATTCTTGGAAAACACCAGAATATCATCCAGATACACAAGCACAAACTCGCCGGTATAGGGGTTGAAAATGTAGTGCATCATCCTCGAAAAGGTAGGAGGAGCATTGGCGAGACCGAAGGACATGACGGTATACTCGTATGAACCGTAGCTCGTTCTGAAGGCCGTCTTGGGAATGTCTTCCTCGCGAATGCGAATTTGATGATAGCCCATTCGGAGGTCGAGCTTAGAGAACACTTTAGCTCCTTTGAGCTGCTCGAAGAGTTCGTTGATGTTGGGGAGCGGATATTTGTTCTTTATTGTCTTCTTGTTCAATGGCCGGTAATCAACACAGAGACGCTCCGTGCCATCTTTCTTCTTGACAAATAAGACACCACAGCCCCATGGAGACGTACTAGGCCTGATGAGACCCATACTCTCCTCTTTATCAAGCTGCTTCTTCAATTCCTTCAATTCATCCGGAGAGAGCTTGTACGGACGCCGTGTAGGATCGAAAGTATGTCTAGAGGGGGGGTGATTAGACTACTTGTAATTATAAAAATTATGCCTTTTGATCAATAACAGTTTTTGGCAGATTCACAATTATGATCAAGTCAAGCATCACCCTACACATGCAATTCTAGAGTATAGGCAGCGGAAAGTAAATTGCACATGTAGTAAAGAGAGGTGGAGAAGAGCAAACGCAATTTGGAGACGCGGTGATTTTTCCCGTGGTTTCGATAGGTGGTGCTATCGTACATCCACGTTGATGGAGGCTTCAACCCACGGAGGGTAACGGCTGCGCGAGTCCACGGAGGGCTCCACCCACGAAGGGTCCACGAAGAAGCAACCTTGTCTATTCCATCATGGCCTACGCCCACGGAGGGCTAGCCTTACTCGGGGTAGATCTTCACGAAGTAGGCGATCTCCTTGCCCTTACAAACTTCTTGGTTCAACTCCACATCTCGATGACGGAGGCTCCCAAGCGACACCTAACCAATCTAGGAGGCACCACCCTCCAAAAGGTAATAGATGTTGTAGATGATGATGAACTCCTTGCTCTTGTGCTTCAAATGATAATCTCCCCAACACTCAACTCTCCTCACTGATTTGGCTGTGGTGGAAGAAAGGATTGAGTGGAAAGTAACTTGCACATGTAGTAAAGAGAGGTGGAGAAGAGCAAACGCAATTTTGGAGACGCGGTGATTTTTCCCGTGGTTCCGATAGGTGGTGCTATCGTACATCCACGTTGATGGAGACTTCAACCCACGGAGGGTAACGGCTGCGCGAGTCCACGGAGGGCTCCACCCACGAAGGGTCCACGAAGAAGCAACCTTGTCTATTCCATCATGGCCTACGCCCACGGAGGGCTAGCCTTACTCGGGGTAGATCTTCACAAAGTAGGCGATCTCCTTGCCCTTACAAACTTCTTGGTTCAACTCCACATCTCGATGACGGAGGCTCCCAAGTGACACCTAACCAATCTAGGAGGCACCACCCTCCAAAAGGTAATAGATGTTGTAGATGATGATGAACTCCTTGCTCTTGTGCTTCAAATGATAATCTCCCCAACACTCAACTCTCCTCACTGATTTGGCTGTGGTGGAAGAAAGGATTGAGTGGAAAGCAACTTGGGAAGGTTAGAAATCAAGTTTCATATGGTAGGAGTGGAGCAACTTGATCTCAACACAAGGGTAGGTAGTTCTCTTCTCAGAAAGTGTAAGGTAGGAGTGGTAGTTCTTTCTGATGGCTCTCTCCACGAATGAAGAGGGGGTGGAGGGGTATATATAGCCTCCACACAAAAATCCAACCGTTACACACATAATTGAGCAATCTCGGTGAGACCGAAGTGGACAACTCGGTCAGACCGAAAGTTCAAATATAGTGAACGTTGGGGTTTTTGGTGGGACCGAAAATACCATCTCGGTTAGTCCGATTTGATCAAAGACAGGAACTTGCCAATTTCGGTGGGACCGAAAATATCATCTCGGTTATTCCGATATGATGACAAACGGTTACAGAAGCTTGGCAGCCCATGTTTCGGTGAGACCGATCTCAAACTCGGAATGACCGATTTTTCTAGGGTTTGGCTTATGGCTGAGGTGGTTCATCTCGGTGTGACTGAGTTTGGAAAATCGGTTGGTCCGAGATTACTTATGAGTGTGTATTGTAGTGAAAGTTGCTGATAGTTGAAGGAGATATATCACTAAGCACTTGAGCAACCAGATCATCAACACAACCTCATCCCCTTTTAATAGTATTGGCTTTTCCTATGGACTCAATGTGATCATGGATCACTAAACCGAAAATGGAGTCTTGAGCTTTTGCCAATGCTTGCCTTAGCATTTTGAGGGGTCCACTTCTTCAGTCATTGCCATACCCATATCACTGAACTTCTCTGAAATGATTCTCAAATAGCTATTAGTTCAATGATATATATGTTGTTATTAATTGCCAAAACCACCCGGGGATTAGTTGCACTTTCAATCTCCCCCTTTTTGGTAATTGATGACAACATATAGATCAAAGCTTCGACAAAAGATATAATCAATGAATAATATCGTCGCTTGAGAAGTATGTGATAAGCAAGAGCTCCCCCTAAATTTGTGCATTATTTAAAATTTGCGTTTGAATGCAAATGCACAATCGATTAGGATCATGGGTCACTCTTCCATGTCACATACATCTTGGTGGAGCGCACAAAATGATAAGAATGAATAACATGCACCCAATCACCAAGACATGAGTAAATAGCCATACAAGATAGGAATAGCATATGATAAGCATTAAGCACACATTAAAGCATAGTACGACTAAGCACTCATTAAGGTAGCATCAAACGTAGTATCAAGCACACGGAAAGTATCGAAAAACCAAAAGTATCTCAAAGAAACCGCAAAAGAACGAAAGAGCAAAAGCGCAAAGATAACAACACTCTCTCTCTCGAAGCCCTATGATCTATACAATTTCTCCCCCTTTGGCAACAAGTTACCAAAAAGTTTGAAAAAGCATAGAGCTAAACGTCACTGTGGGCTCTGCTGGCGGCTCCCGTCTGGGTAGATGTCGGAGTAGATATGACGGCATCGGCGAAGACTTCAGCTGAAGTCTGTGCTGGAGGAGTGGATACTGGAGCTGTGGCTGGAGTGACTGCTGGAGCTGTAGGAGGTGCTGAAGTGGTAGTCCTGGAGTCAGTCACTGGAATAGCTGCTGATCGGGATCCTCTGGGAACCGGAGCAGTCTGGCGATGAGAGTCCTGGACTAAGTCATCCTGCATGAGCTCTGCCCTGTCCTGCTTAGATTCCTCCATGTCTGCCTCAAGCTTGTTGACAGTCACCTGAATTTCAGTCAGCTTCACGTCCAGAGCGTGGATCTTCTCGTCAACAATCCTCTCTAGTCTCTCCTGAGATTGTTCAATGCTGGCCAGGCGTTGTTCAATCCTTTGGGTAGCTTCAAGAATCTGCTCTCCGAAGCTCTTTGGTTTAGCTGCTGCTGCTGCTGCCTCTTTATCAGCTTTGGCTTTCCTAGCAGCTTCAATCTTGGCTTGACCTTCAACAGATGTTGGATCCTCCTCGTCCATCACAACAACATTGTCTTCATGCTCTGGCTGCAGGGGTAAGTGCTTCCTATCCAACAAGAATTTGCCCGTGCCAAACTTGGCATTGATAAGCATCTGAATCTGTGGGGCAAATCCACATGACCTCTTCTGGTCAGCTGCAGTCCTCTTAATGGTCTCTACCATTAAGTCCATCACCTTGAAAGGTGCCTTCTCATCAAGTATATGCAGCATGTTGATAGAATAGCCTCTGATCATGCGATGATCTCTAGACTTGGGCATCAAGGTATGCCTCAGAATAGTGTTAGTGGTAGGTAGACCTGCCTGGAGATAGTACACTGAGCCGAGCTTCCACACTTCCAAATCTCTTGTTGGGATCTCCATGTACATGTTCTTCATGGAATCATGATTCTTCTTTGGAATCCCATAGACATCAATGTCATCCTCTCGTTGCACTGGAGCATCAGAAGTTCTGCCCATTCTTCAACAGAAGAAGAAAACCTTTGACCTTCAGTCATCCAGGTGATCTTCCCATCAGGATAGAAATGAGCTGTGGCATAGAACTGCATAATCATCTCATCGTTCCAATCTGTCAGTTTCTGACCCACAAACTCAGCAACTCCACATGCAGTGAAGCTCTCATGCACATGGGGAAAGAAGTCTCTGTGCTCTTCACTGTCAATGTATTTCCAGTCAACGTATCTGGTATCTGCAACTATTGACTTCTTGTCCATTAGCACAGTCTCATAGAAGTCCTGCTGCTCTCTGGTGTGGAATCTGGGGTCTACAGCAGTCCTTCTCCTCACGGCATATGGGTCAGTCTGTCTCCATAGCCTGAGACCTCTATCTTTCCTTGCCTTCATATCCTCGGCTTGAGGATGAGCATCATTGTGAAGTGGCAGTTTTGGACGGAGTTTCAGCAACACTTGTTCTTCTTCATCAGAATCAGCTGGTGGCACATCACCCTTGTTCTTCTCAGATGCTGGAATGTTCCTGGTAGTCCTCTTGGGCTTGGCAGTAGGCTTTGTTGGAGCTGTCTTAGCTTGAGCAGACTTCTTGGGCTTTGAAGTGGCTCCAGCCCTAATAGCATCACCCATGAGCTTAGCCTTCTGAGGAGGAGGCTGGGGTGCATCTTCTTCTTCTTCATCATCCACTGCTGCATCTTCATGAGGATCACTATACACAACCCTCTTCCTCTTGGAAGTTTTCTTCACTTTACTTGGGGCTGGCTCTCCCAAGTTCAGCTTCTTGGCAACAGCTGACTGCTTGACCTTGCTGGTGCCCTTCTTTGACTGCTGACCTTGTTGCTCTTTGGCAACAACCTTTCTCTTAGGCCTGGAGGACACCTCTTCCTCAGCTACAAAATCAGAATCCTCATCATCGGAGTTTCTCTCCTTTCTGGCTCTGGTGGCTGCAGGAGGCAAGCCACTAGGTGTACTCCTCTCACCATCATCAACTGGACTACTAGCCTCAGGACTAGTGTCTGCTTCCGGAATGTCCGCAAAAGGTGACTCTGACCTGTTCTGGCTGTCACTGGCATCTGACATGGCTGACAACCTGTGAATAGATAAGGTATAGGCAGAGTAGAAGAGTTATCACAAACTGCAGAAGTTTTTGCAAACAAAATGAGTTCAAATCTTAGTTTTAAATTTTCACAGAATGCATTTTGGTCAGACCGATTTTCAGTATCGGTGAATCCGAAGTGTTAACAGAGGCTTTACACACCACTTTTGGTCGGACCGAAGTGGGTTTCGGTCCTTACGAAACACTAGGGTTTCACTAAGACTCTACTTCGGTCACACCGATTTGCACGCCTCGGTTAGACCGAAAGGTGCAGTGCAATGGCCAGAGGCCAAATCGGTCACACCAAAAATTTAAAATCGGTTTCACCGAGATGTATTCCGTGGAAACCTAACCCTAAGAATTTTACTCGAAACTAGAACCGATCTGGTGGAGAAGAAGTTTTCAATCGTGGCCAGATATAGAGCAAACCAGACGTGCAATGAATCAGATGGGAGCACGAGAGGGATCGAGACTCACCCTAACTTGGTGGAGTCCCTCTACGGCGGCAACGGCGCGGAGGAGAAGTCCGTTGACGGTGATGGAGACCTGCGGCGAGGGCGCACAGGCGACGACGGCGACGATCCGAAGATCAGGGCGACGGCAGCAGGGGACGTGGGAGCGAAAACATTTGAAGGAATAATCAACGCGCGCTGCCCTCAGTATTTATATCCCCTTGCTGTCGGTGGGACCGAGTTGAAAAACTCGGTGACACCGAGATGGATAACTGCTATGCAGTTACGCATTTCGGTCACGTCGAGATTTAGAACTCGGTTTCACCAAGATGAAACCTAGATCAGTCTAAATGCTTTCGGTTTGACCGAGTGGGAGAAAGTTGGTCTGACCGAAAAACACTTAGAAGGTTTTGGAAGTTAGCCCTAGACGGATCGGTGGCTCCGAGTGCTCCTCACTCGGAGGGTCCGAAAATGACTTGTTCAAAGTTTGTGATATAAGCATGAATAGAATTTGAGACAAGAAAGCATAGATAGCTAGGGGAGGTACTTAGGCATTCTTGTCCATCCATTTGGCCAAAAAAATCAAAACAACCAAAACAACAAATGGATGTCCTCGAATGGATAAAATCATGCATTCAACATGCTCACACAATAAGATAGCAAATGAAATATGTGTCAAACATGCACAACCAAAACTCTAGCTACTAGCACACAATTTGTCGATGACTAGGTCATCTTTATATGAGTATATTGACTTAGGAGCCAAATGAGAACATTTGATCATAGGTCATACTCATCGTTTAAGCACAAGTGGGGTTACCACTTTTACATAAAGCATTGATGTGTTCACATCATTTGGAGATGCTTTAGCTCAATTTTTAGAGCAAAGCTCCCCCTAGATGTGAGAACCCCTTTTAAAGGGTCAAACTAACCTTGGGTTGTCGTAGAAGACTTCATGTAGATGTTGAAGATGTGGATGCTCAATGTTGATGTAGATCATCAAGAGTTGGGAGCTATCCTTTGGATTAGGGCACTTTCAATACCTACATGGGTTAGTCCCACAAGGAACAAACAAGGATATCCATAGACATAGATTGAAGTTCACAATAGATGATGTCCATGAAAGCAATGATTACCTTGTCCCTTGACTTACCAACAAGAGGGTTTGTGACTCCATGAACTAGTGCATAATGTGGAAGTTGATTGCACTAGTTGCCAAAATGAATGTGAGTGAAGTATGTTGGCAGAGTCACCCTCAAGAACCTTCTAGTTCTTCTTCTTCAGGATCCACATCATCTTGATGGGAATTCTTGGGGTTGTAGTTGAGCTTGACGAAGTAGAACTTGACGTGTCCTTAGGAACCCACTTGACCATGGCTTGAGGTGCTTCAATGAATGCATCAATCTCCTCTTGAAGCTTGTCCTTGGCTTTTAGCTTGTGGTCTTGTGGTGGAAGGTCATCTTGAGCTTGTTCCACATTGGAAGAAGTAGGATCATACTTCTCCTTTTGAGAAACAAACTGTGGAGTAGGGTATTGACCTTCTTCCCACTCAACACCTTCGGCGTTGAACTTTCGCTCAAAACCAATTCCTTGATTCTTCCGGTGCCTTCCTTGCTTGCGAATAATTTCCTCAAAGTTCTTGCTTCCGGCAAGACTCTTGTAGACACCTTTCTCTATGATCCCTTTCAATAAACTATTCTCTTGCTCAAGTGTAACTTGGCTTGAAACATTGTTAGTGGAATCAAGAGAACTACTAGAAGCAACAATATTAGATTTAACATGGTTATTGTTACTACTAGAGGAAGAATTTTTCTTATGCTTGTCATGCTTAGTCTTAATAGGTGGCAAGAAATTAGACAAGAGAAGTCGTTTGGCAAGATATGAAGAACTCTTCTTTCGAAGATCGTCATTGATCGCTTTTAGAAACTCATGTTCTTGCTCTAGAGTGAGCTTCTCGAAGCGTAGCTTCTCATGAGATCTTAGGAGCTCTCTATGATCTTCTTGAGTTGTTTCATGAGCTAACTTAAGAGTGTTTAGTTATTTAGTTAGACGCTCAATCTCCTTCATAGCATTGTCATTCGACTCTTCTCGACTATAAAGACTACTAGCATTTTCATCGTTACTAGGCTCACTAGATTTATCATGCAAGAGCTCATCTTCACCAAGCAAGTCATCCTCATCACTATTGAAGTCAATGAATTCAGGGTGTGATACCTTGGGGCCTTTAGCCATGAAGCATCTTCCAATTCCCTCATTTGGTGAATCAAATAAGTCGTAGGAGTTGGAGTTGGAGGATACGAGTGCAAGACCGGCAACACCTTCATCTTGACTGTAGTCGGAGTCGGAGTGATAGCTTCCATCAGATTGATTGTCGGAGTCGGAGCCGGAGACCCATTCACCTACATGAGCTTGATGTCTTCTTCTTGTGTAGCTCCTTGATGACTTGTCTCTCCTCTCCGAATCCTTGCTTCTCCGAGAGGGTCTTCGTTCATAACGATCATCTCTACTCCTTCTCTCTTTCCGAGGTGACTCATCTCTTGATCTTCTTCTTGGAGATTCTTCTCTTCTCTTGTGGGGAGCCATACACTCATTTGAGAAGTGTCCGGGTCTTCCACAATTGTAGCAGTTTCGATCACGACTAGAGGATCTCTTTTCATCATATGATCTAGACTTTGAGCTTCTCTCTTTGCCTCTATTCTTGTAGAATTTGTTGAAGTTCTTAACCATTAGGCTTATCTCTTCATTGGAAATTAACTTGTCACTTGAGGTTGTGGGAGCATCACTTGTAGCTTTGTAAGCACCACTTGACTTGTTGTGAAGCTCTTCCTTATCCTTAAGTGTCATCTCATGAGCAACAATTCTTCCAATGACTTCAGTTGGCTTGAGAGTCTTGTAGTTTGGCATCATTTGGATCAAAGTGCACACGGTGTCATACTTTCCATCCAAAGCTCTTAGAATCTTCTTGATGATGAATCGGTCGGTCATTTCTTCGCTTCCTAAGCCGGCAATCTCATTTGTGATGAGAGCAAGCCTAGAGTACATTTCAGCGACTCCTTCACCATCCTTCATCTTGAACTTGTCGAGTTGACCTTGAAGAATATTTGGCTTTGATTCCTTCACAGACTCGGTACCTTCGTGCATTTCAACCAAAGTATCCCAAATCTCTTTAGCATTCTCAAGACGGCTGATTTTGTTGAACTCCTCGGGACACAAAGCATTGAAGAGAATGTCACAAGCTTGAGCATTGTTTTGCAACATCCGCAACTCTTCCGGTGTAGCTTCGCGATCCGGAACTTTTCCTTCCTCGAAGAATTCACCTTGCATACCAACACAAATAATGCCCCATGCGGCTGGGTTATGACCAAGAATATGCATTTTCATTTTATGCTTCCAACTAGCAAAATTTGTACCATCAAAGTAAGGACCTCTACGATAATTACCCTCACTAGACGCCATACTCTCCTAGGTTGTGAAACCAAGCTTATGGAGTCCAATGCAATGGAAACCAATACAATGGAGACCAAAGCTCTGATACCACTTGTAGGATCGAAAGTATGTCTAGAGGGGGGTGATTAGACTACTTGTAATTATAAAAATTCTGCCTTTTGATCAATAACAGTTTTTGGCAGATTCACAATTATGATCAAGTCAAGCATCACCCTACACATGCAATTCTGGAGTATAGGCAGCGGAAAGTAAATTGCACATGTAGTAAAGAGAGGTGGAGAAGAGCAAACGCAATTTGGAGACGCGGTGATTTTTCCCGTGGTTCCGATAGGTGGTGCTATCGTACATCCACGTTGATGGAGACTTCAACCCACGGAGGGTAACGGCTGCGCGAGTCCACGGAGGGCTCCACCCACGAAGGGTCCACGAAGAAGCAACCTTGTCTATTCCATCATGGCCTACGCCCACGGAGGGCTAGCCTTACTCGGGGTAGATCTTCACGAAGTAGGCGATCTCCTTGCCCTTACAAACTTCTTGGTTCAACTCCACATCTCGATGACGGAGGCTCCCAAGCGACACCTAACCAATCTAGGAGGCACCACCCTCCAAAAGGTAATAGATGTTGTAGATGATGATGAACTCCTTGCTCTTGTGCTTCAAATGAT
>LR738715.1:294583129-294660277 GCA_902687465.1 Secale cereale | reverse complement strand
GGTGGGACCGAAAATACCATCTCGGTTAGTCCGATTTGATCAAAGACAGGAACTTGCCAATTTCGGTGGGACCGAAAATATCATCTCGGTTATTCCGATATGATGACAAACGGTTACAGAAGCTTGGCAGCCCATGTTTCGGTGAGACCGATCTCAAACTCGGAATGACCGATTTTTCTAGGGTTTGGCTTATGGCTGAGGTGGTTCATCTCGGTGTGACTGAGTTTGGAAAATCGGTTGGTCCGAGATTACTTATGAGTGTGTATTGTAGTGAAAGTTGCTGATAGTTGAAGGAGATATATCACTAAGCACTTGAGCAACCAGATCATCAACACAACCTCATCCCCTTTTAATAGTATTGGCTTTTCCTATGGACTCAATGTGATCATGGATCACTAAACCGAAAATGGAGTCTTGAGCTTTTGCCAATGCTTGCCTTAGCATTTTGAGGGGTCCACTTCTTCAGTCATTGCCATACCCATATCACTGAACTTCTCTGAAATGATTCTCAAATAGCTATTAGTTCAATGATATATATGTTGTTATTAATTGCCAAAACCACCCGGGGATTAGTTGCACTTTCACGCCGGCATGCTGGCTCAGTACCCGGCTCGAGTTCAATGACAAATTCCACCTGGCGGTGTGGAGGCATGCCTGGAAGTTCTTCAGGAAAGACGTCTTGATATTCGTTCACCACCGGAATTTGAGATATGGCATTAATTTCGCCCTTATCATTGAGAGAGAAAAGCCTGATAGTGTTATCCCTGGAGGCAAAGATAATCACATCTTCATCAGGATGAGTCATCTTGACTTCCTTCTGTGCGCAATCAATGTGAGCATCATGCCTGTTGGAGCACTTAGTCTTGGAGCTTGGAACTGTTGCTTGGACTGCCTGTTGGAGTTGGGTGGGTGGGAGAAACCACATCCACTAGAGTTCTTGTTGTTGGAGTTGTTGGAGTTGTTGTATGGAGCTCGAATCACTGGAGGAGGAGGAAGCCAGAATTTCTGCTGCTTCGAGACCATCTGAGACGATGAGGAAGAGTGAACGGCATCTCGAATTCTCTTTTTAGAAGCCTCCATCTTAAGCTGAGTTGCTTCTTGTTTCAAAGCCAGGGTGTGGTTATAGGCTAAGTTAGTGCCAGGAGACATGCTGGTTAGGCCATTGGAGCAAAATCCTAATGTAAGTCCAAAAGTATGCCAAAACTGGCCATGCTCCTAACCTGCTTGATGAAATGCCAGAGGCATATAGGCATCTCTTGGGTTGGTCAAACTCTCCAGTCCAGTGCCTCTTTAGGTGTAGAAAATGGTGACAGGGTTAGTTGGGCAAAACTAGAAACTTGCAAGTGTAAGTTATTGAGAAAATCAATTATGGACAGGAACAAAAAGGCATTATTGCATGGACCAAAAATGCTCCAAATGGTCCAATCTCCTGGACTTAAGGGTTTTGGAGGGAGGACTACAAGCAGGAAAAAGCTCATGGCCAAAAGAGCAAGTTAACACCTGGCTGTAGTAGAAAGTGCCAATCTGGACCAGAGAGCAAAAGAGAATGTTTTGCTCAACTTTTTCAAAGAACACCAAAGGGTTTTTGCATAAAAGTGATGTAGGGACTTCACATGACATCCCCAAATTTTGGTGGAATTTTTAGATAAATTTATCAAAGGGTTGTAGTGCAAATAGAGCTTTAAAACAAATGAAAATTCACTTTAAGAGATAAAGCTTACGGTAAAATACGAATGCAATTAAACCCACTGATAGAAGAAATGTTTTTCTTGGGTAGGGCAAACAAGTCCAAATAACATATCTGAAAAGTTTTCACTAGGGCAAAAACTCCATAAATTCACAAGAAAAAGTGGTTCTGAAATCAAAGAAAACCTAGAGAATGAAAAGTTTAAACTCTTGGTAAAAAATTTGATTTATAAATCAAGGTCAAAAATCTTTGGGGTGTTGCAACACTACCCCCCTTAAGAAAAATCTCGTCCTCGAGATTTGCTAAGAATTGCCATGAAAAGCATTGCTTCTACTGTCACCAAGTGATATCACCAAAAATGACCATCTACTCATGCAATATAATGCGGCTACAGTAAAGGGACAATAAGTGGTGCAAACTGTAGGGTGAAATACTGGCGCTGCGTGGAATGATCTACGGTCGGGGAAACGAGATATTTCTACTCTTGGCTATAGTGAATTTATAAATAATTCTTTTCTAAATTCTAAAATACGCTGGTCGCACCCGAGAGCACAGTGCTTTCTCTGGCTGATAGGTGGGCCCGGGGCCCACTACCAGTCTCTTCTTCTACCTCTGGCTCTCTCTTCCCCCTCTCTCTCGCGCGCTTTCCCGCGCTTTCTCCACCAGCGACGTCTAGCGCGTAGGGCATCTAGGTCGTACTGCGGTAGTGCGCGGCATGCTAGCTGCCGATGCAACGTGCACTCACCTCGCGGGCCAGTGCGCTGTCGGCACTGCTCGCGGATTCGCCTCCGAACACCGGCGGTCGAGCGACGGGCGGTGTTGGTGGACTCCGCTTACCTACACCGATCTCGAGCTATAAAACGACCGAGGTGCTCCTTCTTCTTCCTCACACCTGGCCTCGCTTCTTCTTCTCCTTCCCTCACCTCCATTTGTGTTTGCAGGAGCTCGGGACGAGGCTCTAATGGCGGAGGTGATGCCGGACTGGTGCATGATCCTAGTGTGCGGAGGGTTGGCGGCATTGCTGGGGTTATCCGTGCTCTTGTGCGCGATGATCCTCGACGATCGTCGTGATGCTGCTGCTCGAGTGCTAGCTCTTCGCGGTGGCGGTGATCACGAGGATTAGGCGCGGGTGTCAGGTGCTAACGGTTGTCAGTGTGCGGAAGGCAACTTGTGCCTGAATAAACTCATGCGAGTTTCTCCTCAAGGGACTGTGGTGCGCTAGAGAGGTGTACCATTAGATGCAACAAGTGTACGTGGATTAGCAACTTAGTGTACTGTGTTGAGTGGTTGGGGTTGAGAGTCTACTGTTGCGGTGTTGCATGAAAAAAATCTATGCCATGCAGAGATATATGTTGCAACAACTCAGGGAAAACAATATCTCACTCCAGGTTGTTACCGAGAGCAAAAATTAGTTAAACAGAAATTATCCGCGGTAAGAACTACTCTCATAAACTGAAATCAAATATTTAATTGGACACACAATTTTAGGATGACACGCACAAGTGGCAACTCATAAATAAACGCTGGGACAACCAACATAGTAGTGACGTCTAGAATGAAAACGGTAAATGGACAGGGTCCTGGGAAAATGTCTCTGGTACTGGGGCACACTCTTCTTCTTTCAGAGGAAGCAGATTGACTAGTCGATGAATGTGCTTCTCTTGTCCGGGCCTCAGTGGTCTGCCGATGGCGATCCGAGGATTTAAATCGGCAAGGCTCTGGAGATAACCCATTACTCGCTGGGTCAGGCGCTCTTGTGCGATGACATACTGCGTAAGGTTGGCCAGCACTGGGTCTCTCTCAATTCGCCCACCTGGAAAAGATGCTACTTCTCCGGGTGCTGCACGGCTCGGAAAGTAATAATACCCCCGTTCGCTGGCATAGGGCACTGCGAATCAAAGGCGAGCAAGTGCTTCATACGCAGCAGCTTCTATGGCCATCGGCGGAGTCGGCATAGATTTCCCCATGAAGGAAACTTCTGTTGGGTCTTGATTTGGGTTTGCGGGAGGGATATGCACTACAACCCAATATTTCGAGGTGGATGGTGTGATCCTCGATTTGAGCAACTCGTACAGGGGTGGGCGTGTAGCACTCATGGTACTGCAGGTAAAATCCCACAATATCTTAACGAAACTACCCGGGGTGGCATATGAGGTTCTTAGATAAATACTAGGGATTGGCATGGCGAAAGAAATGGCTGTGAGAGTAGTGTACCAGGTGAGGGATGCTTGGCAAGGTCACGAGGTGGCCTTTTATATAGCAATTGGGCTGGGTTATTAAATCACGGTGAGGGGCAGCTATTTTGTCGGTACTTGCTTTAAGGGGTCGGGGTCAATGCTACAGATACACACGTCTCGCAAAAGTGACGTGTTTACTGTAGGAGTCGTCGGTGGGGTTCTTTGGAAGTTACACCTGGAATTAAAAATGCATTCGTACACCGACATATTATGCATGGCTGTTATGGAGATAAGGACACACAAGCAAACAATATTTACAAATGGAAATACAGGGTCACACAACAACTGGGCGTGGACATGATAAGGCTCGGTACTACTCGAGTGATTTAATCTACCTCATTTATATCTAAGCGGCCTTGCCTTGTGGATGCCGAGGCTTCTCCAAGGGCTTCACAGTCGGTGTTAGCTGGAGGGGGCTGAGGAACTGCAGGGTCGGAGCAGTGATGATGACCCTCGCGGGGATTGTTGGCCACAATCCCGTTGGACCGCGCTCCAAACAGGCGACGCATCACTTCTGGGGACACCAAAGCATTTTCGTCGATGGCCGGGGCAGACCTCAAGGACTCGATCGGTTGTCCGAACAGCACGACTGGATTGTCGGCGCCGGGCTCATATTCTCCCCTTGCCGGGGCTCGGCGAACCAGTTCTCCACGGGCTGCGATCAGATCCAGAGTGATTTGATCAAACAGTTCCTCTAGTGCACTAACATAGCGTACCAGATGCAATAATGCAGGATCTGTCTCGTGATCTCCGTTGGCATCCCGGGGTGGCCTACCATACCTGTCACGGCTGGGGTAGTAGTAGAATGAGCGATAGTTAACTCTGGGCGACAAGTGCCAGAGTTGAACTATAACCTCTCGAGCGGCTAGTTGGATGGCTTGTGGCTCAAAGGAAGTTGTCCTTCCGGTGAACCTGTAGGGGCATTCTGGCGACAGACCCCTACCGTAGATGTGCACAGTGGCCTAGAATTGACGGCTTTCACCGCTCATGGACCCTTGGTACACAACATATTTTGGGGGCTCCTCTAATGCAAAGGCACGGCGGGTGAGGTTTGCTAGCACGGTCACAAAACCTCCAAGGTTGGTTGTTGTGGTTTCATTGTGAACAATGGGTCCTGGCATTATAGCTCGGTTTGGGGTAGAGGCTGTGCCGCGCTGGGATGAGGCTAGCGTGCCCTTTTTATAGAAAAAGGGGGCGAAGTCTTCCTTCGCACGCTTGCGGAGGAAACTATTTAGGTGTCGGTCACTGGCACGTGATCGACGGGCTAGGCCGATAGGTTGGGCAACGACTGCCAAAGGTGTCGGTTCACTGTGTGGCTATCTTACGCGAGAAGCTTGGCCGGGTTAGGATAAGGTCTGGTGGGGTGATTAACCTAGGTTTCTCGACCTGGCTAAGATAGGATTAGCCAATGGTCAGCCTGGCTCTGATACCAAGGTTGTCAGGACCGGATTTTCGGGGTATTAAATCCCCAAAAGTGGCCCTTGTGCTCACCAACCCCAGGATTACTGTTAGCTGATGAGGCACCACTTGATATAGAAATTCCAAGCAAAAAATAGAAAATATGTAGTACAAGACCATCCTGGCTTGAGAGTACAACACAAGGCTTCTAGTGGCTGATGGCGGATGCGGCTTATAGTACATCGATGTCTATGGGACTCCATTTCCCATGGGAACAACTGACCAGGTTAACTCCTATCTTCGTGAGGCTGCTATCACTGTTGCATAGGTTCCGGGGCGGTCGTCGCAACGCACCTCTCCATGCAAGAAATCTGGCCAAGACAATAGCCAGGGACAAGCCAGTGAGTACTTTGAATGTACTCGCAAACATCATGAACATAGGTGCAATGTAACAAAAGATAAACATACTCGTAAGGGTTTGATGATCACAAGGTTAGTTACGAAATGATAATCCATGGTGCAAGCAGGTTATCCATATAAATATGAATATGCAATCAAGGAGTGATAATAAAATAAATAGCAATCATGCCACAGTTGGGCGTCTGAGCGACACTACATGAAGGGCTTATAAATAAAAGAAATAGCAAGCATGCCGTAGTCGGGCGTCTGAGCGACACCACATAAAGGGCTTATAAATAAAAGAAATAGCAAGCATGCCACAGTCGGGCGTCTGAGCGACACCACATAAAGGGATTATAAATAAAAGAAATAGCAAGCATGCCACAGTCGGGCGTCTGAGCGACACCACATAAAGGGCTTATAAAATAAAGGAAAAGATGGTGAATATCCAGGAGGTAGAACCGTCCCATGGATACTCAACAATTCAAATCACATAAATGGTTAGTCCATAATAATAATCATAGTAACAGTCATCATAGGTCACAAGTTATGATCCAGGTTCTATTTTAGTAGTTTCTCCTCCGAAGATCGACCCTAAGACCGACACTTGACCCATCCCAGACTGCAGTCCTAACCCAGGGACACGACTATTCAAATAGATTTTTTTTTCTCTGCAGAGGGTGTACTCTTTACCCACGAGTAACGGATTCCTTTAGTCCATCGGGACTAATTCCGTCTACGGTCTTTTAATTTGAAAACCCACCTGACCGCACACACCAGTGTAACTTAACGATGTCCAGATTCACCCATGACACCCGTTAAGCAAAACTCTAAGTGGGGAGGCTACAACCTCGACTAGCATGGGATCACAAAATTTATAACGTGCGCAGACTGGGGAAGCTATCCCCTTAGGCTCCAACCGAAAACACCCATGCCCCCGGACCAGGTGGCATGCCTACCGGATGCAGCCGGTATCTTCCACGATGGCCTCTCTGTACGGTGTGTGCTGGGAGAGGGGTTGACAATTTACTGAACCGTACCCTGCCTGTGGCAGGGACAAGTGGTTGTACGAAACAACTATGGGGGTTACTGGAACAAGACTCGATCTACGGTCGACTTAGGAGGTTCAAGCATCACTTGTATGATTAGCATAACCAATATACTCCATATCAACAGACGGGACCACCCCTCATCATACCTCGCCATGCCATACCGGACACCACCGTCTCGACGAGGGACTAGGGACAAACTCGTGTCTACACAAGACATCGATTTTCCCGGCTTTCTTCCGATAGGCATGAGAGACATACGAGGAGGATTTCCATCACAAGCATATTAACTTTTCAACAACAAGGAGTCTACACCATGCACTCATAGGTATGATCATATCATCACATGTGAAAATGAAAGCATCCATGTCGAGGTGATGTTGTAATCGTATCAACAACACCTACAAGTATTGGGCCAGGGTTCAGAATGCTTGCCGTCAAGTAGTGGAGAGGCAGAGTGCATTCCAAAACTTTTTGAATGTTTTCTCCTTCTTCAAAATCCTATTTAAGACAATTTGTAATCAACACATAGTTTCAAAACAGTACAAAAAGTTGTTTGGAATTTTTTTTCAAATAAATGTGAAAATAAACTAGACCAAATTTGAGGAACAACAGAAAAAGAATCAAGTCATTTGGACTTATATTTAAAAATTTGTAGCCAGTCAAAGTTCTGTTTTTAAATAAAAATCAGAAAAGAAAACGATCCGGGGGGGAATACGCTTTCGGGGCAGGGGAAACGTACTTCGGGGTCCTACGCTTCCACTTAAACCAGCGCGGGCCGGCGCTGGGTCACTGACAGTGGGTCCCTTGGGCCCAGTGGTCAGGTTTGACTAGTCGCCCGCGTCTTCTTCCACCTCCATCCGAGCGGAGGCGGGGCTCCGATGATCAACGCCGGCGATTGGCGGCTCCCTACGGCAGTCTGAGGGCAGGGATGGATTCGCCAGTCTGGGGCGGTCCTCTTGGTAGTCGCTAGGTCGGCGGAGGTGGAGGGAGTCATCGGCGGTGAGCTCTGCGGCGGAGGTGTTCTCGGGTGGAATTGGGGGTCTCGGCTACGGTGGTTTCTGGTCGCTGTTGAGAGCATGGGCAGCTCCGCACGATCAAGGTGAGTCCGATGGTGGTGCTGGATGGATGGCGAAGGGTCTGTACGTAGCGAATGGAGTTGGGATGCGGCGGCGGCCGAACTGGCCGGAGACGAGGGAGACAGTTCTTCCCCATCAATTGCTGACCACGGGGGCTGTAGGGATGCGGCTTGAGGTCGCCTGAGTGCTCGGACGAGCTCGGGGCCCCCTATATATAGTGCTCGAGGTCGGTTCCGCGGCGGCCGGAGATAAGCTCCATGAACCGCTGTTCTGTAGCAAGGGGGCGCGTGGCGATGGCTGGCGGGGCTGGCAGGTCGAGTGGATGAGCTCGAGCTGTTCCAGGGGCAGCTGGCGTGCAGCTGTTTCTCGGGCGGCGCCGTCCATGGCAGGCGCCTGCTGTGGACGACGGCGTACCGCCAAGGGGCTTTGACGGCGGCACTATAGAGAGCCAGGGAGGCTTGGAGGATTCTGGTGAGTGGACGGGAGCGAGGCGTGGCCCTGCGGACAAGCGAAGGCCAGGGGGCAAGACGCGGCGACTCGGTGTGCGCGCGTGCAAAACGTGCGCTCTGGGCGCGTCCAGAGCACGCACACTAGGTGCTCGACAGATTGCCAATGCCTGCCAGGGGGCTCCAATCCAGAAGAGGTTTAGGAGGGTGTGTTTATAGGCTAAGTTAGTGCCAGGAGACATGATGGTTAGGCCATTGGAGCAAAATCCTAATGTAAGTCCAAAAGTATGCCAAAACTGGCCATGCTCCTAACCTGCTTGATGAAATGCGAGAGGCATCTAGGCATCTCTTGGGTTGGTCAAACTCTCCAGTCCAGTGCCTCTTTAGGTGTAGAAAATGGTGACAGGGTTAGTTGGGCAAAACTAGAAACTTGCAAGTGTAAGTTTTTGAGAAAAATCAATTATGGACAGAAACAAAAAGGCATTATTGCATGTATCAAAAATGCTCGAAATGGTCCAATCTCCTGGACTTAAGGGTTTTGGAGGGAGGACTACAAGCAGGAAAAAGCTCATGGCCAAAAGAGCAAGTTAACACCTGGCTGCAGTAGAAAGTGCCAATCTGGACCAGAGAGCAAAAGAGGATGTTTTGCTCAACTTTTTCAAAGAACACCAAAGGGTTTTTGCATAAAAGTGATGTAGTGACTTCACATGACATCCCCAAATTTTTGTGGAATTTTTAGATAAGTTTATCAAAGGGTTGTAGTGCAAATAGAGCTTTAAAACAAATGAAAATTCACTTTAAGAGATAAAGCTTACGGTAAAATACTAATGCAATTAAACCCACTGATAGAAGAAATGTTTTTCTTGGGTAGGGAAAACAAGTCCAAATAACATATCTGAAAAGTTTTCACTAGGGCAAAAACTCCATAAATTCAAAAGAAAAAGTGGTTCTGAAATCAAAGAAAACCGAGGAATGAAAAGTTAAAATCTTGGTAATTTTTTTGATTTATAAATCAAGGTCAAAAATCTTTGGGGTGTTACAAAGCATGGATTGAAACAAGGAAATTCACTCAATCAAATAACAATCATCAGAATTAAATTACTTGTGATCCAAAAGAGTGGTACATCACTAGTTAAAGTTTTGACCTCGCCAATCCCACTTTTGTCAATTTTTCTGTTAAGATCATTGTCCTCCAAATTATTGGGACGCCTTCTAGCTAAAAATTGACTCCTCTACAGTCCCTTCTTCATCAAGTTTTATATTCTAAAAAAAGATTCAATAGGAGTCACACCAATCACTTTAAGATCTTCATCGTGATTATCACAAAATTGGAAGAACACACTTTTTCTAGCCATTCTCTTTTAGCACACATCCTAGCAGTCATCTCCCTACTTTCATTAATAGAAATTTGGATAGATTTTAGAGACTCGTTAATGTCAAGCTTAGGTGGCATAGATCTATTCTTAAGGGAATCAATCTCATGAGAATTTCTATCAACGTTTCTAGCAACATCATGAAACTTAAGCAAAAAAAATCAATCATAGCATTGAAAATCTTTTGAGAGTTAATGAAATCTTTAATATTATTCTCAAGATCGAAGGGGATCTTATTATAATTTCCATAAGAGTTGTGGTAGGAATTACCATAATTATTAGAGGAATTATTAGGAAAGGGTGTAGGTTTAAAATTGCCTCGATAAGTGTTATTACCAAAATTGTTCCTACAAAAAATTGACATCCATAGATTCATTATCATTCTCAATCAAAGTAGAAAAATTCATATCATTAGGATCAATAGGAGCACTGTTACTAGAAATCAATCTCATAAGTTCATCCATCTTTCCACTCAAAGTATTAATTTCTTCAATAGCATGCACTTTTTTATTAGTAGAAGATCTTTCGTTATGCCATTGAGAGTAATTTGCCATAATATTATCTAGGCGTTAGTAGCTTCTCCTAATGTGATTTCCATAAAAGTACCACCCGCGGCTGAATCTAAAAGATTTCTAGATGCGAAATTCAATCCAACATAAAAAATTGTATGATCATCCATAAACCTAAACCATGACTAAGGTAATTTCTTATCATTAATTTCACCTCTCCCATGATTGTGCAACATGTTCATGATCAATTTGCTTAACATGCATTATATAGTTCTTAAGGGAGATGATCTTAGCGGGAGGAAAATACTTGGAAATAAAAGCACCCTTACACTTCTTCCATGAATCAGTACTATTTTTTAGGCAAGGATGAAAACCAAGTTTTAGCACGATCTCGTAGTGAGAACAGAAATAATTTCAATTTCAATATCATTATACACATCTTTTTTTTTTGCATATCGCACAATTCAACGAAAGTACTAAGATGGGATGCATCATCGTCATTAGGACTACGAGAAAATTGTTCTTTCATAACAAGATTCAACAAAGCGACATTAATTTCATAAGATTCCGCGCTAGTGGCGGGAGAAATCGGAGTACTAACAAAATCGTTATTATTAGTATTGAGGAAATCACACAACTTAATGTTTTCTTGAGACACCGTGACAAAGCAAGCAATCTAGCACACAAGCAAACAAAAGGCAAACGAAAAGAGGGCAACTATTTTTGTGTTTTTTCCTGAAAATGTTTTAGAAGTGGGGGAAAGGGAAACAAGGGGAAAATGGAAAATAAATTAAATGCAAGAGATAAGAGTTTATGATAGGTACTTGGTAGGCTTGATGTGGATCCTCCCTCACAAAGGCGTCGGAAATTCTTCCTGCTACTTCTTGAGCTTGCGTTGGTTTTTCCCTTGAAGAGGAAATGGTGATGCGGCAACGTAGAGATAAGTATTTCACTCAGTTAAGAACCAAGATATTAATCCAGTAGGAGGAACACACAAGTCCCCAATAGTTGCACCTACACAAACAAACAAATACTTGCACCCAACGTGATAAAGGGGTTGTCAATCCCTTCACGGTTACTTGCTAGGATGATATCTGATAGTGATAGATATAAAAAGATAAATAAAAGAGAAAAATAAAATAAAGGTAAATAAATTACAGCAAGGTATTTTCGGGTTTTTGTTTTTATAGATCTGAAAGCAATATGATAAAAGGTAGACCCGAGGGGCATAGTTTTCACTAGAGGCTTCTCTCTCGAAGAAAGCATACGGTGGATGAACAAATTACTATTGAGCAATTGATAGAAAAGATAATAATTATGACAATATCCAAGGCAATGATCATGTATATATGCATCACGCCCGAAACAAGTAGACCGACTCCAGCCTGCATCTACTACTATTACTCCACACATCGACCGCTATCCAGCATGCATCTAGTGTATTAAGTTAACAAGAACGGAGTAACGCCTTAAGCAAGATGCCATGATGTAGAAGGATATATCCAATCAATATGAATAAACCCCATCTTTTTATCCTTAATGACAACAATATAAATATGTGTCTTGTCCCTTTCTGTCACTGGGATTGAACACCACAAGATTGAACCCATTACAAAGCACCTCTCCAATTGCAAGAAAAATCAATCTAGTTGGCCAAACCAAATCAATAGATCGAAGAGAAATACAAAGCTATATAAATCATGCATAAAAGAGTTCAGAGAAGACTCAAATAATATTCATAGATAATCTGATCATAAACCCACAATTCATCGGATCTCAACAAACACACCACAAAAGAAGATTACATCGAATAGATCTCCAAGAACACCAATGACACATTGTATTGAAGATCAAAGAGAGACAGAAGAAGTCATCTAGCTACTAGCTATGGACCAGTAGGTCCGTGGTAAACTACTCACGCATCATCGGAGGGGCAACAAGGTTGATGTAGATGCCCTTCGTGATCGAATCCCCCTCCGGCAGAGTACCGGAAAAGGTCCCTCTCAAGAAGACAGAAACTTCCGGCGGCGGCAATGTATTTTTGGTGTGCCCTCTGGTCTGCGGGGAATATTTGGGTATTTATAGAAGATAATTAGGGTTAGGGGAGCCATGAGGGGCCCGCAAGCACCCTACGAGCTTGGCGTCGCTTCGTAGGTCTCCTGGCACGTTCCCGAAGCTTCCTAGGTGTCTTGTGGTCCAAGAAAAATCGTCAAAAAGTTTTGCTCCATTTGAACTCTGTTTGGTATTGATTTTCTGTAAAGACAAAAACAAGGAAAAAAAATAGTAACTGGCACCTGGCACTAAGTTAATAGATTTCCCAAAAATGATATAAAATGGCATAATAATGCATATAAAACATCCAAGATTGATAATATAATAGTATAGAACAATAAAAAATGTTGAAGACTTACCATCCAACAGATGATGTTGATGTAAAAAAAACATCTCCGACTCTCGAAGATGTAAACTACAACACTTCGCAGTGTAAATATACATCTCCACCAACAGTAGATGTAAAAACGGCGACCGCACGCCAACTGCCCAACCACTTTCATTTTCCTTCCGTTCATCCGCCAGTCTCCCGCCTACCGACCGCCGCCCGAGCCATGGCTGACTCCGATGACCCCGTCGGGCCCTTCGCCGACGTGACCACCATCCCCAATCCCGCCTCCGCCTCCATGTCACTGCCGCCATGGCACTGCCCCAGTTTTGAACCACCTCCGTCGGTCTCTGCCGCCCCACTGCCAGATACATCCGCTCCACCTCCCCCGCCTCCGGTTCCGCCGCTTCCCGCCTCCAAATTGCCCGAATTAGCCAATTTTCCGCCGCTGAATCACCGATGTGTTGCAGTATGATCTGAGCTCCCCTCGCCACCCTGTCGTTGTCGGGTTCGAGCCGCACACCCGCCGCTCCTCCTCCTCCTCTCCCCGCCTCTACTGGATGCTTCTCTGTTGTTGCATCTGTCGGCGTCCTGGGAACCAGGGTACCCAGACTTGCCTGTCTGCGGGCCACAACACCCTCCTACTATGGCCTGGTACGGCCCAGCTGATCGACCAGCTGTCCAAGACCCTCGCGAGGGGGCTAAGCCTCGCGAGGAGAACAACGTCGAGACCCCCTCAGGAGCGGCCTCGGCAAGGTGCTACGGAGGGGCGGAGAATCCAAGGTCAAGTCTGCCTCAGGAGGAGGCAAACACGTTAGCAGTGACGCACCGCGCCAGCGGGTGCCAGTGCCCGCCAGCGGCGCAGTTGCCATTTCGGTGCAAGGGGGATAGCGCAGCCGCAGGTTCCCGAGGAGCGGGACAAAGGTTTCCCCTTTGGTGCAACAAGACCGAAGACTGCAAGGACGACAAGGAGGATGTCACCGTCGAGCCCACCACCGCGTCACCGCATGATCCTTTTGCATGCGAAGACTGCTTTTGTCAGGATAGGAACGTCCTTGTGTTCCCGCTCAAAAATGGCCATTGTGGGATCCCTTCCCGCCTAAACATTTCGGGGGAAGAGGACCCTGGCCGCCTATATAAGTAGCTAGGACCCCCACTATGGAGGGACAAGTCGAGCCAAGCCCAGCCAAGTAGAACAGATCCATAAACTCTGCCACCACGCAAAGGAGCAAGAACACTTTCCTCCTGACCCTCATGAGCTCACCTCCTGAGCTCTGTAACCACTGTATTAGTTCATACTCCAGCCCTCCTGAGGCCAATCCACCAAATCAGGAAGTAGGGTTTTACACCACACGGTGGCCCGAACCTGGGTAAACTCTTGCGTGCTTCATCTGTTGATTATTTGAATCTCTTCACCAAGACGAGAGCGAGACGCTAGGTTGGCGCGAGTGGGAGAGATCTTCGTTCACGCCCCTGTGTTCGAACTTCTTTAGTTTTGCGGAGCCCTAAATCCGACATTTGGCGCGTCAGGTAGGGGGCGTGTCGAAATCTCGCCTCTCCGACGACCTCGTCCCGCTCTCGTCGTCGACTTCGCTCCGCAGCCATGGTGGACACACGCCGAGCTCGCGCCGCCCTCCTTGCCGCGAATGTCGCTCAGACGGCGCCCGCGGGCAGCGGTGCACCGCTCCACCCCAACTCGCCGGTCGCCAACGCCGCCACCAACCCAGCCGTCCACGAGCAGCAGGACTCGTCGCTGCCACTGTCCGTGCGGCGCGATGGCCGCACGGCCACGCCTTCACCCTCATCGGCCGCGGCGTTGTCCTCGCTGGCCCATCGTGGACCGGTCTACCAGCAACCTGCACTACTAATGGCGCGGGAGCTCTTGCGCTACCTCCCGGCAGATGACCTCTACGACGAGTGGCTCCACCGCATCACCGAGCTCGTCAACGCCGCTGTAGAAGCACCTGCACCAATGCACTCCTCCCGTCCCCCGTCGCCCTCGGTGGGGAACGAAGGCCACGGAGTCCCGGCTCCGCCTCCACCTATGGTGCCGGCCAGGAGGTTCGGCGCGAGGCTCCGCCGCGTGAGCCGCCCCGCAGAGCCCATGCGCGCGACGAGGAGAGCTGCCAAGTGATTCCGCATCCCCAGGCGGGGGCTCGCGACCCCCTGTCACGCAGCGCCAAGACCGCACGCCACAGGAGGTGGTGGCGCCAGCACCCCAAGAACCAGCACCACAGGCGCAGGGGGCGCCTGCGATCATGAGTGTGGCTGGATGTCACGCCTTAGCTCCTGAGCTACGGCGCCTCGTCTGGCCCGGCAAGTTCAAGCCGGACCTGCCTCCGCGCTACGACGGCACCACCGACCCCACGGAGTTCCTCCAACTCTACGAGCTGAGCATCGAGGCGTCCAACGGTACCGAGCAGGTCATGGCGAACTGGTTCCCCATGGCTCTCAAAGATGGCGCACGCTCCTGGCTCCTGAACCTCCCTGTGGGATCCATCTCCTCCTGGGAAGAGCTTCGTGAGCGTTTCGTCGCCAACTTCCAAGGCACTCGCGACCAAGCCCCAGCAGCTGCTGATCTGCGCCGCGTGAGGCAGCAGCCGGGAAAGACCCTGCAAAAGTACATCCAACGCTTCAACACCATGCGCCTCCGGATCCCTAGGGTCTCGGACGAGGCTATCATCTCGGCGTTCACCGACGGCGTCCGTGACATCAGGATGAGGGAGGAGCTCGCCATCCACGAGGACCTGTGCACAGCCCTCGAGATGTTCAAGCTCGCGGCAAAGTGCGCCAAGGCGGAGGAAGGACGCCTCTCCCTCCAGGAGCTGCCTGAGGCAGAGGCGGACGACAAGAAGGCCAAGGCCAAAGAAGCAAAGCGCAAGGGACCCGCCGTGCTGGCTGCGGAGCCAGAAATGAAGCGTGGCTGCGGCTACGATAACCTCCCCAAAGACAACCGACCGTACTACGTCTTCCACAATGTCCACAGCCACAACACTAACGACCGCCAGGAGCTCAGGGCGATGCGCGGCGGGCGCGTTGGGCAGCGCCCTGAGCGCGACAACCGCGGCTACGGCCATGGAGGAGGCCGAGGTGGAGGACGTTGGGACGGTAGGAACTCACGCCAAGGGTGGCGCGAACAGCCTCGTGAAGACCACTGGCAGGAGCAGCCTCGTGACGCCCCCTGGCGCGACCAGCCTCGTGAGGGTCGCCCTCAGGGCAATGGAGGCCTGCCTCCGCTACCGTCACCACCAAGAAGGAATGACGACGAACGCCAGGGAGACGGAGCAGGGGGCTTCCAGGAGCCGCGTGCAGTTGCATGCATCTTGGGAGGAGCCCATGCTCCGGCTTCCCATCGCATCTTCAAGCAGTTAGGCCGTGAGGTGAACGCAGCGCTTCCCAGGCCTGACGCCGCGCGCAACCTCAGGTGGACCAAGCAAGTCATCACCTTCGACCCCAAGGACCAGCTCAAGTGCACCGCGGCCCCAGGCGCTCTCCCGATGCTCTGCACCCCGACCATTAGCAACGTCCTCGTGACCAAGACCCTCATCGACGGCGGAGCAGGACTCAACGTCCTCTTCGTCCAGACCTTCGAGACGCTCCAGGTTCCCTACGATCAGCTCCACCCGACCAAGGCATTCTACGGAGTCACGGATGGCTGTACACTCCCGATGGGGCAGGTCCGCCTTCCCGTCACCTTTCGTGACCGCGACAACTACCACACCGAGCTCATCGACTACGACGTCGCCAACATCCACCTCCCGTACAACGCCATCCTCGGGTATCCTGCCCTCGCCAAGTTCATGGCGGCGACCCATCACAGCAACAACGTCCTCAAGATGCCTGGGAGCGGCGGAGTCATCACGATCGCCTCCGACGGGAAGGAAGTGGTGCGTTCCCTGGAGCGCGCCTACCAGACTGCGGTGGTTGAATGCTCCGATGAGGATGGAGCCATCCTCGCCCTGCAGAACACCCCCAAGAATAAGAAGAACCTACCCGTCAACGGACCTCAGGACGCAGGGGCTCCTGACGGCCCGGCCTCAGGACTCGCGCCTGCTGACGAGGCGCCCTCCACCCTCGCATAGGGAGGCGCACCCGACGCCCCTCTCATGACGGGCTCGAGGGCTCTCCTCTGGAGTGTCTCCGGACTCACCAGCGTCTCGAGGGAGGTGTTCGGGCACCACCTGCAAGCGTGTCTTGACGCGCGTTTTTGTGAGCCCAGCGTGAACCGCTCAGCGCTGGGGGCTCAGGACTTCATCAACCAAGTTACCGAGGAACTTCAGTATGCAAGACTCATCCACGGTGGGCGTAACCGCACAACCCCAAGCTCACCTGCTCGCAGCCCGAGCGACCGTTTCCGCGTCTGCGTTGAAATCGCGGGTCTCAACCGAGCCGCCTCTCAGGAGCCCTTCTGGCCGAAGACGGTCGGCCAGAGGAGGGCCCTCCCCTGCAACTATGTTCACACACTATTCAGCTTCCGCAACGCAGCTGCCACGTTCCAGCATCTCGCGCAGCAGGCCTTGGGGGCTCGGGAGGCTCAGTGGCAGGCGGTCCGGACGGAGCAAGAACCGGACCCGCGCGACCACTAAGAGCCTTCGAAGCCCCTGGGCCTCAGGAGCCCGACGATCCTCAGGAGCAACCCGCATGGCTCGCGTCTTCAGCTACCCCAACTCTTCTTTGACAAGTATCAGGTGACGTTTCAGGTACCCGATCGAGGGCGCCCCCGGGCTGCATCATCCTCGGACTGCTGGGGGCTGTTCCCCCGCAGTTGTCTCCCCTTTTTTGCATGATCAAGGCTAGTTGTTTCTTTCCATTCGCATTATCTGCATGCTTGGCATCCTCACCGCCACTAAGGTCATGAGCCCTTGTGAGCCCACTCGCGACCGCCCATGATTAAGGACTGGCACGGCGTCTGTTCTCGGGTCCGTCCCTGCAGCGTTGCTAAACCCAAGGGCTGAGCTCTGTCTCGCGAGCCATTCCCATGACGTCACCTCCCGTGGTCCTTGGTGCCTTGTTCTCGCATGGGCTAATCGTGGATGGGTAAGTAGGGGGCCGTGGCAGGTGCCTCGCTCACGCGGGAACCGCACGCCAGTTGTTTTTCTTTTGGATTGTTGCATGAGAAGACTGGGCACGACGTCTGTGCTCGGGTCCATCCCTGCAGCGTCGACAAATCCAGCGGCTGAGCTCTGTCTCGCGAGCCATTCCCGTGACGTCACCTCCTGGGGTCACTAGTGCTGCGGCCTTCTCATGCGATACCCTCTACAGATGCACTCGGCGCAGGTCGACAGAACACCTATTTTTCACATTTTGCAGAAGAAGACTCAGGCGCAACCCGCCTCAGGGTAGGGTCTCGTGAGTGATGCGTAAGCTCACGAGAACTTCCTCAGAGTCGTTCAGCTCATCCTGAGGAGGGCCCATATACACCTTGGTTGTCCTACCGTGCAAGCCACATGTCAGGACGGGGCTGTACACGCCCCGGAGTCTCTCCCGGTGGGAGGCTCCCTCCCACGGTCCAATGGAAGTACCATGCTCCGCGTTGGCAGATCCAACCGAGGAGTGGTTATGCCCACGAACCAGTGGAAGCACCAAGCTCCGCACTGGCCGCTACGACCGAGGCGCGGTTATGCCCACACTCCGCGCAAGAGTGGTAGCTCTATGCTCCGTGCTAGTTATAAACAACTGAGGGCGGCCCCAGTGGTCGCACCAACCTCAGGGAGCTTTTCAGCTCACGACGCTCACAGCTTCTCCTTGGATGGGTGTCGCGAGGGGGGCTACGCACGGGGGCTATGCTCAGGTCACGCCTGGCAGACGCCACCCTATGAGGTGCCCAGACACCTGGCCTTCTCGCGCCCCCATCCCAGGCGAAGGCTTGTGAGCAAGGTATGGTGCTCGTTCTCCTTCATGAGAGCCATTCATACTTCAAAGGGGACCCCTGGGCATTGCGACCCAGGGGCCTAACTAGCCACGTAGCCCATCATCCCTTGAGTATAGTTATGACGATAACCCCGGTCACCCGGAGGGCTCAATGGCGATCGAGGTATGCGCGGGGTTGGGCCCTGCCGACGCAGAACGCAAACGGGATGGCTTGAACGTCAAGGGGAACCCCTGGGCATCGCGACCCAGGGGCCTCACTAGCCACATAGCCCCTCATCCCTTGAGTCTAGTTATCGCGATAACCCCGGTCACCCGGAGGGCTCAATGGCGATCGAGGTATGCGCGGGGTTGGGCCCTGCCGACGCAGAGCACCTAAGCAAACATGAAAGGAAGCAAGCACGGAAATCATCTAGCTATTACAATAAATACCAAGTTTTTCAAATTCAAACAAAGTTCTCACGCCTCCCCGAGGCACTCGCACTTCCCTCTCTGGACAGGAACAGATTAGGCATCACCAATCGCATCGTCACCAGTCTCCACCTCTTCGGCTGCGGTAGCAGTGGCCTGGAGGAACGCCTCCACTAGCTCCGTGATCTTCGCCCCCAGGGCCTCGGCAGCCGTCCCCTCCATGACTGTGGTCCCGGGCTCGGACAGCGAGGCCAGGTCAAGGGTGGGGTCACGAAGACTTAGGTGGCTGCACACCTGCGTCAGAACCAAGGTAAGGAGCGTGCGGCTCTCGACGTCGGCTAACTGGCCAATTGCGGCCGCGACCTCGCGCAGGGACTTCACAAGCGCGGCGAGGAGCCCGGCGGGGCCTCCCTCTGGGACGGCTAGCGGTTCCTTGAACCCTTCCCCGTAGGCGGCCTGCAACGCCTTACGGGCCTCAAGATCAAAAGCGGCAAGGGCCTCGCGACTCACTGCTGCCGAGGCCACGAGGGAGTCCTCCTTGTCGCGAGCGGCTTGGGTCGCCTTGGCCTACTCAACCTCAACCTTCAAGTTCTCTAGGGCCGCGCTGTCAACAAGCTGCTCTTGTTGCAGCCGGGACGTCTCAGCCTTCTGCGCCTCGAGCTCCTTCTCCAACCTCTTGAGCTCCAGGGCGCGCCCAGTGCCTTCCTCACGAAGGGCCTCCAGCTCGCTCTCCGCCTTGAGGCAGCACTTCTCGAAGGACGCAGCATCGGCTAGCGCGGTGTCGCAAGCCTGCGTGGCTGCCACAGCTTCCTCTCGACCCTTGGCAGCAATCGCTGAGGCATGGTCCCAGGAGGTCCGCGCAGACTCGTCTGCCAGGAGCCACCCGCGGATCAGCCCCAGGCGTCCTTCCATCAGGCGGCCATCACCACCTTGCAGTTCGGTGTGAAGCCGACCCAGCGTAGCGGAGGCAGCCTCCAAGGTCTCAGGGCCAGGCTGCGCCGGCTGGTGCACGGGCACCGACAAGACCGACTGCTCGACCAGGGGCTCGGGGGCTCCGGCCCCCCTCGCCAGAGCAGCCGGAGCAGGAGCCACCACGACCTCGCAGGAAGCAAGGACGCCCTCAAGCGACGCTGCCACCGCATGCTCGGTGGCCTGGTCGACCGAGACGCCCAGCGTCGTGGCGTCCTTCCCTGAGGTCGCATCAGCAGCGGGAGGGACAGGGCATCGCGACGCGACCTCTCCCTTCGCCTTCTTCATCACACCACCCAGGCTGCTGCGTCAGGAGAAGCACATCAGGGACACAACAACTAAGGATAGCGAGAAATTGCACACTTACTCGTCGGAGGCGAGGCGCGCCCTTCTCTTCGCCAACAGGTCAGCAACAGCCGTTGGCGCTATGGGAGTGCCGGTAGTCCGAATCTTGGCAAGGCGCGAGGCCACAGTCCTGGGCGCGGCCGTGGTCACCATATTCGCTAGCACGGTACTCCTCGGTGGGGTCGCCACATTGCTTCCCCCGAATGCAGCGCGTCCGGATCGACGTGGAGTGGCCGCCTGGGACCGTCCGGTGGCACCTGCGCCTGACGTCATTGCTCCAGCGAACGCCTCGGAGGAGTCCCCCTCGTCGTCCAAGGTCTCCTCTGAGCCCCCCTCATCGCTCTCGTCGTCAGCACCAGAAGACACGTCAACCGTGGGCGGAGCGCCCACGGGCGCACCAAAACCCGACACGGCCTTCAACAGCTCGGCCTTGTCAGGGTGGCTATACAGCGGCAGGTGAGTCCCGGGGAGGTCCTCCGGAACCATCCCTAGGAGGGTGGCCGAGGTGAAGTCCAGATCGTCCTCGGCCAGCGCCCCTGAGTGCAGCCAGAGCCTGTCGTCGCCCATCAGCTCCCACATGGGGCGCGAGTGTGCCTGCAGCGGCGCCAGACGCTGTCTCAAGAACTCCTTCACGATCTGGCCCCCTTCGAGCCTCGAGCTCAGGTCGGCCTCAATCCTTGCCAGGACAGGCCCGGCAAGGGGGTCGGTGAGCTTCGCGTAGCTCCAGCCGACGTGTTTCGCCGGACGGGCGGTAGGCAGCGCCAGCAGAGAGTGGACGCGTTGGGCATCTAGATAGACCCACCTCTTCCGGTGGGAGTCTATCTTCTTCCCGGCCATCATCAGCCGACAGCCCTGGCGCTGGAAGACGAAGGAGACGCAGCCCGAGCACGGGCCATCGTCGTACCGGCGCATGGAGAAGAAATGGCGGAAGAGGGCGACAGTCCGCCTCACCCCCACGAGCGCCTCACAGTAAAAGGCGAAGAGCGACAGGACGAAGATGGAGCGAGGCTGATATGGAGAGCATGCACCTGGTAATGTTCCAGGATGGCGTAGAAGAACTCTGAGAAGGGTGGCACGAGCCCCACGGAGATGCTGTGGAGGAAGAAGGGGTAGCAGGACTTCGACAGGATCCGCGTCGTGGTGGATCCAGCCCAGATCCCCGTCAGGCCATGCTCGTTGTGGAGGCTTGACAAGAAAGGTTGGACCTCTGAGTAGTCCTCCTTCTTGGTGATGGAGGACTCCTCGAGCGCCACCTCAAGGAAGAAGCAGATCTAGACGCCAGCGCAGCACCCTTGTTCCTCTTCGCCATTGCTGAAGGAACAGAAGGACGCATGCGATTTAGGAAGGCAGGAGGCGTAGGAGGGAGAAATCTGAGCAGGAAGGAAGGGAAGCGATAACTCCGCCAGCGGAGACGGCCCCTTTTATCAAGACGCACGGTTGTCGAGACGGCGTGGGGAGCGGGGTCGCCCGCGTCCCATCCAACCGTCACGCACCAGCCTGGCCCGCAGCCTTTTTGGGACCCGCGTCACTTCGTCCTCGGCTAAGGCTTCGCCCCGAAGCCAACTCTGCGCGCGCCTTGGGCCCGGGGGCTACTGTCGGCGTCCTGGGAACTAGGGTACCCAGACTTGCCTGTCTGCGGGCCGCGACACGCTCCTACTATGGCCTGGTACGGCCCAGCTGATCGACCAACTGTCCAAGACCCTCACGAGGGGGCTAAGCCTCGCGAGGAGAGCAACGTCGAGACCCACTCAGGAGCGGCCTTGGCAAGGTGCTCCGGAGGGGCGGAGAATCCAAGGTCAAGTCTGCCTCAGGAGGAGGCAAAGACGTCAGCAGTGACGCACCGCGCCAGCGGGTGCCAGTGCCCGCCAGCGGCGCAGTTGCTGTTTCGGTGCAAGGGGGACAACGCAGCCGCAGGTTTCCGAGGAGCGGGACAAAGGTTTCCCCTTTGGTGCAACAAGACCGAAGACCGCAAGGACGACAAGGAGGATGTCATCGTCGAGCCCACCCCCGCGTCACCGCCTGATCCTTTTGCAAGCGAAGACCGCTTTTGTCAGGATAGAAACGTCCTTGTGTTCCCGCTCAAAAATGGCCATTGTGGGATCCCTTCCCGCCTAAACATTTCGGGGGAAGAAGACCCTGGCCGCCTATATAAGTAGCTAGGACCCCCACTGTGGAGGGACAAGTCGAGCCAAGCCCAGCCAAGTAGAACAGATCCATAAACTCCGCCACCACGCAAAGGAGCAAGAACACTTGCCTCCTAACCCTCCTGAGCTCACCTCCTGAGCTTAGGAACCACTGTACTAGTTCATACTCCAGCCCTCCTAAGGCCAATCCACCAAAGCAGGAAGTAGGGTTTTACACCACACGGTGGCCCAAACCTGGGTAAACTCTTGCGTGCTTCATTTGTTGTTTGCTTGAATCTCTTCACCAAGACGAGAGCGAGACGCTAGGTAGGCGCGAGTGGGAGAGATCTTTGTTCATGCCCCTGTGTTCGAACTTCTTGGGTTTTGCGGAGCCCTAAATCCGACGGCATCGTCGCTGCTTCATCGCCCGATTCACGTCGCGACCGTCGCGATTCACCACCCCCGCTGCCCCACCGCCGCTCCCCCACCGCCGCCCCATCACTGCCTCGACGCCGCCGTCTCCACTGCCGCCGCCGACTAGTTTTTACATCTCCAGTTTGCATCTTATATTGGAGTTGCTCTTTTACATCTCCATTTTGCATCATCTCTTGGAGTTGACCCTTTTTTAGAGATGCAAAAAAGCACATTTTGGAGATGTAAATTTTTACATCCCCAAATTTGCATCTCCTATTGAAGATGCTCTAAGTAAGTAATTGAACGCTAACGTTGCTATTATGTTTTGTGGTGGGTCCCATGTGTAAGCTGATAAGGAAAAAATGATGTGGCAGAGATGATGATGTTGGATAGCTTGCATGTTTAGATAAATAGCTTAGTGGGGACGAACTTATTAGGTATATAGGATTCACAGACATTTTTCAGTTTTGTGAACTTTTCATGCAAATCAAGTTAATATTTTGGAATTCAATATTTATCAAATTAGTGAACAGTTTATAAAAATCATATATGTTTTAGAAAAATCCACAAACCTTTTTCTTATTTCACAATTTTTCCTTAAAAGAACTGCTGCAAAGCAGCAGCAAAAAGCGAGGAAAATACACACCCACGTGTGAGCGGAGACTAAAAGAAAGCATGTGGGAACGATCGAGCGGGGCGTGTGAACGAGCGACAGAGCTGGGTGACTGATCGATCGCAGGGCCGGTCCTGAGATTTCTGGGGCCCGGGGCGAGACTAGAATCAGGGGGCCCTCAATATAAATATCACAATAATATTCAATATATGTACATGTGGAATATTATTATTAAACAATATAGTAAAATGCATCCAAAATTAAATAATTTGTATTTTTACCTTAAAATTTACCTCTAACATGGATGCAATTATGTTTTACTATGGTATGAATATAAATCTCATTCAATAATTTTTAAAGTTACCAAACTATTTGAGCTTCCTTGGAAATTTACAAACCTCACATCGTTTCTACTCCACTATCTAGCTATTTAAGAGATGTCCATGCTTCTTACAGTATGACAATAACTATCACAGAAGGCAGCATACCTCGGCCATCACTCACACATCCTGTGCCTCCTTATACATGTCCTTGATAAAAGAAATTGTTCTTGAAGCATTCGAACCATCTTCTAAGCTCTAGAAATGACACGGATACTGAGTTGAATGTCAAAAACAACATGAGAAAACTGATGAGCAGAAGATTCAGTATTTACTACTGTAGATATCATCTCCAGATCCAAAAGACGTTATTTTCTATCAACTTTGGTCCTGGAGATATATGTTGAAATTTTCTAAAAGGAAGGAACCATCTGAATGTTTTTGCGAAAAGTGATTTTGCATAATCACAACAAAACCATAAAATTGATCAGCAAGTTAATTGAACAGACATGTCTCATACAGAATTTGACGTAACGTAGTGGTTAATCCTGCTTCAGTAGACATCTTCCCCTACTCATTATTTTTCTGAATCGCAAGGTAACATGACGAGCCTAATTTTTGAATGCCAAACTTAAATCCTTCTCATGGTCACTATTTCTTTCTTTCGAGAGCAAGGAAGGGGAGAAGTCTAAAAATCGATACAATCCCACAAGATTTGATCAAAAAGGAGCGAACCGATCCTTACCAGGCCTGAAGACCAACGTACTGTGCGCTGCTCCTCCCTCGCCGCCACGATTGGGTCCTGAAGTTTGGCATCGGCGGCGCGCGATGGGCATCCACGCCGGAAAAAAGGAGACAAGGGCGTTGTGCGCTACCTAGGGCTCGGTACCATTGGTCATGCCACCCACGCATTGGGTCAGGCCCAGTTTCTCAGAGAGAGGGATGGATAGATCGCAACGATGAAAACATGACAACGGACGTGATCTGACCTGCTTCTGCGTAGAAGATGGTTCGAATGGTTCAAATCCCGGTCAGAGGGGGGCCCGGGGCGGCCGCCCCCCTGCCCCCCCTCAGGGCCGGCCCTGATCGATCGAGTAGACGAGTTGGGCTACCGAGCGACTGAGTAAGCACTTTTTATTTTGCATTTTTTTTTATTATCAAACCTTTTGAATTTGTGAACTGTTTTGAATCCAAGATTTTTTTTACATTTTGCAAAAAAACGAACTCATAAAATTTTATAAATCTGTGAATTTTTTGAATTTGTGAACTTTTTAGAATTGTAAACTGATCAAAAACTATTGTTTTTTGGAGGCTTCTCTGGTTTTTTCTTGCTGAACCTGTACGGCTGTCGAGCGCTAACGGCCGACCGGACAAACGACCGGCGAGCGACACTAACGGGCTGCGGCCCATCTAGTAATCGCGCGGAGGTCCTCGTCTAATTTGTTGAGGCATCATCCAAATCCACAAAACAGCCCATTCAACGCTAAAACAGCCTGTTTGTTCACCCTACATCTTCCAAGGAAGACAGCCCGTCTCCTCTGTTCACCCAATTCGACTCTAAAACCCTAAAAACCTCGCCACCGGCCACGGCCATGGCGGCCATCACCGCTATCCCCGCCTTCCTCCGTGCGGCCGAGCTCCGCCTCCTTCGCTGCACCCTCTCCTCCCCGATCTCCCAACCAGCTCCCCCCTCACCTCCCCCAGCTCACCCGCTCGGTCCCGCCGTGGCCTCCGCCCTCGCCGCCGTCGAGGCCGGGGATTACGCGGCTACTATCGCCTCCGCCGTCCCCCACATCTTCCATTCATCCGCCTTCGCCGAGGTTGCCCATGGCTCCCCGGCGCAAGTTTACGACGACCTCACTGCCGCTGCTGAGGCGTTCCTCCGGGGGGATGGCGGAGGGGCCGCAGGCGAGGGGTTCCAGTGCAGGTGCGCGCTTGTTCTCTCCACAGCGGTGTCCGCGCTGCTCGCATTCACGCAGCAGAACGTGACGGGACCGTCCGGAAAGTTTTCACCCTTCCCTTTCCAGACTCCACCCTTGGATGGAGGGGAGTATAGTGATTCTGGAGGCAAATGGGATGATTGGGCTTCGGATCATTTAGCTTCTTTTGGTTCCCATGTTCATGGGAAATTCGCTCTCTTGCCGTTCATTGTCTTTGCAGAACTACTCTTCACAAGCATAAAGGGTCTGGACTCCTCTGATTGTTGGAGTGTGTCATGGTGGTTGTGCAGAATATCCTTGTCCCAGCAAAACATTTTAGATGAGCTATCTTCCTCTTTGTTTGATCAAGTACAAGTGTACAAGAATGAAATGTTGACCCACTTTGGTGAACTTGAAAAGGTCTCTAGCTACTGGGGTTCTTTGTTATGTGATGGAGAAGGCTTTTCTTTTGTCTCAGCTGCTTTTCTGGAAGCTGGAATCGTGGAGTATAAATATGGCCGAGTTGATGCTTCAAGGCTGCATCTGGATAGTGCTCAAGAGGCATGTGGGATTCATCTCTCTCTCACAGGGATTCTTGGTTTTCGAACTATACACCAGGTGGACGCCAAGTCCCAAATGGTTCTAGTTGCGAAGACTTCTAAACCAGCAGCTGATGATGGCCAATCAACAGAGTTAGCAGGACCTCAGGGTGATGGTGTGGCTTTCAGAAGCGCGACGAGCTCTGTTCCAGATGAAAGTGATGAATTTTGTGATATACTAAGAACACCAAGACTGGCTGAAAATGGGAATGACTCGAGCAGTGAGAGTATGACATCTGCAAACATACATATATCTTTATCTGCTATCCAGCAGGCCGCTGTACTTGCACAATGTTTACATGTGAGTCGGAGGAGTCGGAGTGATGAAATGTCTGGGTGGGAGATGGCACCATACATAGAGTCAATTGATTCTCAAGACAAGTCATACTTTGTTGTCAGGAGCTTGTGTGATGTTCTGCGTATTAGGTGGGAGTCCACCCGCAGTCGGACAAAACAGCGGGCACTGTTAATGATGGAGAATTTGGTTGAAGATATTGCCAAAGAATTTCCTGTAGTTTCACAAAGAGCCAAAATGGTTTTTGGAGTTCATATGCCGCCTATCCCTGCATTAAGGAAAGAGTATGGTGAACTTTTGATAAGTTGTGGTTTACTTGGTGAAGCTCTTAATGTCTTCAGAGAACTCGAATTGTGGGATAATCTAATCTATTGCTATCAATTATCCGGTAAAGTTGCTGATGCTGTTAGTCTAATAAATACCCGGCTCTCTGTTACACCAAATGACCCAAGGTTATGGTGTTCACTTGGTGATGCTACTAATAATGATGACCATTATAAGAAAGCACTGGAAGTCTCAAATAACAAATCTGCTCGAGCTCTGCGCTCTCTGGCTCGCAGTGCATACAACAAGAATGATTTCCATACATCCAAAATTCTTTGGGGATCTGCATTGGCATTGAATTCTTTGTATCCAGATGGCTGGTTTGCCTATGGTACAGCTGCATGGAAGGATAAAGATCTTGAGAAGGCAGTGGATGCTTTTAGTCGTGCTGTGCAGATAGATCCTGAAAACGGAGAAGCATGGAACAACATAGCCTGCTTGCACATGATTAGAGGAAAGAGCCAAGCGGCAGTCCAGGCATTCAAGGAAGCTGTAAAGTTCAAGAGGAACAGCTGGGAAGTTTGGGAAAATTACAGTAAGGTTGCTTTGGACACAGGCAACATGCGACTGACACTTGAAGCTGTCAAAATGGTATTGAATCTGTCCTCGAACAAGCGCTTCAATGTTGATTTATTGGACAAGGTGATGGCCTCTGTCGAAGAACAAGGCACACATCTTACTCAAGAAGCTAAATCCATAAGCAACGCTTCAGATGATGCAAACAAAGAGACCAGGCTACCAAATCAATTGCTAGATATAATTGGTGATATCCTTCAGCAGATTGTACGGAGCGGGGCTAGCAATGCAGAGATATGGGGATTATATGCAAGATGGCATAAAAGCAAGGGCAACCTCATGGCATGCTCTGAAGCTCTGTTGAAGCAAGTTCGATCCCTCCAGGGTTCAGGATTATGGCATGATCAGAAGAAGTTCATGAAGTATGCTCAAGCTTCTCTGCAACTTTGCAAGGTCTATATCGAAATTTCCTCCACAACTGGAAGCAGACGAGAATTATTGTCAGCTGAGATGCATCTTAAAAGCTCCTTGAAACAGGCAACGGACTTCTCAGGTACGGAGGAGTATAAATCGCTTAATGACTGCCTTGACCAATTAAGGGGCCTGATTGGCGCTGCATAGAGTTACTGATATCTTGGTTGCGAATCAAGGTCACCTTGTCATATGGCTTATCACAGACCCTTTATAAATGACAAGCATCGTCAAATCGCATCATCCGATGGGTCTATGCTCAAGTTCTGCACGAAGAATACACTAGATTCTTTACTTACTCTTGTTCTGTTATTCATGTTGGTCGTTTGCTGAATGTTTCAGGGCACAATCCAGCTCGTAGCTGTGAGCATTCTGTTAATCAGGTTTATCATGTGTAATCCCAGACTGTATTTGGGAAAGTATTTGTACTGTTACTTCTGTTTGAATGAAAGTGTTGTCATGCTCTAAAAAAAAAGAGCACTTATCCAATCTATTCTTTCTCCCAATTCTCCTTAGTTTAGGATGGCACATGAACACAATGATGTTCTGCAGTACCAGTTTATTTCTGAGATACATATACTATTCTAAGAAGGATTGGTACTGTCATCATTTGACTTCCACTACAAATATCAATATAACTGGTGACTTTAACTCTTGCATGGACAATCTACTCATACTTATGCATGGATAATATGATAAATTGTGGTGAGCAGCTTCTGCATGGTCAAGCCCACTGAGAAGGCTACTTTTTTTCCTTAGATCAAGTGCTACTGAAAAAAGGTTTTTGCGTTGCAGTACTTTTGGATATAATTGTAAATGTGTTGCTGACTGCAAGTATACTATATTGATCTGTTCTGTTTGCCAATCGTGTCATGTTCCATTCCATCTCACCATTTTCCTTCAGCGTCACAATTGCGACATCGCAAATTGGTTATTCAGTCATATGTAATGACTCCAAACACATGCCTTCTTAGACTATTCAGCTATTATATACTGTGTGTGTTTTTGCCTGTTTGGTTATTTGATTGTTACCCCCTCCAGTCCCATAATGTAAAACATTTTTTGACATTATACTAGAGTAAAAAAACATCTTACATTATGGGACGGAGGGAGTAACTGACAAACATTTTCTTTTTATCCTAAAAGCATAAATACTATTGCTATGGTGAGTTTAGTGCCCATCTGGATTAGTACTACCTCCGTCCTGGTTTATTGGTCTCCATTGTATTCCGTGCCAAATTTTGACCATAAATTAACCTAACAAAATGTCCACGCATGTCATAAAAAATTATCATTGAAAACTATGTTCAAATATGAATTCAATGATATAATTTTGTTGACATGTAAATTTGACACAAACTACAAAGGGGACCAATAAACCAAGACAGAGGTAGTAATATTGTGTTTGCAAATCATGTGTTATTACTTATTAGTTACTGCAGAATATTGGGGACTACTTGGTTCAGTTTACCTTTTATGCTCACTGTCCAATATTGGGGATTTGTTCTTGGGATACATGTGAAACTGAACCTTAGATTTTATCTTTTTAATCCCACATGCTCTGTATTTCCCTTTCAAAAGTACACTGTAGATTATTACTACATATGGCATCTAGCTTTAACAACAGGGCGGCTCGGGATCATGTCGTCCAAATGCATGAACATTGCCCTGCTGGCACGGTGGTTGTGGTGGATTGTGAATGGGGAGGGTAGCCTATGGCTACATCATCAGGAATAAGTAAAGAAAACATATTTTCCTAATAAACATATGTGTAGCTTGGAAATGAATTAGCCTAGATATAGCCTTTTTACGAAGAAAGAAATACCCACAAATCTTTTTCTGAGCATTTCTTGTACATGTTGTTGAGACGATAAAAGAATTACAAGCCTTTTTTCTGTATCACCTTTCCACCCCATAGTTAATTTACCCTTGCTCTTCCTTTCTTTTTCCATCATCATGATCCCAGTTATATCTTCTTTTATACTTACCCTGGTAAGTTTAGCATTGCATTTGACATTTGAGAATGATATTCATTCGCTTGCACCATGGTTCACGACTAACAAAAACTAAAAAATAAGGAAACCCTGACCATGGCGTGTGTTGCTCCCTGTTCAGTATTACAGATGGATGGATTATCATGGAAAGAAATAAGGAAAGAAAGGAAGTTCTGCCTGACCTTTGGTAAAAGTTTAAAAGATAAATAATTTGGGCGCTGATGCCATGTGAATATTTTATTTGAATCTGCAAGCATAGATAGAGGAAACATGAAGTGAACAACAGGCTTATCAAAATACACACGATGATAGAAAGTTAGAAACACAAATCGCAGATAAGTAAAGATCTATTCATGACCTTGTAAGGCTTCGACTTGGACCTATCTAAAGATTTTCATTTGAGGTGCGATCAACTGCTAGAATCTCAAGAATGAGACATTCCAACGACACTATATCCTGAAACTTTTGGGACATGTCGTTGCTTCATGGAGTCCCTTAGGTCATTTACTGATTGCCACATCCCCTCTTTAGCATATATGTTAGATAACATAGTGTGAAATCCGTCATGGCGAGGATCCAGATTGACAAGCTTCCTGCCCACCCTTTCTCCAACCTCATTTTCACCATGCTTCCAGCAGGCACCAAGCAATGCACCCCATGCTGGAACATCAGGTAACATGGGCATGCTCTCAATCAGATCCTCAGCCTCCTTAACATATCCAGCACGTCCAAGAAGATCAACCATGCATCCATAGTGTCTGATATTTGGCACAATTCGGTACTTGTGTTGCATCAACTTGAAGAAGTGGCGGCCCTCCTCAACTAGGCCAGCATGTCTGCAAGCACTTAAAACTCCGGTGAAAGTTATCTCATTCGGGATGGCAGTGCCGGATGCTTCCATCTCTGAGAACATCTCAAGGGATTTCGTCACAAGGCCGTTCATGGCCAACCCCACAATGACAGCATTCCAGCAAGGTGCTCCTTTTTCTTCCATTATGTTGAAGACATCCATTGCAGCTTCCAAGTATCCACACTTCATGTACATGTCAATGAGGCTAGTCCCAAGAACAAGAGTAATGTAACATTTGTTTTGCCTTACATAATCATGCACCGACTTTCCTTTCTCGAGAGCAGACAGATTAGTGCATGCAGATATAACACTAACAATAGTAACCTCATCCGGTCTGACTCCCTGGGTTCGCATGTTATCAAAGACAGTGAGTGCATCTGAGGATTGGTTATTCTGCACACAACCAGAAATCATTGTACTCCAAGAAACATTGTCCTTGTCAGGCATTGCACTGAACAATGTCATTGCATTTTCGACATGACCATTCTTTAGATAGCCTGCTATCATCGAGTTCCAGGAGAACTGGTCCAAGCAGTCACCACTGTCAAACAACCTCCGTGCTGCAACAACATCCATGCAACATGAGTACATGTGGATCAGCACATTCTGAATATTTAGCAGCGAACAAAGGCCAGCCCTGATAACCACTCCATGGCATAGTTCCCCATTTAGAATCACCTCCGACTGTGCACAAGCGGACACCACACTGACCATCAGCGCCTCGTCCACAGGCCACATCTCTCGACGCATGCACGAGAACATGTGCAACGCCTCTGCAAACATGCTGTTCCGCTCAAAGCAAGAAATCATGGCAGTCCACGTGAAAATATCCCTGCAATCGGCCTCGTCAAACACCCCTCTTGCCTCGTCCACCATACCCCTCCTCCCAAACAATGACACCATGGAGCTCACCGCTGTAGCATTCCGCTTTGGCATTCGTGTGAACACCCCAAGCGCCTGATCAACATCCCCAGCATGCACGTACGCAGCCAGGATGGTGTTCCAGGAAACAGCGTCCCACACGGGACCTACGTCAAACACCCTGCGTGCGTCCCAGAGGCAGCCGCAAACAGAGTACATATGCATCAGGCCGTTCCTGAGGTACAAATCATCACCGAACCCGTGCCTGATAGCGTGTGACTGCACCTGCCTGCCTTCAATCACGTCCCTCCTGGCGGCGCAGGCGGCGGCGAGGATGGGGTGGGTGTAGGCGTCGGGGGACGCCGGCAGGGAGGTGTAGAGTGGTAGGCAGAGGTGCGGCATCCCGGCGAGCAGGGCCGCCTTGAGGAGCGTGTTGCAGGAGAAGGCGTTGGGGCAGCGGACGAGTCGGAGGAGGCGGAACGAATGGTGGATGGGGAGCGGGAGGAGGCGGGTAGCGGAGGTGAAGAGGAGGAGGCGGCTGGCGGCGAAGGCATCGGCTAGGAGGCCGGAGGCGATGAACTGGCCGTGAATCAGGAGGAGATGGCGCGCGGAGGAGCACCGAGCGAGCTGCGCGTCTAGGAGAGACACCGTGAGCATGGCCGGCGCTACGGCGGCAAAGGGGAAGCAGCGCCACCAGCTGCAGGTTCGAACTTGTTCTTTTGCGCGAAAGCTATTGGTCAGTCGATTTCTCTCTCTCTTTTGTTCAGTTTGTGTTGCTGTACTGTGCAGCCCAACCGTGAGCTTTACGTAAGGTTACGTGATGACTAGGAAGCGATCCGACATGGCCGCGAGCCCGCGCGAGAAAGAAAGAGATGAAAAAAGAAACGAGCCCGCGCGAGAACGAGAAAAGCTATTTGCGGTGGAAAAAAAAGTAATCCCATCCCTTTCTCTCCCAACCACCCGGCGACGGCGGACTCGCACAGATCGGCCGGGCGAGCGGCGGCCTGACGCCTAGGCGACAGCCGACTCGCAGAGGTCGGCCCGGCGAGCGGCGGCTCGACGCCCAGGCGACGGACGACTCGCACAGATCGGTCGGGCGAACGACAACCTCTGCAGCGGCAGCCCGACGCGGCGATATCCCCTGCAGCGGCCTCCTTCTTGTTGGAGCGCCATGGCTGGCTCCTGCGATGCGGGGAGGTGATGTACTAATCGTCAGCAGCGTCACGGTCAGTTCCTCCGAGGCGGCGAGGCGGCGCTGTGGTCGATCCCAGCGCGGCGTACTCACTCTTCATGTGGCGGCCTGGATGATCTCATCCCCTCAAAGATGATCCCCTGAGCGTGCAGTGGGGCGAGCCGGTTGTTCTCAGTCCCGCCCAGCTGGACCAGATCGGCAAGCTACAAGATTGAACAAAGTAGCTTAGCAGTTCTGCCTCCTCTTGTTCTGAATTTTGTGAAAAGTCTTAATTTTGTTCTGTTTTGCAGGGAGAGGACTATAGATAGCTAGACACTCCAGCCTAGCACTCTCTGCAATTCGACAAGAAACATGAAGTGCGGTTTAACCAGATCAAAAGAGAGAAGGTTGCAGATTATGGGTGTGACTGGAAGAGAAGAAACTGGAAAGTGAAGGTTCCAAATAGATATTGCTTATGTAGTTTTTGTTGACTGTAGAATGTGCTTCAAGTTATATGAATTGGTGCTGTTGTAAGATCTGACCTTGTATCAATAAAATCAATATACAAGGTTTCTATTCTAGAAAGATTAAAAGGATGGTAAAGCATGCGTGACTTATCTATCTTATGGAAACATACATCCTTATGTACCACTGTTCTGCCATTGATTGTTCAAAATAACAAATAAAAAGTATCAGGTTGTTGTCAATTTAGACAAGGTTGATATGGAAGCCTCCTTACGCTACATAATCCTGAAGCACATGAAAATGACATATATACATGAATCTCCAGTATGCTTGTAATGTGTGCGCATATGGTTGAAACAAACGGTTTGAATAGAAAGCTCCCAGTCATGTGTGAGACAAACTGGAAGGGGGAGTTAGCTAGCAGCAATGTGCAAGCACACACATCTCCATGAAAATTGCAAATGTATAATAATTCTGTATCTGTTATAATACGTTAGGGAAAAATGAAATGATAAAACATAGATTTGTTTACTCGCTAGTGCACGAGTGCCTTTCAACTATTACATTGCCAAGTGCATCGGAATTTTCTATATCCAACATCTTCAAATTACATAAATCATGTTTAACTCTGGCGTCGTATTGTTCAGCCCTCCAGTTCCATCAAAGTGTAATTCTGCAGGCCCGGACATTATAGTCGATCCTTGCTGAACTTGAAACAACATGCTTGTATATTCTCCTAGAATTGGAGGCATAACCATTGTCGATGAACCTCCATATGGTATTGCAGCTGTCGGTGTTGGATTTATGTTGCCAGTGGTAGTGCCCACCTTAAATGATCCCTGCTCCAAATAAATTCATATAATGCCATGGATCCTCAAGTGTACTATAAATAAAAAGATGAGATCCAAAGATACCTGAGGTATGCTACTACAAGCTCCACCTTGCAAATAAACACCTTCCTGACTCTATTTCAAATTGCAAATCAGTTAACTACAAAGAACAGATGAAAATAATATAGTTGAACAATGGAGAACAAGAATTAGATATCGCATAATCTGTAACATCTTGTTGTCCAATATCATCCTCTGATTGTTTTCTTTTATTATTGCACCTTTTCTTGTTTAAAATTGTGGAGTGAGCCTGGAATAAATGCAAAATTTGTGAGTTTTTAGAAGAAGAAAAAAAATAGCTTATGAAGAAACGTAACATAGGCAACAATACCTTCTGTTCAGCTTTCTTCTTCTCCTGTTCTGCCCTTCTCTTGTCCCTTTGTTCAGCTTTCTTTTTCTCCTGCTCTGCTTTTTTCTTCTCCCTTTGTTCAGCTTTCTTCTTCTTCTCGTTTGCTTGCCGAATAAGCTTATCAACCTTCGATTCCTTTCTCAATGAAGGAGGACGTCCAGCACATCTAACATGTATTGGACTTAGAATAGTTTTACTTGTTATCTTCCCATTAGAAGGCACATCTTCCTGTGTGCCAACCCGATCCTTGTTATTTTCAGAAATTGAGTTGCTAGAGTACTCAATTTTGAGGGCATGAAGCTTTTCAGTCAAAGAATTGCTTGAAGCATCTGACATGGCTCCTAGCTCCGCAATTGGGTAGAAAGATTCACACAATCTATCAAAGCGTTTTGCAACAGGTGTGTCTTCCATACCGCCATATGTGCATCTGATAAAGTTATGCTTTCTTTTCACATTCTTTCTCCACCGATCATGGATGTATTGTGGAGGAACCTCCTTTATTTTCATGTGAGTGAGCACACATAAGATATGCCTACATAGAATACCTCTGAACTCAAAGCGGCGACATGAACACTTAACTTCAAACTCATCCTCATTGAAATATACATGGTACACAATATCTTTTCTCCATCCTTTTTCTTTGTCAATTAACACATCCTTAGTTAATTCATATGTTACTATTGCCCCCTCCTTTTGTATTAACTTTCGATCACAATACATAATGTCTGTTAGCTCTTCTTGAAATTCTTTGAACTTCGAATTTGTATAGGCTGACTGAAATTGCTTCTCGATGTCAAAGCGTGTGATAGAAGGTATAGTTGAATAGAAGGAATTAAAATCAGCAATATTCTCCTTCTCAACTTTATCACGAAGAGCATTCTCATATTGGGTAACAAAATGCTTCAATGTAGTTTTTGCATTAACATATCCATCAAAGAAGGCATTCATACTCTCACTGCGTTGTGTAGTAGACATACCTGCCCAGAAGGCATCTTTCACAAATGCTGGACCCCATGAACATCGATGTTCATAAAGCCCTTTAAGCCATTCATTATCACCAAGGCAATACTTCTCAAGCATATTCATCCAAGCAACTTCAAACTCTAAAGTTGTTAATGAATCATAAACTGCGTTGCCAATGGCAACCTTTATGTGATCATATTCATCATACCCACCCAACTTCTCGGGTATCTTTTTCATTATGTGCCATAAGCACCATCTATATCGAGATTCTGGGAAAAGTTCTTCCACGCCGTTTTGAATTGCTTTTGCTTGATCAGTTATAATTGCTTTTGGACGACGGTTTGACATACATGTAAGCCATGCTTGAAATAACCAGACAAATGTTGCAGTATCTTCATTTGATAATAAAGCACACCCAAGTAGCACTGACTGGCCATGATGATTCACACCAACAAAACAAGCAAACGGCATATCATATTTGTTCATCAAATATGTCGTGTCAAAAGTAATGACATCATGAAAAGACTCATACACTGCTCTACTTCTGGCATCAGCCCAAAAAACATTCTTAAGTCGGGATTCATCATCAACATCCATGACACTAAAAAATTTTGGATTGGCAGATTGCATTTTGACAAAATAGTCGCGAACCGCTTCAGCATCACCACTGCCAAGCTTTAACCTTCTGGTTTTCTCTAGAAAATTACGACAATTTTTCTCACCAAAATTCAGGTTGTCATGACCATCTGCTGCCACAACAAATGAATTAAAATTCTTGTTTACTCGTATTCCAGCACGGTCATTCAGCTCAAGCCTTCTCTTGACATGGAAATCTAACTTTTTATTGCATCTGAATAACCGAGATTTTTGTGGACTCAATGCGTGATTATGATCCAAAATCGCCGTCGAAAGATGAAGCTTCCCATCCGGACCACGTGCAATATTAATTTTAGCTTTACATCCTATCCCGGCTGTTGGATTTCGCTTCAACATATTTCTTGAGTTCGTCTTACCATAGCGAGAGTAGGAAAGTGTAAGGTACCTCAATTGCCCATTATCATCACTGTGTGAGCTTCTTCTCGTCACACCAAAGCCTTTTGCTTTAGCATATTTGATGTAGTACTCTCGCACTTCATTCTCGGTGTCAAAGGTCATCCCCAATTCAGGTTCTGCAACTAACGCATCTGGTTGAGCTTCATTGTGTTCATGTTCAAGTTCCACGTTGCTTTCATTTTGTTGCTTAATGTTGTCATCATCACTTGAAATACACATGTCACTTGATTCTTCAACACCAACCGTTCCATCATCCAGTCCTATAATCAAGAATTTTTTAATTATTGTCATTTGAAGGCAAAACTAAAATAGTTACAAAGTGGCCTAAATGCTGGAACGTTAACCATGAACTTGTGAACTTCCTGCTGAACTTAACGAGATGATTAAATCAGTAGCAGTACTGGACATGTTAGGACATGTACATGCAAAGACGTTGATCCAATCAAAAAAATCATAAAAGGTAGATAGAATATGCCAATATTGAACAAGAACCCAAGAGCAAGAGTAGCACATAAGAGGAAACACATAGGCTATGCATTGACTTGATTGTGGAACAGACGGCGGCCGCAACGCCGGCGGAGGCGAAGAAGCAGAGGTCGCCCTGCTCCGATGACTTGACAGAAACTAAAAAACAGCGGAAGCACACAAGCTATGCATTGACTTGATCAAGGACAGTTGAAAGAACGATGCAGATACTGAACCTCGGCTCCTCCCAGTCCTCGAGGAATTTAGATGATCGACAGCAGGCGGCCGCGATCGAAAGCAGGCGGCGGCGATCTGGTAAATCAGGAAAACCGGACTGCCTTTCTGTTTCGGCTTTTCCTTGCGTGAATAGCAGCACGTACTGCTTTATCTGTTATCTTTTTTTCTCTTTAATTAGCCTTTTTTCAGCACGTGCGCGGGCTTTCGCGGCCACGTCGGATCGCTTCCTAGTCATCACGTAACCTTACGTAAAGCTTTCGTAGGTGTAGCATTATTGAACCAAAACCGAACTGCTCCACGCAACCAGCTGAATACTAGGGCGTGTTTGGTTTTCTTTTTAGGGTATCTAGGGGCTTTATTCAAGGTTCAAGATCAAAGGGAATACAAGCGATGTCCGGCAAAACCTGTGACCATGGATGACGACCCGTTGAAAAAAACGCAGCTCCTTTTGCTAAACATTGGGCCTCAAAATTATTCTCCCTAAACTTTAAACGATAATCCACAAAGGAAAAAAATTGCAGAACTAAGAACAATGTTTCTCAGAACTTGAGCATAAGAAGGCGAAGTTCCTGACTTGATATTTGTAATCACCTCCAGGCAATCAGAAGCAACAATGAGCCTTGTAATGTTTAAATCTTGCGTCAAAGCTAGCGCCTTGCAGCATGCATGAGCCTCAAGTCCCTCTAGATCGATTAGACCATTAAAAACCACTGCCGAGGAGGCAAGATAGTGGGTGTTCTTATCCCTTATAATTGTTGATGCAACTCCTTTCTCACCCAGGTGTGAAATGCCCGCATCTACATTTGCTTCAGCCGCATCCTCCCAAGGAGCTATCCATTTCTTTGTCTTTGGTCTCTTCACTGGAGGAACTTGTCCTCGTCTCGAACACATGGTGGATAGCGGACTTTGAAACTCTTCATCGTAAACTACCCGTCGTCTGGCCCACCAAATCGCACACATGGTAATTAGAACCCTCGCCGGGTCCTCTTGCTTCAATGCACCAAATAACCAGAACAGCCAAAGCTTTGGGTCCACTGATCTGTTTGAGATCACATGTTCGAGCAACTCTTCATCACCGAGGGCCCACATGCACCTCGCCATTCGACAGCTAAATACCAAATGCCGCAAAGAATCCACTTCAGTGTTGCATATAGAGCAAACAGGGGAGTCAACCGTATTACGAGCATGTCGAACTGGCCCTGTAGGAATCGATGTATGTGCCAGCCTCCATACAAACAACCCAACCTTCAATGGTATTTTAACTTTCCAAAGCGAGGTCCAAGATTTCTTCAAAGATTGTTGATTTTAGCTTCCCGGCGGGTGCTCAAGCCACTCTTTGATTTTAGCTTCCCGGCGGGTGCTCAAGCCACTCTTCTCTTTGAGATTTAATAGATGACAAGATACTATTGCTAGGTGGCTTCTCACCCCTCGTTGGTTACCCCAAGTGGAAGGTTTGAGATGCAGTGTAGCAGAAGTTTTCCCTTGGTAATACCAAGGATCGATTTCCCAGAGACTCCCAGTTTCAACAAGAAGGTGTCAACTGCTAACGGCGCCGGATATTAGCAATCAACGTGGACCTGCACACAGATACAAATAACTTTTGCTCCCAACGAGTACAGAGAGGTTGTCAATCCCTCCGGCCTTGTAGTTTACAAAGGATCAAACGCAAGTGATAATAGTGATAGGTATAATTGCAATAGTAAGTAAATAGCGGAAAAGTAAATAGCGGATGTGATCAATGATGGTGATATGGACCGGAGTCTCATGATGTTCACTAGTGATGTCTCTCTTCCAAAAGACGATAAAACAGCTATGTGAGGTAAACGAATTACAGCTGGGCAATTGACAGGACCATGTACGCAAACCAATGCTGACTACATTGCAAGAAAGGTTGAGGTTCAAAGCATGGGCGGTACGCCAAAGTAAGTAGACCGAAATCCATCAATATCTACTACTAATCATCCACCTTGAGATATCTATCCAGAACATCTCGCTGGTATTAAGTTACGAGTCCCACCCATAGTGTAAACTCAATGCAACAGACAACTGCATTAAAAGAACTTTGCGTAAAGTAAATAATCCTTGCACCCACGGGCACAAGCACCGTTGTTTTCCCCCTTGTGGCAACAGCACATCCCCTAGACTCATGTTTCTGTCACTCAAACTAGTCATCGAGGGGCATGAACCCACAATCAAGCATAACGTTCCCTCTTGGAGTCACTACCTACTACTTGGCCAAAGCAATAAATAACAACGGAGAACATGCAAGAATTACTTACAAACATAAACATAAAAGAGGTGAATCAAATATATTACTCAAACACAATCTGAACATAATCTCATAATCCATCGGATCCCAGCAAACTCATCATAGCAACAGCATAAGGATTACATATGTGCCTCGATCATGTAGGGCAGCTCACGGGGACTAATTAGTGAAGCACAAGAACGGGAGGAGAACATCACATAGCTACTGGTCATGGACTCATGGTCCAAGGGAGACTACTCACAACTCATCCGGGAGGCGTCCATGGTGGTGGAGAAGCTCCCGGTGGTGATCCTCCCCTCCGGCAGGGTGCCGGGAAGAGTTCTCCTGGTGCTCCCGATCTTGGAAGCCGTGGCGGCGGCGGAACAGAGATGGGATCGCGAAAAGAGTTCCTGTTTCGAGGGTTTCGGGAGACGCTTTAAATATATGCCAAAGGGGGGCATCGGAGGAGCCTCGAGGGGCCCAGGCGCCCCCCCGGCGCGGCCTAGGGGGTGCGCGCCGCCAGGGCGCCTGGAGCCCTGGTGCCCCCCCCCCCCGGCTGTCCTTCGAGCGCACGGTAGGTTCTGGAACGCTGATTTTTTATATAATTTTTCTGGATTTTTCCTGGCAGTTCTCGTAACGTGAAAACCTGAAATACAAAACAGCCGAAAACAGAAACTGGCACTGGGGTGCACTGAGTTAATAGGTTAGTCCAAATATGATCAAAAGTGTATGGAAGTGTATAAATATCATAGCAATATCACCCAAAAGAGGCATGGAGCAAGCAGAAAATATAGATACGTTTTGGACGTATCGACATCCCCAAGCTTAATTCCTGCTTGTCCTCGAGTAGGTAAATGATAACAAGAATAATTTCTGTGGTGACATGCTATTAACCATATAGGACTTTTTCATAGTCATATGACAAAAGCTTACTGAGACAATGAGTCTGTAGTAATTAAGTTGCCTCATGAGAAAATCACAAAGAACTGAAAGTTTTACAATATGATACTGAAACATCAAATAGATTTGCAATGAACATGATGTGCAAATATGATAAAGTGATATCTAGCTTGCCCCCTTTAGTAAAGCAAAACATAAATGCAGGGGCACCTTCAAGGTTTAAGTGATGACTAGATACAATGATTTCAAAATAAACGATATCACAATCATGCAAAAGACAATGCTACTTTGGGACAATGCACATTACACTCAGAATGACAATCATGCTCTCAGTAGTTGGTGCTTTTAAAATAAGGTGGAGACTCAACATAAAAGTAAAAGAATGGCCCTTCGCAGAGGGAAGCAGGGATTACTCATGTGCTAGAGCTTTTTATTTTGAAAACATAGAAACAATTTTGTCAACGGTAGTAGTACTTCATATGTGCTATGCATAAGACATCATATAAGTTGCAAGCCTCATGCATCGAATACCAATAGTGCTCGCACCTTGTCCTAATTAGCTCGGATTTCCATGGATTGTCATTGCATTACATATGTTTCAACCAAGTGTCACAAAGGGGTACCTCTATGTCACCTGTACAAAGGTCCAAGGAGATAGATCGCATTTGATTTCTCGTTTTTGATAGATCTCAACTTGAGGACATCCATACCGGGACAACATAGAAAATAGATAATGGATTCCTCTTAAATGCTTAAGCATATTCTCATAAGAGATTGAGGATTAATGTCCAAGCTAAAACTTCCACCATGATACATTGCTTTGGTTGGCGGCCCAATGTTCTTCTCTAACAATATGCATACTCAAACCATTCAACTCATGGCAAATCACCCTTACTTTAGACAAGACGAGCATGCATAGCAACTCACATGATATTCAACAAAAGTGTAACAGTTGATGGCGTCCCCAGAAACATGGTTACCGCTCAGCAAGCAACTTATAAGAAAATAAGATACATAAGCAACATATTCTTTACCACAATAGTGTTTAAGCTACTTTCCCATGAGCTATATATTGCAACTGAAGGTTTTAAAGGTAGCACATGTAAATTTACTTGGAGTGGCGGTGAAATACCACATATAGGTAGGTATGGTGGACTCATATGGCATAACTGGTTTAAAAGAATGTGGATGCACAAGCAGTCAGTCCGCTTAGTACAGGTGGAGGTTAGCAAAAGACTGGGAGCGACCAACTAAGAGAGCAATGACGGTCATAATCATGCAGAGCGACAAAGCAACATTGAATCAGGCATGGAAGTTATATCGCTACTCAGAAATAAAAGATCATCAAGGCTTGACAGACTTTCTTTACAGTCTTAAATATGCCTGAGCATACGCCAAGTCAATAAAAATAAATTCTTGAGGGAATATATTACTAAACCATACCACATCATTGGCAAACAAATCATGTTGGTACTCCAATAACACATTGGGAATCCCCCAGCTATTTGAGACTAACCATAAGAAAACCTGAACTACTAAGCACCATTATGCACGCAACATCTTTATCATTGACATATTAACCAATGCAAGGGAAGCAAACTCTCTTAATAAGATAAGCATGATAATTAAAGAGAGTTCAAGCAACCAACTAAACAAAAGCTCTTTAAAAAGATAAGCATGAATACTAAGAGCAGAGCATGATAGTAGCTATTAAAAGACAAAGAACACACACAGCAAGGATAGACATGAAAATTCTATGTTATGTTCTAGGTAGAAGTGGAGCGTGTTTCTCTCCCTCATAAAGAAAGATGAGTTCCGACTCGTTATGAAAAACTAAAGAAAACTAAAAGCAAGACGCTCCAAGCATAGCACATAACACATGAAGTGATTAAAATATAGTGGAACGAAAGACGAACTGATAATGTTGATGGAGAAGGGGATGCACGGGGGCATCCCCAACCTTAGACGCTTGAGTCTCCTTGAATATTTCTTGGGGGTGCATGGGGGCATCCCCAAGCTTGAGCGCTTGACACTCCTGAATCTCTTTTATCATCTTCCCTCGCACACTTGAAAACTCCCTTCATACATAACTCATCATAATCTGATTAGCGAGGTTAGTACCCATAATAAAATAATTATACCTTTCTGGAAATAAAGATATTCTTGAAGGTCTACTGTTTCTCAAGATTGCCAAAAGGTTTTTGCAAAGAAAAAGCAAGCTCTTGGTTTGCAAAATGAAGGAAAAGCAAAACAGGACAGAATCTGTGAAAAACAGAACAGCAGGTAGTAAATGATTTTTTCGGGGCACTTCTGCAACTCAAATTAAAAAACTCAGAAAAGACGCACGAAAGACAATTATATAGAGAACGCTGTCGAAAAAATTCAGACCAAAAAGATGATCTGGTGATTTTATACGAATTTTTCTATCCAAGGACAGAATCTGTTTCCTGGACAACACCTCACAACTTTTGAACTTTCTAGCAATCAGAGGCTATACTTGGCACAAATATGAAAAGCAAAGATACAATGATGATGCTACAGTAGTAAACAACATCAAGACACAACAAAAGAAAAATAAATTTATTCATTGGTCTGCCTCCCAAAAGCGCTTTCTTTTATGCCTTTAAGCTAGGCATAATGCGTAGAGATCAAGTTTTATCAAGAGTAAAAGAATAGCTAGCCCGTACAACGGACTCAAAAGGTAACTTGATCTTCTTTCGAGGGAAGTGTTCCATCCCTTTCTTGAGAGGAAACTGAAATTTTATATTACCCTCTTTCATGTCAATGATAGCACCAACGGTGCGTAAAAAAAAAGGACGTCCCAAAATAATTGGATAAGAAGGATCACATTCAATATCCATAATAGTAAAATCAACGGGAACATAATTATCATTGACAACGATAAGAACATCGTCGATCCTCCCCAAAGGTTTCTTTATGGAAGAATCAACGAGACGAACACCAAAAGAACAAGAATCATAAGGTTTCAATTTAAGCATATCATATATTCTTTTGGGCATAACAGAGGTACTAGCTCCAACATCACATAATGCATAGCAAGAGAAGTCATTCAATTTAATTTTTATCATAGGATCCCAACCATCTTCTAGCTTTCTAGGTATGGAGGCTTCTACTCTAAGTTTCTCCTCCCTAGCTTTGATGAGAGCATTAGTGATATGCTCTGTGAAGGCAAGGTTAAGCGTGCTAGTGCGGGGGTCTCTAGACATCTTGTGAAGGAAATCAATAACTTCGATAAGAGTGCAACTATCAAAATCAAGGTCACTAGCATCAAGTAAAGTGGTAGTGGTGCCTTTAGGTTCACATGTTTGGTAGTTTCTATAGTCATAGCATCACCATTAATAGGTCCAATGGGACCAGGAGTACATTGGGTGCTAAGAGTTTGGATATCCTCAACAACTTGGATAGTAGCAACAGTGTGGTGGGTAGGAAGGCTCTTAATTCTATCCTCTTCCTCCCTTTATCTAGCCCATCTCTCTTTAAGTTTAGCCATCATCCTAATATTTTCATTAATTTGCACTTGAATAGCATTCATAGGAGTGACCTTCCTCTCCTCAAGAGGAGAAGTTCTAATTTTAAGCAATTCTACCTCATTGGCTAAATTGTCTACCTTTGAAGAGAGATCATCTAGTTTATGTAGTTTTTCTTCTACACTCTTATTAAAGGCTTTTTGGGTAGTGATGAAATCTTTAAGCATAATCTCTAGTTCAGTAGTGGAGTTCCTAGTACTAGGATAAGCATTGTTGTTCCCATAAGAATTAGAGGGGAACGGTCTAGGATTGCTACCAAAATTACTCCTATAAGCATTGTTGTTAAAATTGTTTCTAGAGATAAAGTTCACATCTACTTGTTCTTGAGTAATCAAAGAATTTAAAGGAACATCACGAGGATAAACAGAGGATTGCTTTGAAAGTAGAGACATGATCAAGTCAACTTTTTCATTTAAGGAGGAAATCTCCTCGACAGAGTTTACCTTTCTACCTGTTGGAGCGCGTTCGGTGTGCCATTGGGAATAGTTGGTCATCATCTCATCGAGAAGTTTTGTGGCAGCACCAAGTGTAGTTGACATAAAAGTTCCTCCCGCGGCCGAATCTAACAAGTTCCGCGAGGTAAAGTTCAAGCCTGCATAAAAAGTTTGGATAACCATCCAAGTAGTCAAACCGTGAGTAGGGCAGTTCTTGATAAGAGATTTCATACGTTCCCAAGCTTGGGCAACGTGTTCATTATCCAATTGTTTAAAATTCATTATGTTACTTCTCAGTTGGATAATTTTAGCAGGTGGATAGTATTTTCCGATAAAAGCATCTTTGCACTTGTCCCATGAATCTATGCTATTTCTAGGCAAAGACTGAAACCAAATTTTAGCTCCTCCTCTCAAGGAGAAAGGAAAAAGCTTAAGCTTAACAATATTACCATCTATTTCTTGGTACTTTTGCATATCACAAAGTTCAACAAAGTTGTTCAAGTGTAAAGCAGCATCATCTACAGCACCGGAGAATTGATCTTTCATGACTAAGTTCAGTAAAGCAGGTTTAATTTCATATGAAGGTGCTGAAGTGGCAGGTGTAGTGATAGGTGTGCTGATAAAGTCATCGATGTTGTGACTAGTGAAGTCACACAACTTGGTGTTCTCGGTGGAACCCATTGTAGCAAGCAAGCAAGATAATTATTTTTGTGATTTTCGATAAAAGATACTAAAGCAAAACTGAAAGGTAAACTAACAAGACTAAAAGCAAAGGTAAAAGATAGCGTGCAACTCCCCTATCCTGAAGAGTGGAGTCCCCGGCAACGGCGCCAGAAATTGCTTTGCTAGGTGGCTTCTCACCCCTCGTTGGTTACCCCAAGTGGAAGGTTTGAGATGCAGTGTAGCAGAAGTTTTCCCTTGGTAATACCAAGGATCGATTTCCCAGAGACTCCCAGTTTCAACAAGAAGGTGTCAACTGCTAACGGCGCTGGATATTAGCAATCAATGTGGACCTGCACATAGATACAAATAACTTTGCTCCCAACGAGTACAGAGAGGTTGTCAATCCCTCCGGCCTTGTAGTTTACAAAGGATCAAACACAAGTGATAATAGTGATAGGTATAATTGCAATAGTAAGTAAATAGCGGAAAAGTAAATAGCGGATGTGATCAATGATGGTGATATGGACCGGAGTCTCATGATGTTCACTAGTGATGTCTCTCTCCCAAAAGACGATAAAACAACTATGTGAGGTAAACGAATTACAGCTGGGCAATTGACAGGACCATGTGCGCAAACCAATGCTGACTACATTGCAAGAAAGGTTGAGGTTCAAAGCATGGGCGGTACGCCAAAGTAAGTGGACCGAAATCCATCAATATCTACTACTAATCATCCACCTTGAGATATCTATCCAGAACATCTCGCTGGTATTAAGTTGCGAGTCCCACCCATAGTGTAAACTCAATGCAACAGACAACTGCATTAAAAGAACTTTGCGTAAAGTAAACAATCCTTGCACCCGCGGGCACAAGCACCGTTGTTTTCCCCCTTGTGGCAACAGCACATCCCCTAGACTCATGTTTCTGTCACTCAAACTAGTCATCGAGGGGCATGAACCCACAATCAAGCATAACGTTCCCTCTTGGAGTCACTACCTACTACTTGGCCAAAGCAATAAATAACAACGGAGAACATGCAAGAATTACTTACAAACATAAACATAAAAGAGGTGAATCAAATATATTACTCAAACACAATCTGAACATAATCTCATAATCCATCGGATCCCAGCAAACTCATCATAGCAACAGCATAAGGATTACATATGTGCCTCGATCATGTAGGGCAGCTAACGAGGACTAATTAGTGAAGCACAAGAACGGGAGGAGAACATCACATAGCTACTGGTCATGGACTCATGGTCCAAGGGAGACTACTCACAACTCATCCGGGAGGCGTCCATGGTGGTGGAGAAGCTCCCGGTGGTGATCCTCCCCTCCGGCAGGGTGCCGGGAAGAGTTCTCCTGGTGCTCCCGATCTTGGAAGCGGCGGCGGCGGCGGAACAGAGATGGGATCGCGAAAAGAGTTCCTGTTTCGAGGGTTTCGGGAGACGCTTTAAATATATGCCAAAGGGGGGCATCGGAGGAGCCTCGGGGGCCCAGGCGCCCCCCCGGTGCGGCCCAGGGGGGGGGGGGCGCCGCCAGGGCGCCTGGAGCCCTAGTGGCCCCCCCGGCTGTCCTTCGAGCGCACGGTAGGTTCTGGAACGCTGATTTTTTATATAATTTTTCTGGATTTTTCCTGGCAGTTCTCGTAACGTGAAAACCTGAAATACAAAAACAGCCGAAAACAGAAACTGGCACTGGGGTGCACTGAGTTAATAGGTTAGTCCAAATATGATCAAAAGTGTATGGAAGTGTATAAATATCATAGCAATATCACCCAAAAGAGGCATGGAGCAAGCAGAAATTATAGATACGTTTTGGACGTATCAACTATATGTGGACCGGACAATAAAAACACCTCGTTTATCACAGTGGCATGACTAAAAATCCTCTTGAACCCTTGTGCTTAATGGAATATTTTGGATGACCTCTAAATCCTGTGCAATAAAGTGTTCAACAAGGACTTGGACATTCCATGTTCTGGTTGTAGGATGGATCAACTCCGCTACTGTTAGAAGTAGATTCACAGACCTGCAACAAATCGGTCTGAGTTTATAGTGCCTCGGCAGCCAGTTCTCACCCATAAATTTATGCTCATTCCAGAGCCAATCCATTTTAAAATACCCAAGGATAAAATGTCTCTTCCCTCAGGAATCGATCTCCACGCCTGAGGTGACTGTTCGGATAATACCTTGCTTTTAGGACTCATACACATGCACTCGGCGAATTTGGTACCTGCGTTAATCTCCATGTTTATCAAGCGAGAAGAACTAAGTTAAAGAGCTCAATATCCCTAATTCCCAAGCCACCCATGAACTTTGGTTATGGCATGGTTTTCCAGGACACCCATGTCGTCTTCCTCGCTCCATTTTTAGAACCCCACAAGAACTTGTGAATTAAATCATTGATATGCTCGCACAGTCCCCTTGGCAACTTAAAATGGGCCATGGAATAAGTAGGATTTGACCGAACTACCGACTTAATTAAAACTTCCTTACCACTAGTCGATAGACACTTCTCCATCCACCATTGAACTCATTTCCATATTCCGTCCTTTAGATACTTAAGGCAGCCCTCTTTTGATCTCCCCACATCAGATGGAAGGCCCAAATATTTGTTGGAGAGAGCTTCATTCTGCACTTGTAGGACATTTTTACTTCGCTTCGGGGAGATTCTTGTACCCCCTTATTGAAGAAGATGGGAGACTTGTTGTTGATTTTCTGCCCAGATGCATCATAATACTTCTTCAATATCGCCCGCACTCGAATGGCACTTCAATGTTAGCTTCAAAGAAAAGTAAGCTATCATCTGAAAAAAGAAGGTGGTTCACTGATGGGGCTGAGGGAGCCACCGACACACCACATATACCTCCTCCCTAAGCTTTGAGCAAGCAAGATAAACCCTCCACGGCAAGCAAAAATAAGTATGGGAAAATTGAGTCCCCTTGTCTCAAACCACATGATGGTTCGAAAGATTCCATACTTCCACCATTAAAAAGGACAGCGAAAGATACCAATGAAACACATCTCATGAATGTCTCCGTGAATCGAGAACTAATTCCCATATTGAGCATAACAACCCTGAGGTAACTCCACTCTAATTTTTCATAAGCTCTTTGTCATGTCAAGCTTTAGAGCACAAAAACGATTACCTTTAACTCTCCTTGTTTTCATATAGTGCAAACATTCATATGCCATGAGAAATTCTCTGTAATGAGACGTCCAGGTACAAAAGTTGACTACTCTTTTGAGATAACCTCGGGGGGAATAAGTTTCGATCTATTAGCTAAGACCTTTGAAGAAATCTTGTAGATCACTTGGGCGCGTTTGGTAGGCATCATCAAGCTCAACTAGATTCTGACGGGCTAAGTAGTGAGTTGTTTGGTTGCCTAGCTCGCACGTAGAAACTGGCCAGCACGAAACTTAAAGTGCTCTCGGCCTGGCTCACGGGGAATGCTTAGATCAACCGTTTTTCCAGATGCGGGTTAGGCCTAGTGTAATTTACACCGCGGGGAGGATGCAAGTTGGGCATGATGCGGCCAATCAAACGACATGCAAAACATGTCCCAAAGCCTGTATGCACTTAAACAGGCTCCGCTGAGCCAGACTCCGCTAGAAAGGCAACCTTTTGTTGCCTTCTCGTTCACATCCTCGTTCAATTGAAACAAGCCCGCATCCAGGGGGGAGTACGTTAGATGGAATACTCCAGTGAATAACTAAAAAATAGAAGGAAAAGAAAAAGGAGATCCTTAGGTGATACCACCACTTTGCTATGGTGTCCCTAGGTCGAGCCAATGGATCCGACCTCTTGATGATCATGCAAAAATAAATGTTGATACCGCAGTGTCGAGGCTAGGAATTTTGCCGCAGTTGGTGTGGTGTGCCGTGATCAGGGTGACACCTTCTTCGGAGCATCGATAGTTGTGTTGAGTAGCACTGGATATTCTACAACACTCGAGACTTTGGCAGCGAGAGAAGATTTGGCGTTAGCAGATGATCTCTATATTCAAATGATTTTCGTAGCATCAGATTGCGAGGTGGTCGTTGAAGCATAAAGGAGGGAAGCTCCACAAGTTTCGGTGTTATTGTGCATGAAATCATATCGTCCTACTGCCTTTATTTCTTATAGTTATGGGTTTCGAACCTCGAATGTCGAGGCTCACAATATTGCAAAACATGCTTTAGCTTCATGGGTTGCCGGCATGTGTGACTAGGCTAACTCGGTGATCTTATTTTCGTGACTGTAAACATTATGGCGTCATAATAAATCTTGCATGTCTGCCTAAAAAAGTGATACCACCGAATATTCAATTCTGAGGCCACACTCATCTGATCTCGATGAATAGTAAGTTTTAAAATAAATAATAGAAACATTTTTAAAAACTGATTTTTTTTGCCAACCAAGATACTCAAATGCTTAATGTCCAGGCAAAATTTCATGGGGTTTGGACATCCGAGGAACTCATGGCAAAAAGACAAAATTAGGTCTGAACAATGTGTTTTTTCAAACTTTTTCATCGGCCCACTTTTTTCCCTATGGGCTATTCAAATGTTCAAACACCACCAAATTTGTCACAAACATAACGCACTCGAGTATCTTTCATGCAATTTGTTTATACATTTTTGATATTTTTTTGCTTTTCTTTTCATTTAATGTTCATGCACGGGAGCAACTGCACCCGAGAGCCAAATCACTGCATCTATGATACCACCACTTACATTCTCCCATGGTACCAATTTGAAAATGTAAAATGTAAATGTTTCAAAATAAAAATAAAAAATGTGAATATTCACAACCCATATGTTTACAACCTCTAAAAAATTCCGTTTCAAATTCAAACTACACAAAGAGAAACAAAAATGACAAATCTAGATGTGAATAATGTATTCATGTGTTTGTCATTATTGACACTATTGAGGTTGTGTACTTTAAATTTGGATCAATTTTTTTAAAATTTAAATTTTATTTATACTTTCAAGTTGGTGCCATGGGAGGTTGCAAGAGATGGTATCACCCGATTTTTTTTCCAGGCAACCAAAGTACTAGTAAAGCATCTCCAACACATGTTGTAGAAATGCGGGTAATGCATGGAATGACGACCATTCGGGGCACTCCAACCAAAAACATCCAATAGGTGATGTAAAAAAATCAGGGCAGATGGAAAAGCCCCCTCTTGCTGCATATTTGAAGCGCCATAATGGTCACTGCAAAATCTTCATGCCCACACGCATGCGCGACCTCCCGTGAAACTTCCCTGCCTATAGCTCGTGTCGTCACGTGCCTCCGCCATCGATTCTAGCTAATACACACCAAAGCCACCACCAGATAGACTGCCGCTAGCCACCTCGCCGTCTTGCCACCGTTTTCCACTTCGTTAGTCGCCAATTTCCCTCTACCGCCGCATCCATGTCGCAGCTCGCAATAGCCGTTGTTGCCCAAATCCAACATCTCATCTTCCCTCCATCACCTGATCCATGACCCACCTCCCTCGATGTACCGACTTCGTCCGCTGCCGCTTGGGTTGTTGCTAGGGTTCATCCCATCGCTGCTCGGCTCAACTGCTCGGGGCCGGCAACGTTGCGCCAGGAGATGGCATAGCGCACGCCTAATGGCCTCTAGGTGCAGTGGCGTAGCTAAGACTGGGCTACGCCCCGGGCGATCTCTCACAACTACAGTACTTTTAATAGCTACAGTAGCAAAAAAAGTAATATTGAATGAAGGATTATACAGCCACGCCCCAGGCCATGGCCCTGCTAGCCTGGGGCCTGGCTACGCCCCTGTCTAGGTGCACATGGTTTAGCTGTAGCGTTTTCAAAGTAAGAGTATTGATCCCCCAGGAAGTACATAAATTGGTCTTTGTCTCTTGTAATGATTAAAATTATAGTGCCTGTTAGTTGCGGTCCAAAACAAAGTAGAAACGAAAGTTTAAAATATCGACTGATTGGTACAAACAATAAAGTAAACTGCAAAAGTAAAATGAACTAGCGCGAGGCATGAGTAACGGTTGTTTGAATCGATAATTGCAGGGAGTCTGGATTCCTATTTGTTGGACATATGTTTTGCATGTATATGTGTATATCCTGGGCCACCTCCTAGCCTTTCTATAGTCGAGGCTGGGGCCCACATTGCACTTTTTATATACGTGCACCTGCACCCATTAATACCATCGTGAGTTGCATTGCCAAACCTCTCTCTAACATGGTATCACCCTATCGATCCTACCCTTGGTTCAGCCGCCGCCGCCGCCGCGCACTCCCACGCGCCGCCGCCTCCGCTCCCCACCACCGTCGCACCGTGTCGCCGCCGCGTCTCTCCCTACCGACGCCCCGTGCCGCCGCCGCTTCCGCCCCCATCCTGCCACTCCACCCTACAGCTGCCGCTGCCACCTCTCTATCCCACTGCCGCCGCTGTAGCTTGTAGTCACCGCCCCTACGTCTTTCCCGCAGCCATCGCCGCACCTCCCTACCGCAGCCGCCGCTTGCAACCACAACCCTCTACCGCCGTTGCCTCCCCTCTCTCCACTAAAATCCTAACCCGCATCGTTGCCCTAACCCTAGCCGCCACCCATGGCCTCCCTAGGCTCCTCCACTACCCACTCGTCCAACCCCTTCGCCGGTCCTGAGCCCTCCGTTGTCGCCATCCGCGACTCAACATCGAGGCCCGAGTTCCCATCTGCCTCGACAGCTCTAGCTCCTCCTACTATGCGTGGAAGACCTACTTCAACCTTGTCTTCCACGAGTACTACCTCACCGAGCACATCGATGGCTCCGTTGACGGCGAGTTCATGAAGGGCAATCCGGAGTGGTCCGCCATTGAGGCCACGCTCATCTGATGGTTCTATCAAACTATCTCGAAGGACATCTTCCACATGGTCGTCACCGAGGGTGACAACGCTTGTGCCGTGTGGACCAAGATCAACGCGCTCTTCACCGATAACAAACTTCAGCGCCTTGTTTTCTTGCAACTGGAGTTCTTCGGATGTCATCAGGACAACTCCACCACCGATGAGTACTACATGCGGCTTAAGATGCTCACCGATGAACTTTGTGACATCGGTGCCAAAGTCTCCGACGACCTCATGCTCAGAACCCTCACCGCCGGCCTCAATGAAGACTTCGGCAATGCTGCTTCTAACCTTACTTTGTTGCCGCATCCCGTTGCGTACCTCAAGCTCGAGGAGCGCCAGATGACGAAGGTGAAATAGTGGGCCCACCACACCGCCCTCACCACCAGCATCACCCGTGGTGGCCCGACGCCACCAGTCGCGCCGACCCATTGGCGCCCGCCGGGTACTTCCCGCCGCCTCCCTCGCCTCACGCGCCTCCCCAACAACATCAGCAGCAGCAAGGTAGGGGCCGGCGCACCGGCGCGGCGGCGGTGGCCACTGCCAGCAGCAGCCGAACCAGGGTGGTGGGGGGCGCTGCGCTACCCGCAGCCCCCTCCGCCATGGACGGCCAGTCAAAACCCATGGACGAGCGTTGTGCATGCCTATCACATGTCCGTCCCACGACCTCCCACGCCGGCTCTTCTCGGTCCTCGCCCCGCGGGCTACCAGGCATTCCTCGGTGCGCCCTACCAGTGGTTGGCGCCGGCTGCGGCGCCCCCTTGCTGTCGGATTCGAGGCTCCGCAAAACCCAAGAAGTTCGAACACAGGGGCGTGAACGAAGATCTCTCCCACTCGCATCTACCTAGCGTCTTGCCCTCGCCCGGTGAAGAGACTTAAGCAAACAACGAGTGAAACACGCAAGAGTTTACCCAGGTTCAGGCCACCGTGTGGTGTAAAACCCTACTTCCTGCTTTGGTGGATTGGCCTCAGGAGGGCTGGAACATGAACTAGTATAGTGGTTCCTGAGCTCAGGAGGGTCAGGAGGCAAGTGTTCTTGCTCCTTTGCGTGGTGGCAGATTTTATGGATCTGCCCCTCTCCCCTCCTTCATAGTGGGGATCCTAGCTACTTATATAGGTGGCTAGGGTCCTCTTCCCCCGAAATGTTTAGGCAGGAAGGGATCCCACATCGGCCATTTTTGAGCGGGAACACAAGGACGTTCCTACCCTGACAAAAGCAGTCTTCGCCTGCAAAAGGATCAGGCGGTGCCGCGGTAGTGGGCTCGGCGGTGACATCCTCCCTGTCGTCCTTGTGGTCTTCGGTCCTGTTGCACCAATGGGGAAACCTTTCTCCCGCTCCTCGGGAACCCGCGCCTATGCTGCCTCCTTTGCACCGAAACGGCAACTGCGTCGCTGGCGGACGCTGGCACCCGCTGCCACGGTGCGTCACTGCTGACATCACCGCCTCCTCCTGAGGTAGGCCTGGCCTTGTGTCGGATTCAGGGCTCCGCAAAACCCGTTAAGTTCGAACACAGGGGCGTGAATTAAGATCTCTCCCACTCACGTCTACCTAGCGCCTCGCTCTCGTCTCGGTGGAAGGATTCAAGCAAACAACGGACATAACACACAAGAGTTTATCCAGGTTCGGGCACCGCGTGGTGTAAGACCCTACTTCCTGCTTTGGTGGATTAGCCTCGGGCGAGCCGGGATATGAGCTAGTACAATGGTTCCTGAGCTCAGGAGGGTCAGGAGGCAAGCGTTCTTGCTCCTTGCGTGGTGGCAGAGTGTATCAGTCGATCCCCTTTGCAGTGGGAGTTCTAGCTACTTATATAGGCGGCCACAGTCCTCTTCCCCCGAAATGTTTAGGCGGGAAGGGATCCCAGAACGGCCATTTTTGAGCAGGAACACAAGGACGTACCTACCCTGACAAAAGCAGTCTTCGCCTGTAAAAGGATCAGGCGATGACACGGTGGTGGGCTCGACGATGACATCCTCCTTGTCGTCCTTGCGGTCTTAAATCTCGTTGCACCAATGAGGAAACCTTTGCCCCGCTCCTCGAGAACTTGCGGCTGTGCTGTCCCCCTTGCACCGAAATGGTAACCGTGCCGCTGGCGTGCGCTGGCACCCGCTGGCGTGATGCTTCACTGCTGATATCACTGCCTCCTCCTGAGGCAGGCTTGGCCTTGGATTCTCCGCCCCTCCGGAGCACCTTGCTGAGGCTGCTCCTGAGGAGGTCTTAACGTCGTTCTCCTCGCGAGGCTTGGCTCCCTCGCGAGGGTCTTGAGCAGCTGGTTGATCAGTTGGGCCGTACCAGGCCGTAGTAGGAGCTCGTCGCAGTACGCAGACAGGCAAGTCTGGGTACCCTGGTTCCCAGTACGTCGACAGTAGACCCCGGGCCCAAGGCGCGCGGAGTTGGCTTCGGGGCAAAGCCTTAGTCGAGGACGAAGCACCGCGGGCCCCAAAGGCTGCAGGCCAGGCAGGCGTGCGACGGTTGGATGGGACGTGGGCGGCCCCGCCTCCCACGTAGTCTTGGTAGTCGTGCGCCTTGCCAATCGCATGACCGGTAGGGCTTCTTGCTGCCGCCTCTGCTTTCTGCCTCCCAATCGCTCCCTTTCTCTGCTTGCCTTCTCTGCCCCTTCCCCCTTGCTGTCATGCTGCGCAAGGCAAAGAAGAGGGGGGACGGCGAGCCTGCCGCGTCGCCGCCGGTGCTCGAGCCGGCGCTGGGCCGCTCCGCCATAGTGAACCAGGAGGGTCTGGACAAGGTGCGTCACGCCTTGGCCAATGCATCTAACGAGTAGGGGCCGACCAGGGTCTGGCTTGCTTCCCGGCCGGTGGCGGAGCTTGGTGCTAACGACATCCAGCTTCATCTCCACGCTATCTTCGGGGGTGTCCTTCCCCCTTTCTCCACCTTCTTCTATGCAATGCTCACACATTACCAGATTCGAGCGTTACACCTAGACCCTCGGTCCATCATCCTGCTTTCCGGCTTCGCGTCCCTGTGTGAAGCTTTCGTTGGCGTTTCCCCTTCCGTGGCCTTGCTTCGTCACTTCTTCGCTCTCTCCTTGGTTGATAGGGGGCAGCGCTCGGGGTGCGTGTCATTGCGCGCGGTGGAAGCGACTGCTGCCTCCGGAATTGACTTCTCGCTTCACCCAACCACATAAGGGTTTCGCCGACAATGGGTGTTCGTTGACGCCGCCGCATACAACCCCCAATTCCATCTTCCTGATGCACCGGCGGTGCGGAACTCGGGCTGGGAGCATGAGGCCCTCTCAGATCCACGGGCGGAGCCTGTGATGCACCGACTGGCCAACCTGAGGAAGATCGGGTTGACCCTGGCGATGGTGGTGAGGGACTTCCTTGTCCTCCACGTCGCACCACTCCAGCACCATTCCAGCCCAATGTGGGTTCTTGATGATCGTGCGCGCCTCTAGCGGAAGCAGCTCCCTCCTGACACGCTCTAGGGACTGCTGCGGTTGCTCATCGGTGGAGTGCTTGAAGCTCGCCCTGGCTCCGCGGCTCCCTTGTACTTGGCTCCCATAGCCGGAAAGGCTCTTGTTGAAAGGATGCCCTGCTTCGATGCATGGGGACTGTTGCCGGGGGCATCCCTGATCATCATGGCGACCCCTCGGTGGTGACATCAGGGCTTGCAAGCCCATCCTCCCCTTTGAGGTCGGACGCACCTAGCGGAGCCCCTGGCCTGGGGTCGACTTCGTCCTTGGAGTAGGCGGACGAAGCTCAGGCGTCGGTGTTGACGGAGGTGGCGGAAGGTGCCGAGGCGCCACTGGCTCCCGAAGTGACGGAAGGGGAGGCGCAGCGGTCTCCGGTCGGAGCGAGTCCGGGGAGCACTGCATCAGGGATCGGGGCGCCGGCCGCGAGCGCCGGCCGCGACCCTGCCCCGGGTCCGTGCACATCTGCTTCCAACGGCCTCCAGCCATCCTTCACGGTGCTAGGCAAGAGGCGGAGGTTGAGGGGCATCTACGGCCCTGCCTCGAGGGCCCTGAAGAGGATGAAGCTGGCCGTACCCAGCAGGTGTGTGTTCTTCAGTTCTTCCTGTCTTTCCCAATGTGGTTCTGCTGACCCCTCGCTCCGCAGGATCTCTTCCAATTTTTCCTCACGCCGCTCGATGAGGCTCACAAAAGCCTACGGCTGCATCCCTCCTCCAGACCATGCTGGACCTTCGAGAGGCCTCGCGCGAGCTCTTGAAGCCGCGCCCGGATCTTACTGCGCAGGTCGTGCTTCCAGCCCCCAAGCGCTTTTGGGGCAAGGCAACTCTTTGTTGGGGAACATAGTATTTTCAATTTTCCTACCATCATGCAAGATCTATCTACTAGATGCATAGCAACGAAGGGGAGAGTGTGTCTACGTACCCTCGTAGACCGGGAGCGGAAGCGTCTAGTGACGCGGTTGATGTAGTCGAACTTCTTCGAGATCCAACCGATCAAGTACCGAGCGTACGGCACCTCCGCGTTCAGCACACGTTCAACTTGATGACGTCCAACGAGCTCTTGATCCAGTCGAGCTTCACAGGAGAGTTTCGTCAGCACGACAGCGTGGTGACGGATATGATGAAGTTACCGTCGCAGGGCTTCGCCTAAGCGCTGCAACGATATGACCGAGGTGTGTTACTGTGGAGGGGGGCACCGCACATGGTTGGGAGAGATCAACTGATCAACTTATGTGTCCTAGGGTGCCTCCTACCCCCGTATATAAAGGAGCAAGGGGAGAGGCCGACCGGCCCTCTATGGCGCGCCAGGAGAGGCAATCCTACTAGGAATAGGATTGCAATCCTATTCCTAGTAGGAGTCCACCAAGAAGGAGAAGGGGGGAAGGAAGGAGAGGGAGAAGGAGAAGGAAAGGGGCGCCGCCCCCTCCTTCCTTGTCTAATTCGGACCAAGGGGTGGGGGGCGCGCGGCCCAGCTCTGGCCCTCCTTCTCTCTTTCTCCTATGGTCTATTAAAGCCCATAGCTTCCCTAGGGGGTTCCGGTAACCCCCCGGTACTCCGGTTAATTCCAAAACTTTACGGAACACTTACGGTGTCCGAACATAGTCGTCCAATATATCAATCTTTACATCTCGGACATTCCGAGACTCCTCGTCATGTCCGTGATCTCATCCGGGACTCCGAACTACATTCGGTACATCAAAACTTATAAACTCATAATACCGATCATCATCAAACATTAAGCGTGCGGACCCTACGGGTTCGAGAACTATGTAGACATGACCGAGACTCATCTCCGATCAATAACCAATAGCGGAACCTGGATGCTCATATTGGTTCCTACATATTCTACGAAGATCTTTATCGGTCAAACCGCATAACAACATACATTGTTCCTTTTGTCATCGGTATGTTACTTGCCCGAGATTCGATCGTCGGTATCTCTATACCTAGTTCAATCTCGTTACCGGCAAGTCTCTTTACTCGTTTCGTAATACATCATCTCGTGACTAACTCGTTAGTCATTTGCTTGCAAGGCTTATTATGATGTGCATTACCAAGAGGGCCCAGAGATACCTCTCCGACACTCGGAGTGACAAATCCTATTCTTGATCTATGCCAACACCACGAATACTTTTGGAGACACCTGTAGAGCATCTTTATGATCACCCAGTTACGTTGTGACGTTTGATAGCAGACAAGGTGTTCCTACGGTATTCGGGAGTTGCATAATCTCATAGTCATAGGAACATGTATAAGTCATGAAGAAAGCAATAGCAGTAAAACTAAACGATCATAGTGCTAAGCTAACGGATGGGTCTTGTCCATCACATCATTCTCCTAATGATGTGATCCCATTGATCAAGTGACAACTCATGTCTATGGTTAGGAAACATAACCATCTTTGATCAATGAGCTAGTCTAGTAGAGGCATACTAGGGACACTCTGTTTTGTCTATGTATTCACACATGTACTAAGTTTCCGGTTAATACAATTCTAGCATGAATAATAAAAATTTATCATGATATAAGGAAATAAATAATAACTTTATTATTGCCTCTAGGGCATATTTCCTTCAGTCTCCCACTTGCACTAGAGTCAATAATCTAGTTCACATCTCCATGTGATTTAATACCGATAGTTCACATCGTTATGTGAATAACACCCATAGTTCACATCGCCATGTGACCAATACCCAATGGCTTTACTAGAGTCAATAATCTAGTTCACATCGCTATGTGATTAACACCCAAGAGTAGTAAGGTGTGATCATGTTTTGCTTGTGAGAGAAGTTTAGTCAACGGGTCTGACACATTCAGATCCGTATGTATTTCGCAGATTTCTATGTCTACAATGCTCTGCATGGAGCTACTCTAGCTAATTGCTCCCACTTTCAATATGCATCCTGATTGATACTTAGAGTCATCTGGATTAGTATAAAGCTTGCATCGGTGTAACTCTTTACGACGAACTCTTTATCACCTCCATAATCGAGAAACATTTCCTTAGTCATTCAGTAACTAAGGATAATTTTGACTGTTGTCTAGTGATCTACTCCTGGATCACTTTTGTACCTCCTTGCCAAACTCATGGTAAGGTACACAATAGGTTTGGTACACAACATGGCATACTTTATAGAACCTATGGCTAAGGCATAGGGAATGACTTTCATTCTTTCTCTATCTTCTGCCGATGTCGGGCTTTGAGTCTTACTCAACTTCATACCTTACAACTCAGGCAAGAACTCCTTCTCTGACTGATCCATTTTGAACTACTTCAAAAACTTGTCAAGGTATGTACTCATTGGAAAAAGTTATCAAGCGTCTCGATCTATCCTTATAGATCTTGAGGCCAATATGTAATCAGCTTTACCGAGGTTTTTCTTTGAAAAAAAAAACTCCTTTCAAACACTCCTTTATGCTTTCCAGAAAATTCTACATCATTTCCGATCGACAATATGTCATTAACAATATACTTATCAGAAAGGCTGTAGCGCCCCCACTCACTTTCTTGTAAATACAGGCTTCTCCAAAAGTCTGTATAAAACCATATGCTTTGATCACCTCATCAAAGCGTATATTCCAACTCCGAGATGCTTGCACCAGTCCATAGATGGATTGCTGGAGCTTGCATACTTTGTTAGCTCCTTTTGGATCAACAAAACCTTCTGGTTGCATCATATACAACTCTTCTTTGAGATATCCATTCAGGAATGCAGTTTTGACATACATTTGCCAGATTTCATAATCATAAAATGCGGCAATTGCTAACATGATTCGGACAGACTTAAGCATCGCTACAGGTGAGAAAGTCTCATCGTAGTCAACTCCTTGAACTCGTCGAAACCCTTTCGCAACAAGTTGAGCTTTGTAAACAGTAATATTACCGTCTGCGTCGGTCTTCCTCTTGAAGATCCATTTATTTTCGATGGCTTGTCGATCATCAGGCAAGTGAACCAAAGTCCACACTTTGTTCTCATACATGGCTCCCATCTCAGATTTCATGGCCTCAAGCCATTTTGCGGAATCTGGGCTCATCATCGCTTCCTCATTGTTCGTAGGTTCATCATGGTCTAGTAACATGACTTCCAAAACTGGGTTGCCGTACTACTCTGGTGCGGAACGTACTCTGGTTGATCTACGACGTTCAGCAGAAACTTGATCTGAAGTTTCATGATCATCATCATTAGCTTCCTCACTAATTAGTGTAGGAATCACTGGAACTAGTTTCTATGATGTTCCACTTTCCAATTCGGGAGAAGGTACAATTACCTCATCAAGTTCTACTTTCCTCCCACTCACTTCTTTCGAGATAAACTCCTTCTCTAGAAAGGATCCATTCTTAGCAACGAATATCTTGCCTTCGGATCTGTGATTGAAGGTGTACCCAACAGTCTCTTTTCGGTATCCTATGAAGACACATTTCTCCGACTTGGGTTCGAGCTTATCAGGTTGAAGCTTTTTAACATAAGCATCGCAGCCCCAGACTTTAAGAAACGACAACCTTGGTTTCTTGCCAAACCATAGTTCATAAGGTGTCGTACCAACGGATTTAGATGTTGCCCTATTTAACGTGAATGCAGCTGTCTCTAAAGCATAACCCCAAAACGATAGTGGTAAATCGGTAAGAGACATCATAGATCGCACCATATCCAATAAAGTACGGTTACGACGTTCGGACACACCATTACGCTGTGGTGTTCTAGGTGGCGTGAGTTGTGAAACTATTCCACATTGTTTCAAATGAAGACCAAACTCGTAACTCAAATATTCACCTCCACGATCAGATCATAGAAACTTTATTTTCTTGTTACGATGATTCTCTACTTCACTCTGAAATTCTTTGAACTTTTTAAATGTTTCAGACTTGTGCTTCATTAAGTAGATATACCCATATTTGCTCAAATCATCAGTGAAGGTCAGAAAATAACGATACCCGCCGCGAGCTTCAACACTCATTGGTCCGCATACATCAGTATGTATGATTTCCAACAAATCTGTTGCTCGCTCCACAGTTCCGGAGAACGGAGTTTTAGTCATCTTGCCCATGAGGCATGGTTCGCAAGCACCAAGTGATTCATAATCAAGTGATTCCAAAAGTCCATCACTATGGAGTTTCTTCATGCGCTTTACACCATTATGACCTAAATGGCAGTGCCACAAATAAGTTGCACTATCATTATTAACTTTGCATCTTTTGGCTTTAATATTATGAATATGTGTATCAGTAGGATCGAGATCCAACAAACTATTTTCATTGGGTGTATGACCATCGAAGGTTTTATTCATGTAAACAGAATAACAATTATTCTCTGACTTTAAATGAATAACCGTATTGCAACAAATATGATCAAATCATATTCATGCTCAACGCAAATGCCAAATAACATTTATTTAGGTTTTACACTAATCCCGAAAGTATAGGGAGTGTGCGATGATGATCATATCAATCTTGGAACCACTTCCAACACACATCGCCACTTCACCTTTAACTAGTCTCTGTTCATTCTGCAATTCTCGTTTCGAGTTACTAATTTTAGCAACTGAACTGGTATCAAATACCCAGGGGTTTCTATGAACACTAGTAAAGTACACATCAATAATCTGTATATCAAAATATACCTTTGTTCACTTTGCCATCCTTCTTATCCGCCAAGTATCTAGGGCAGTTCCACTTCCAGTGACCATTTCATTTGTAGTAGAAGCACTTAGTTTCAGGCTTGAGTTTAGCTTTGGGTTTCTTCACGGGAGTAGCAACTGTCTTGCTATTCTTCTTGAAGTTCCCCTTCTTTCCCTTGCCCTTTTTCTTGAAACTAGTGGCCTTGTTAACCATCAACACTTGATGCTACCTTCGCCGATTTTAGCATCGCGAAGAGCTCGGGAATTACTTTCGTCATCCCTTGCATATTATAGTTCATCACGAAGTTCTACTAACTTGGTGATAGTGACTAGAGAACTTTATCAATTACTATCTTATCTGGAAGATTAACTCCCACTTGATTCAAGTAATTGTAGTACCCAGACAATCTGAGCACATGCTCACTGGTTGAGCTATTCTCCTCCATCTTGTAGGCAAAGTACTGTGAGAGGTCTTATACCTCTCGACACGGGCATGAGTATGAAATACTAATTTCAACTCTTGGAACATATCATATGCTCCGTGGCGTTTCAAAACATTTTTGAAGTTTCGATTATAAGCCGTAAAGCATGGAGCACTAAACTATCAAGTAGTCATCATACCGAGCTTGTCAAACGTTCATAACGTCTACATCTGCTCCTGCAATAGATATGTCACCTAGCGGTGCATCAAGGACATAATACTTCTGTGCAGCAATGAGGAAAATCCTCAGATCACGGAACAAGTCCGCATCATTGCTACTAACATTTTTCAACTTAGTTTTCTCTAGGAACATATAAAAACAAACAGGGAGCTACATCGTGAGCTATTGATCTACAACATATATATGCTAATACTACCAGGACTAAGTTCATGATAAATTAAAAGTTCAATTAATCATATTACTTAAAGAACTCCCACTTATATAGACATCCCTCCGGTCATCTAAATGATCACGTGATCCAAATCAACTAAACCATGTCTGATCATCACGTGAGATGGAGTAGTTTCAATGGTGAACATCTTATGTTGATCATATCTACTATATGATTCACGCTCGACCTTTCGGTCTCTAGTGTTCCGAGGCCATATCTGCATATGCTAGGCTCGTCAAGTTTAACCCGAGTATTCTGCATGTGCAAAACTGTCTTACACCCGTTGTATTTGAACGTAGAGCTTATCACACCCGATCATCACGTGGTGTCTCGGCACGACGAACTTTCACAATGGTGCATACTCAGGGAGAACACTTATACCTTGAAATTTAGTAAGGGATCATCTTATAATGCTACCATCATACTAAGAAAAATAAGAAGCATAATAAGATAAACATCACATGCAATCAAAATATGTGACATGATATGGCCATCATCATCTTGTGCTTTTGATCTCCATCTCCAAAGCACCGTCATGATCACCTTCGTCACCGGCGCGGCACCTTGATCTCCATCGTAGCATCATTGTCGTCTCGCGAACTATTGCTTCTACGACTATCGCTACCGCTTAGTGATAAAGTAAAGCAATTACATGGCGATTACATTTCATACAATAAAGCGACAACCATATGGCTCCTGCTAGTTGCCGATAACATTACAAAACATGATCATCTCATACAAAACCGTATCACTCATCATGTCTTGACCATATCACATCACAACATGCCCTGCAAAAACAAGTTAGACGTCCTCTACTTTGTTGTTGCAAGTTTTACGTGGCTGCTATGGGCTTAGCAAGAACCGTTCTTACCTACGCATACAAAACCACAATGATGTTTCGTCAAGTATGTGCCGTTTTAACCTTCACAAGGACCGGGCGTAGTCACACTTGATTCAGCTAAAGTGAGAGAGACAGACACCCGCTAGTCACCTTTAAGCAACGAGTGCTCATAACGGTGAAACCAGTCTCGCGTAAGCGTACGCGTAATATCAGTCCGGGCCGCTTCATCTCACAATACCTCCGAAGCAAAGTATGACATGCTGGTAAGCAGTATGACTAGTATCGCCCACAAATCATTGTGTTCTACTCGTGCATATCATCTACGCATAGACCTGGCTCTGATACCACTGTTGGGGAACGTAGTATTTTCAAAATTTTCCTACGGTCACACAAGATCTATCTACTAGATGCATAGCAACAAAGGGCAGAGTGTGTATACGTACCCTCGTAGACCGGGAGCGGAAGCGTCTAGTGACGCGGTTGATGTAGTCGAACTTCTTCGCGATCCAACCGATCAAGTACCGAACGTATGGCACCTCCGCGTTCAGCACACGTTCAGCTTGATGACGTCCCACAAGCTCTTGATCCAGTTGAGCTTCACAGGAGAGTTTCGTCAGCACGACATCGTGGTGATGGATATGATGAAGTTACCATCGCAGGGCTTCGCCTAAGCACTGCAACGATATGACCGAGGTGTGTTACTGTGGAGGGGGGCACCGCACACGGTTGGGAGAGATCAACTGATCAACTTGTGTGTCCTAGGGTGCCCCCTGACCCCGTATACAAAGGAGCAAGGGGGAGGCCGGCTCTATGGCGTGCCAGGAGAGGCAATCCTACTAGGAATAGGATTGCAATCCTATTCCTAGTAGGAGTCCACCAAGAAGGAGAAGGGGGGAGGAAGGAAAGCGACAAGGAGAAGGAAAGGGGCGCCGCCCCCCTCCTTCCTTGTCCAATTCGGACCAAGGGGTGGGGGGCGCGCGGCCCAGCCCTAGCCCTCCTTCTCTTTTTCTCCTATGGCCCATTAAGGCCCATAGCTTCCCCAGGGGGTTCCGGTAACCCCCCCGGTACTTCGATTAATTCCGAAACTTTACGGAACACTTCCGGTGTCCGAACATAGTCGTCCAATATATCAATCTTTACGTCTCGGACATTCTGAGACTCCTCATCATGTCCGTGATCTCATCCGGGACTCCGAACTAGCTTCGGTACATCAAAACTCATAAACTCATAATACCGATCGTCATCAAACGTTAAGCGTGCGGACCCTGCGAGTTCGAGAACTATGTAGACATGACCGAGACTCATCTCCGGTCAATAACCAATAGCGGAACCTGGATGATCATATTGGTTCCTACATATTCTACGAAGATCTTTATCGGTCAAACCGCATAACAACATACGTTGTTCCTTTTGTCATCGGTATGTTACTTGCCCGAGATTCGATCGTCGGTATCTCTATACCTCGTTCAATCTCGTTACCGGCAAGTCTCTTTACTCGTTCCGTAATACATCATCTCATGACTAACTCATTAGTCATTTGCTTGCAAGGCTTATTATGATGTGCATTACCGAGAGGGCCCAAAGATACCTCTCCGACACTCGGAGTGACAAATCCTATTCTTGATCTATGACAACACCACGAATACTTTCGGAGACACCTGTAGAGCATCTTTATGACCACCCAGTTACGTTGTGACGTTTGATAGCACACAAGGTGTTCCTACGGTATTCAGGAGTTGCATAATCTCATAGTCATAGGAACATGTATAAGTCATGAAGAAAGCAATATCAGTAAAACTAAACGATCATAGTGCTAAGCTAACGGATGGGTCTTGTCCATCACATCATTGTCCTAATGATGTGATCCCGTTGATCAAATGACAACTCATGTCTATGGTTAGGAAACATAACCATCTTTGATCAATGAGCTAGTCTAGTAGAGGCATACTAGGGACACTCTATTTTGTCTATGTATTCACACATGTTCTAAGTTTCCGGTTAATACAATTCTAGCATGAATAATAAACATTTATCATGATATAAGGAAATAAATAATAGCTTTATTATTGCCTCTAGGGCATATTTCCTTCACTCTTGGTACATCGGGAGCCCGCTCCGTGTCCCGGGTCTTGCCTTCACTATGGGTCAGCAAGCTCTTGAGGCAGCTCGAGCAGCTATGCGTCCATCAGGACCACGCCTGCTCCCTGCGCCGGAAGTACCATGCGCCCCCGGGGCTAGCGCCGAGGTACACGCTAAACACGAGGGAGAGGGGGAGCACCCTTTGGGCGATGCGGATGCCAGGGACGAGCCCAATCGTCTTCTGGAACTTGCAGTGCGCAGGAGCGTGGTCCGTCATGACCTTGTGCGGGAGGCGTCGGACGCCTTGAAGCATCTCGAAGTCCAGGTTGCTGAGGTAGATGGGCGTGTGGAGGCCGAAGGTCTGCTTCTGGCGAAGGGTTGGCGCCAGCTGAGGACCGCCGTCAACCTGAGCCAGCTGCGACACGAATCCGCCCTAAGGAAGGCGGAAGCGTCGGCCGCCGCAGCTCAGTAGGCGTGCAACCGTGCCCTGGAGGAGGCCCGAGATGCTGAGCACTGCCGCGCGGCCGCCGAGGAGCGTGAGCGCGAGCTTGAAGCCTCAAACGCCAAGCTCGAGCGCCAGGTTTGTGCTCGAAGGGCTGCTCTTGCTGCACCTATGGTTGATGATGATAGTCCAGCGGGCCTCTCGGCGCGGGAGGAGGCGCTGGCCCTTGAGGCGATGGAGCTGAGCATGGAGCGCGAACGCCTGGAGACGATGGAGCGCCAGCTAGCCGAAGCCGAGGGCAACCTTGATGATCGCGAGGTCGTTGCGAAGAAGGCTGCCAAGGAGGCGGAGCGTCTCCGGAAGGATTACCGCGAGAAGCTGGGGCTTCACGAGACTCGCTTCGCTGATAAGCGCAAGGAGCTTCAGAAGGAGATCACGGCTCTTAAGGGAAAACTGGCGGATGCCGAACGTCGTCTGCAGTTGTCGGAGAAGGCTCGCATTGCAGCCGAGCGTCGCGAACGGGCGACGAAGAAGGCCTGTGCCGAGGTGGAACACCGCGAGCGGGCATCGGAGGAGGCTCGCGCCACCGCCACGGCGGAACTGTCCTGCTTTCATAAGCAAGTGGAGGACATTTCCGCCTTCGTGGCTCGAACTTATGAGGAGGCTGCACGAGTCCGTGGGATGCAGCACACCCGCTCGAAGATGTTTGAGGCCCTACGGCACCGGGCCGGTCGGGCCCTAGGAGAACTTCTTGGCTCGGGTGCCGCTGGCCCCCTGGTTAATGATGACGCCGGGTATCTCAGGTTCTTTACCAGGGTGGTGGAGCATCTTGAAGGCGGGGTCAGGAAGGCTCGGCAGCTCATCGGGGAGCAAAGCCGCGGCGTCCTGAGGAGCGCGGTCTCCCGCATCTTCGGCAACTTGCACCGTCTTGACCCTCATATGGACTTCGAGGCCCTGCTGGAGCCTACGCCTGAGGCGGTCGGCGGCCCCTCGGAGAATTGGGTGAGCGACCACGTGGACGCGTTGGTGACGGATCTCGTTCCAGCTATCGAGGATGCGTCGGTGCCTGAGGGGAGCAACACCGACAGTTCCGGCGAATGCGTCGATGCTTAGTCCAGCTCCTGCTGTAAATTTGTTTTTGGTTGTGGCTCAAAGACGGGTGAGGTGGGTGTCACAAGGCTTAAACTCTTGATGATGTAATTGAATACTGTAAGGATAGGTTTTTAGGCACTCCCTTGCTTGTTCCTGAGGCTGTGGCCTTAAGCCCTTGTCACGTGTCAGGAAGGAGCATCCGCCGACCTTGTCTGGGCGTGCCTCGTGAGTACCTGCTGTGAGCGCAAGAGTGGTTGGCGGTCCGGCCGCGGATCAGATAGAACATGTGCCCACACCTCGGCCCCTGCTCGCGAGGAGTGATAGGGCGGGGTTGCAGACCTAGCCCAGCTCGGCTGAGCAAGATGAAAAAATGGACTGGCGAAGGAAACACGACGGAAATCGCAAAACACAGACAAAATTTGTCCCTTTTATTCAAGAAACGAGTCGCGTGGTGGCGAGATTGGCTTGAAAAAGCGGACACAGAGGGAGAAAATGCGAATGGCAAAAAGGAGGGGCCACGTCCGGCCCCTGAGCAGGTCTTCAGTCTTCTCCCCAGCGCGGAGCATAGGGCTACCACCAGCGGATGTGGGCATAGCCATTGGGGGGCAGTGTCGACGGCCAGCGTGGAGCATGGTGAATCCACTCAGCGTGGGAGGGAGCCCCCGAGGTCCTAGGGCGATGCTCCAGAGACTCCGAGGCGTGTACAGCCCCACTCATTATTACGTGAGAGTGTCACGAGCGGAGATCTTCTGACGTGCCCGCCCCTTCGCTTTGAGGGCCCCGCCCCGCACTAGTCCGCTCCCTCATGAACTAACCCGAAGGCGGCATTCATGAAGTGGGACACTGCGCATGATGGGGGGATGGGACCTTGGCCATAGGCCCCCCTCCGAGCACCAGGCGTGCCGCTCACGCAATCTCCGAGCGCGCTTCGCCCCTGAGGGCTAATGTCTTTCAGAGACACGGCGTCCTGAAGTGCGAGGGGTATCCCGCCCTACCCACACTACTAATGGCCCCTGAGCCCTTCCTGATCAGGGTCGGGCCCAACGGGTACGGAATTTGGTGAGCAGGGGGACGGAGCCGCGGTCTTGGGCCCTCCTAGTGCGCGTAGGACGGGCTGCCGTACCGCCTCCAGACGCACCCTCCGCAGCCCGGGGGATGGTACGCCAGGAGGCGCGGCGTCTTGAGGTTGAACGGAGGGGGGAGAAGGCCCCTCCCCGCGCGCATCATATCCGCTGCCAGCGAACCCCTGGTGAAATCCAGGGCGGGCTCATGCGCGACGGGTCACGCGCGGGGGGATGAGGGCCTGACCCGGGCCTTCCCTTCCCTTTCTGTCTTGACGTGGCAACCAGAGTAGCCCCCTGGCCTGCCGAGGCTCAAGGCTAGAGACACGGTTGGCCTGAGGCCTACGGCTGGTGCTGCGAGTGCCGGCCCCCGCAGGCACATGCGCGTGTCTCATTCGCGCTCCATGGCCATGGGCGATGATGATGAAGGGTTGAGGGCTAAGAGCGGGGGATCTGCCTCCCGACCTTCCGCTCCTGAGACCCCTTGTGCCGGTGCCTGGTTGCACCCGACGTTCGGCGTAGTGCTGGGGTCGCCTCCTCGTGGCTCCTCGACGGGGGCGGTTCCTGAATACAAAGGGCTTCGAGGCAGAGGAGCGGCGTCATATGTAGGGTTCAGTGGATCATACCCCATGTCGCCCTCATAGGTCGCCGCGGGGCTTGACCATACGGGCGACCGGGTGTGGCTGGGGCGGCGCCCGGTCCCCGACGTCGTCATGTGGAAGCAGAATGCCTCGGCTCCAGTGCTGGCGGCGTCGAGGAGTTCGGCCACCCTGAGGAGTAGCGCGTCGTCGCAGCTATCGAGCATCCAGCACCTTAGCAGTTCCCTTGCCACCAGTATCGCGACCCTCATGTTCGCCATTTCGCACCGGTCCCGTGAGCTTACCGCTACGTGCTCGGCGGCCCGTGCTGCCGCACGGCCCTGGAGTTGAGTGGGCGGTGGGTGCTGCCGGTCCTCTCGCGACGGGTTGGTGATGCTCATCGTGCCGTTGGCCCCGATCAAGGATGGGTGGCGGCGAGTCCCGCGGCCGAAGGGCGATGCCTGAGCGACGCGGGTGCCACGGGCTTCCGCACGCGTCTAGTGCGCCTCCGCCATCGTGGTCGCGGTTTGTTGGAGCTGGGCGACGCGGGGTTGATGGACGAGAGCGGGGCGAGGTTGTCGGAGAGGCGAGATTTTGACACGCCCCCTACCTAGCGCACCAAATGTCGGATTCAGGGCTCTGCAAAACCCGTTAAGTTCGAACACAGGGGCATGAACGAAGATCTCTCCCACTCACGTCTACCTAGCACCTCACTCTCGTCTCGGTGGAAGGTTTCAAGCAAACAACACACAGAACACACAAGAGTTTATCAAGGTTCGGGCCACCGCGTGGTGTAAGACCCTACTTCCTGCTTTGCTGGATTAGCCTCGGGCGAGCCGAGATATGAGCTAGTACAATGGTTCCTGAGCTCAGGAGGGTCAGGAGGCAAGCGTTCTTGCTCTTTGCGTGGTGGCAGAGTGTATCAGTCGATCCCCATTGCAGTGGGAGTTCTAGCTACTTATATAGGCGGCCACGGTCCTCTTCCCCCGAAATGTTTAGGCGGGAAGGGATCCCATAATGGCCATTTTGGAACGGGAACACAAGGACGTTCCTACCCTGACAAAAGCAGTCTTCGCCTGCAAAAGGATCAGGCGATGACGCGGTGGTGGGCTCGACGATGACATCCTCCTTGTCATCCTTGCGGTCTTCGGTCTCGTTGCACCAATGAGGAAACCTTTGCCCCGCTCCTCGGGAACTTGCGGCTGCGCTGTCCGTCTTGCACCGAAATGGTAACTGCGCCACTGGCACGCACTGGCACTCGCTGGCGTGATGCGTCACTTCGGATATCACTGCCTCCTCCTGAGGCAGGCTTGGCCTTGGATTCTTCTCCCCTCCGGAGCACCTTGCTGAGGCTGCTCCTGAGGAGGTCTTGACGTCGTTCTCCTCGCGAGGCTTGGCTCCCTCGCGAGGGTCTTGGGCAGCTGGTTGATCAGCTGGGCCGTACCAGGCCGTAGTAGGAGCTCATCGCGGCCCATAGACAGGCAAGTCTGGGTACCCTGGTTCCCAGTACGCCGACAGTAGCCCCCGGGCCGAAGGCGCGCACGGAGTTGGCTTCGGGGTGAAGCCTTAGTCGAGGACGAAGCGCCGCGGGCCCCAAAGGCTGTGGGCCAGGCTGGCGTGCGACGGTTGGATGGGATGTGGGCAGCCCCGCCTCCCACACAGTCTTGGTAGTCGTGCGCCTTGCCAATCGCATGACCGGTAGGGATTCTTGCTGCCGCCTCTGCTTTCTGCCTCCCAATCGCTCCCTTTCTCTGCTTGCCTTCTCTGCCCCTTCCCCCTTGCCTTCATGCTGCGCAAGGCGAAGAAGAGGGGGGACAGCGAGCCTGCTGCGTCGCCGCCGGTGCTCGAGCCGGCGCTGGGCCGCTCCGCCATAGTGAACTAGGAGGGTCTGGATAAGGTGCGTCGCGCCTTGGCCGATGCATCTAACGAGTGGGGGCCGACCAGGGTCTGGCTTGATTCCCGGCCGGTGGCGGAGCTTGGTGCTAGCGACATCCAGCTTCATCTCCACGCTATCTTCTGGGGTCTCCTTCCCCCTTTCTCCGCCTTCTTCTATGCAGTGCTCACGCATTACCAGATTCGGGCGTTACACCTGGACCCTCGGTCCATCATCCTGCTTTCCGGCTTTGTGTTCCTGTGTGAAGCTTTCGTTGGCGTTTCCCCTTCCATGGCCTTGCTTCATCACTTCTTCGCTCTCTCCTTGGTTGACAGGGGGCAGCACTTGGGGTGCGTGTCGTTGCGCGCGGTGGAAGCGACTGCTGCCTCCAGAATTGACTTCTCGCTTCACCCAACCACAGAAGGGTTTCGCCGGCAATGGGTGTTCGTTGACGCCGCTGCGTACAACCCCCAATTCCATCTTCCTGATGCACCGGCGATGCGGAACTCGGGCTGGGAGCATGAGGCCCTCTTAGATCCACGGGCGGAGCCTGTGATGCGTCGACTGGCCAACATGAGGAAGAGCGGGTTGACCCTGGCGATGGTGGTGAGGGACTTCCTTGTCTCCGCGTCGCCCCACTCCAGCGCCATTCCAGCCCAATGTGGGTTCTTCATGATCACGCACGCCTCTAGCGGAACCAGTTCCCTCCTGACACACTCCAGGGACTGCCACGGCTGCTTGTCGGTGGAGTGCCTGAAGCTCGCCCTGGCTCCGTGGCTCCCTTGTACTTGGCGCCCGTAGCCGGAAAGGCTCTTGCTGAAAGGATGCCCCACTTCGATGCATGGGGACTGTTGCCGAGGGCATCCCCGATCATCATGGCGACCCTCGGTCGTGACATCAGGGCTTGTGAGCCCATCCTCCCCTTTCACGGCGGATGGACCTGGCGGAGCCCCTGGCCTGGGGTCCACTTCGTCCTTGGAGCAGGCGGACGAAGCTCAGGCGTCGGTGTTGACGGAGGTGGCGGAAGGTGCCAAGGCGCCGCTGGCTCCCGAAGTGACGGAAGGGGAGGCGCAGTGGTCTTCGGTCGGAGCGAGTCCGGGGAGCACTGCATCAGGGATCGGGGTGCCGGACGCAAGCGCCGGCCGCGACCCTGCCCCAGGTCTGGGCGCATCTGCTTCCAGCGGCCTCCAGCCATCCTTCGCGGCGCTAGGCAAGAGGCGTAGGTTGAGGGGCATCTACGGCCCTGCCCCGAGGGCCCTGAAGACGATGAAGCTGGCCGTACCCAGCAGGTGCGTGTTCTTCAGTTCTTCCTGTCTTTCCCAATGTGGTTCTCCTGACCCCTCGCTCCGCAGGGTCTCTTCCGATTTGTCCTCGCGCCGCTCGATGAGGCCCGCAGAAGCCTCCAGCTGCATCCCTCCTCCAGACCATGCCGGGCCTTCGGGAGGCCTTGCGCGGGCTCTTGAAGCCGCGCCCGGATCTTACTGCGCAGGTCGTGCTCCCAGCCCCCGAGCGCTTCTGAGGCAAGGCAGCTCTTGGTACATCAGGAGCCCGCTCCGTGGCCCGGGTCTTGCCTTCACTATGGGTCAGCAAGCTCTTGAGGCAGCTCGAGCAGCTGTCCGTCCATCAGGACCACGCCTGCTCCCAGCGCCGGAAGTACCGCGCGCCCCCGGGGCTAGCCCCGAGGCACATGCTAAACACGAGGGAGAGGGGGAGCCCCCTTTGGGCGGTGCGGATGCCGGGGACGAGCCCGGTTGTCTTCTGGAACTTGCAGTGCGCGGGAGCATGGTCCGTCATGACCTTGTGCGGGAGGCGTCGGACGCCCTGAAGCATCTCGAAGTCCAGGTTGCTGAGGTACATGGGCGTGTCGAGGCCGAAGGTCTGCTTCTGGCGAAGGGTTGGTACCAGCTGAGGACCCCCATCAACCTGAGCCAACCGCAGAACGAATCCGCCCTAAGGAAGGCGGAAGCATCGGCCGTCGCGGCTTAGGAGGCATGCGACCGTGCCCTGGAGGAGGCCCGAGATGGCGAGCACCGCCGCGCGGCCGCCGAGGAGCGTGAGCGCGAGCTTGAAGCCTCGAACGCCAAGCTCGAGCACAAGGTTCGTGCTCGAAGGGTTGCTCTTGCTGCACCCGTGGTTGATGATGATAGTCCAGCGGGCCTCTCGGCGCGGGAGGAGGCGATGGAGCTGAGCATGGAGCGCGAACGCCTGGAGACGATGGAGCGCCATCTAGCCGAAGCCGAGGGCAACCTTGATGATCGCGAGGTCGTTGCGCAGAAGGCTGCCAAGGAGGTGGAGCGTCTCCGGAAGGATTACCGCGAGAAGCTGGGGCTTTAGGAGACTCGCTTCGCTGATAAGGGTCAGGAGGCAAGCTTTCTTGCTCCTTGCGTGGTGGCAGAGTGTATCAGTTGATCCCCTTTGCAGTGGGAGTTCTAGCTACTTATATAGGCGGCCACGGTCCTCTTCCCCCGAAATATTTTGGCGAGAAGGGATCCCACAACGGCCATTTTTGAGCGGGAACACAAGGATGTTCCCACCCTGACAAAAGCAGACTTCGCCTGCAAAAGGATCAGGCGATGACGTGGTGGTGGGCTCGACGATGACATCCTCCTTGTCGTCCTTGCGGTCTTTGGTCTCGTTGTACCAATGAGAAAACCTTTGCCCCGCTCCTCGGGAACTTGCGGCTGCGCTGTCCCCATTGCACCGAAATGGTAACTGCGCCGCTGGCGCGCGCTGGCACCCGCTGGCGCGATGCGTCACTGTTGATATCACTGCCTCCTCCTAAGGCGGGCTTGGCCTTGGATTCTCCGCCCCTCCGGAGCACCTTGCTGAGGCTGCTCCTAAGGAGGTCCTGACGTCGTTCTCCTCGCAAGGCTTGGCTCCCTCGCGAGGGTCTTGGGCAGCTGGTTGATCAGCTGGGCCATACTAGGCCGTAGTAGGAGCTCGTCGCGGCCCGCAGACAGGCAAGTCTGGGTACCCTGTTTCCCAGTACACCGACACCTTGGATTCTCCGCCCCTCCGGAGTGCCTTGCCGAGGCCGCTCTTGAGGGGGTCTTGACGTTGTTCTCCTCGCGAGGCCTAGCCCCCTCGTGAGGGTCTTGGGCAGCTGGTCGATTAGCTGGGCCGTACCAGGCCGTAGTAGGAGCGCGTCGCGGCCCGCAGACATGCAAGTCTGGGTACCCTGGTCCCCAGGACGCCGACAGTAGCCCCCGAGCCCAAGGCACGCGCGGAGTTGGCTTTGAGGCGAAGCCTTAGTCGAGGACGAAGCGCCGCATGCCCTAAGAGGCTGCAGGCCAGGCCGGCGCGTGGCGGTTGAATGGGACGTGGCGACTCTGCTCCCCACGCAGTCTCGGTAATCATGTGACTTGACAACTCCTCGGCACAGACGACGAGGGTGTTATGGCTGCGACGCCAGTGGCTAGCGGTTGGGCTCCTCCGCCCTATAAATGGGACTAGGGGGAGCCCCCAAGCCGTTTTCAAGCAATCGCCGTCTTCCTCCTTGCTTGTTCTTCGCTCTCCCTCTTGCTGCGAGATCTCCATGGTGCCGTTGAGGAAGCCGCCCGCCGCGGAGAAGGGGAAGGCCCTGAAGGATCTGGCCCCGCTGTCGCCGAAGAGGGGTCGCGGGCATCCCCGCAAGCATGCTTCCGCGCCCGCAGCGACTCCTTGGGAAAGCGGGCGCGGCCTTTCGGGCTCTGTCGCGGCCGTTGATGAGAGGCGCGGTACGTCCTCCCATGTTGAAGGTGGTTGTGGCCGTGGTGGAAGAGGAGGCGCGCGACGGCGCATGGCGGTCGCGCGTCCTCCGCGCCCGCAGCTCCATTCCTTCGACGTGTCGTCGGAGTTCATGGTGTGGGCGGAGAAGCCTGGTGGCTCGTGGCTCTGGCTTCCCCACTCGTTCGGCGACGTGTTACCAGCCGAAGCCCCCGGCGGCGTCTGGTTGCAGGCTGACGGTTGCTGCAGTGGTGCGTCCTGGGTGGAGGTTGATGTGGCTCCCTCAGGCGATGTGTTCCTGGAGCACGGCTGGCAATCGTTTGCTCATTCATGCCGGCTGCAGGGGAGGTGTGCGCTCCACTTCAGGTACAATGGCGCCTCCACACTGTTTGTCAGGGTCTTCTCGGAGGAAGGGAGTCGCCTTGGGTGCTGTCCCGAGGCCGATCACGAAGAGGACGACTGAACATTGTAATTCAAGGTAAAAGAGATCCAGTCACACTCATACTCAACATTAATTAAAAACAAAGCATATAAATGACAATGGTGCTCTCTAGCTAGTAGTTTAATGAGAAGGTGATGACTCAACAATAAAAGTAAATAGATTGGCCCTACGCAGAGGGAAGCAGAGATTTACAGAGGTGCCAGAGCTCGAATCTTTTAAAACAAAGATGAATATAATTTTGAGAGGTATGCTTTCATTGTCAATGAAACGATCGAGAGTTCTCAGTATCTTCCATGCTAAATACATTATAGGCGGTTTCCAAGCAGAAAGTTAAAGTTTTACTCCCCCTCCACCAACAAACACAAGCCATGACTAGCCAAATCCTCGGGTGCCCTCCATACCAACAATAGTCAGGGGGAGTTTTGTTTCATTATGATATGTTTATTTTGATTGCAGGACTGGGCATCCCAATTACCAGCCACTTCCTCGTGAATGACAAGTGGATAGGCACTCATCGTGATAATAACCCACCTGGCATGGAAGATACTGACAGCCCCTTGTCGCCACATGAGTGATTCAGGCATACAAAATAGATTATTATTTGAAGGTTTAGAGTTTGGCACATGCAAATTTACTTGGAACAGCAGGTAAGTACCGCATATAGGTAGGTATGGTGGACTCATATGGAACAACTTTGGGTTTAAATAAGTGGATGCACAAGCAGTATTCCCGCTTAGTACAAGTGAAAGCTAGGCAAATAGATTTAGGAGCGACCAACTAGAGAGCGACAACGGTCATAAACATGCTTTGAGGTTAACCAACATTGAATGCAAGCATGAGTAGGATAGAAATCAACATGAACATAAATATCGTGGAGGCTATGTTGATTTCGATTCAACTACATGGGGGAACATGTGCCAAGTAAAGCCACTCGAAATATTCAAAGGAGGATACCATCCTATCATACCACATCATAACTATTTTAAATGCATGTTGGCACACAAGACAAACCATTATCAGCTCCTAACTAATTAAGCATGACATGAGTAACTATAATCTCTAATTGTTATTGCAAACATGTTCCATTCATAACGAGTTGAATCAAGAACATTGAGATAATCATATTAACAAAACAAAATAGGTCGAGTTCATACAGACTTTTCTCTACCTCAATCACTTCATCAAACTTTGTCATTATTTCCTTTCACTTGCACGACCGATTGATGTAAATAATAATAACACTGCGCGTGAAGCGGACTAAGCTGGAATCTGCAAACAATTATTCAAAGGAGAAGACAAGGTAATATGGGTTCGTTATTAGATCAATTATAATGCATATGAGAGCCACTCAACATTTTTATCCTGGTCTTCTCCTTACGACCCATAGAAAAGGAAAATAATTTCGAAAAAACACACTGAAATATTTTTGGAGTTTTTGTTTTTCTGAAGAAAGAAAATTAAGGCAAGAGAAAAAGGATAAATGATAAAAACTATTTACACGGGAAAGCTCCCAGCAAGTAAAAGAAGAACAAGAAATCTTTTGGGGTTTTCTTTTAATACTACAACTACAAGAAAAATAAACAAGAAAGAAAATACAAAAAGAAATGGGAAATATTTTTGGGTTTTACCAATGTTTTTCAAATAAACAAGAAGATAGCGAGGACAATAAACTAACATGGATTATAAAGTTAAAAGGTAGGAACACCAACAACGGGAATAAATGTGTGATGCATGAATGTAATGTCGGTGAGAAATAAGTACTCCCCCAAGCTTAGGCTTTCGGCCTAAGTTGGTCTATGGCCATGGCTGACCGAAATGATATCCAAAGTCATAGTTGGGGTGGAACTCGATTGCAGCTGCCACCGCTTGGCGGGCTGCCTCGTTGAGACAAGCAGTCTCCCTCGCCCTCTCGTACTCATCTGCCTCCTCTCCGAGTATGAAATATCTTCATTTTACCTAAAAGTCAAAGAAAGCAGGGGCAGGGACCGTAATGTGGACGATACGGCTCCTGTCAAAGATTTGTCTGTACTAGAATGGCAAACCACCCCTCTTAAGAAATTGGAAATGTTCCATAGCGGCATAATCGAGGAAAGCAGGCGGTGATTGAGGATCATCATTTCTCATAGGCACCCCAAGATAGTCAGCTAAACGAGTGGCATAAATTCCACCAAAGAAATCTCCATCTAAAGCATTATTATGTAGCCGCCATGCAACAATAGCCCCTAAGTAATATTGTTTGTCATTCATTATTGCACTTTTAAGAACACTCAAAGCAGAAGCTCAAAGGTGGCTATGGTCATGTTTACATTAATACATCTACCTATGAAGAGAGCAAAATAATGTAAGGCAGGAAAGTGAATTCTCCCCATAGTAGCTTGTGTTATGCTTCTAGTTTCTCCTAATGTAATACTAGCAAGGAACTCAACACAATCGGATTTATGAGGTTCAGTATAAATGTCCCATTACGGAATTTTGCATGCCTCATTAAATTCCTCAAGGTCCATGCGATATGATTTATCATAAAGATCAAACAAAACAAAATGTGTACTACGATGGACTCTCTACTTGAATCTCCGCACAAAAGAATCAGTGAGGTTTTAATACTATAAGTATTTATCTGACAAGAAGTCTGCCAGGCCGGTGTTGTGCACATACATATCAAATTCTTCCTTGAAATCTACACGAGTCATGAAATAATCAAATGGCCATTCGCAGGGTCATACTAGAGCTTCCCGTGGTGGTTCAAGGTCCGACTCACGTATCACAAGTCTTGTTGGTGCCTTGCAGTACCTGACGCTGACACGCCCAGACATGCAGTATGTTGTTCAGCAGGTGTGCCTCCACATGCACTCCTCGCGTGACTCTCATTGGGCCTTGGTGAAGTGTATCCTCCATTACATACATGGCACTATGTCATTGGGACTCACTCTGACAAGCTCTGCCTCCACTGATCTTGTTGCCTACTCTGATGCTGACTGGGCAGGCTGCCCCGACACCCGTCGCTCTACTTCAGGCTATTGTGTCTACCTTCGTCCCTCACTGATCTCTTGGTCGTACAAGCGACATCCCGCGGTCTCCCGCCCGAGTGCTGAGGCAGAGTATCAGACAGTGGCTAATGCCATTGTGGAATGCTCTTGGATTCGTCAGCTGCTCCAGGAGTTGCTCTGTGATGTTCACAAGGCCACACTTGTCTACTACGACAACGTTAGTGCGGTCTACCTCTCTGCCAACCCGGTGCATCATCGTCCTATGAAGCATACTGAGCTCAATATTTACTTCGTTTGTGAGCAGGTAGCACTTGACCGTGTTCGGGTTCTCCATGATCCGATGATGCCACAGTTTGCTGATGTGATGACTAAGGGATTGCCTACTCCCGTCTTTGAGGAGTTTTGGTCCAGTCTCTACATCTTCGGCGCTGCTTCAACTGCGGGGGGGGGGGG
>LR738715.1:294451824-294583025 GCA_902687465.1 Secale cereale | reverse complement strand
TGTTGAACATATGTTTTGTATGTATATGTTTATATCTTGGCCCACCTCCTAGTCTTTGTATAGTTGATGTTGAGGCCCACTAATCAATACCATCGTGAGTTGCATTGCCAAACCACTCTCTAACACTAACTAGTATGTGTCGAACACGACCGATGCCTAAGCATAATTCTATGTTGGATACCTAAGCCGCTTGATATGTTTCTCTCCCTGGGCGCGGAACCAAGAACAGATACGTGCATACATGCATCAACCCGATATTTCATATGCTACTACCATTCATCCCCACTTTGGTTACCAAATGGCAATTAATAGTTTCCTAGTGGATGCAGCTAAAGCGGTCTCCATTTACCCCCTATTGCAATGATCCGAGAAGGAGGTGCACTATCACCACAGACATGCGCTTCCCATCTTCACACCAATAATAATAACCTTTTGTCCAAAATAGGCATATTTTGGATGCTCGACTTCACCCAACGCCAAGAATATTATTAACACGGACATATAAAGAGGATATAAAATCTAATTATCGATGACGGTAAACATACTAGCATTCCTCCATATCCTCGAGAACTATGGAAACTACTCGCACATCGAGAGTACAAATATTACGGGATGAATCATGATGAACTTGCTAATAGCATCAAAGTGGTATTGTGAAATGCGATGAAACTTCCTCTCTGATTTTTTCTCCGAAAATAGGAATTTATAGCGTCAGAGTTAGGGTCATCAGAGCCATGTGGGCCCCACAAGACACCAGGGCATGCCTGGGAGGGGTGGCGCGCCCTGGTGCCTTGTGAGCAGCTGGGTCACCCCCTTCGGGTGGTTCCTGGTTCCAGTAATTATTATTTATTCCAAAATAAATCTCCAAAAAGTTTCGTCCAATTCCAAAAACTTTTAATTCTGTAAAAAGACAACACCATGGTAGTTTTGCTAAAAACAACGTCAGTTCGGGTTAGTTCCATTCAAATCATACAAATTAAAGTCCAATACAAGAGCAAAAGTGTTAGGAAAAGTATATGTGATGGAGACGTATCAACTCCCCCAAGCTGAACCCATTGCTTGTCCTCATGCAATTTAGTTCACAAACTTAAAGTGATAAAGAGAAACTTTTACGAACTCTTTGGTTCTTGTTTCTATATATATGCTTAAATAATACCCAAGTTTTCAACAAAGATCATAACTAACCATGCAGACGACAACCCTTACAAATTATATTCATTCATATCAATGGCATAATCAACTGGTGAGCGATAAAAAAAATATCTCATATGCTAACACTTTGTCAAAACAATCGTGATATAATAGGACAATAATGGTATAATGCTAGCCCTTTCTGAGACCGCAAAACATAAATGCAGAGCACCTCCAATAGTCAAGCAGCGGCTAGACATTGCAATTCGTGGTAGAAGAGATCCAGTCATGCTAACACTCAACATTAACTATACTAAATGCATAAGAATGACAATAGTGCTCTTAGGTCTGGTGATTATTTGAGAAGATGACGACTCAATATAAAAAGTAAATAGATAGCCCCTTTGCAGAGGGAAGCAAGGATTTGCAGAGGTGCTAGAGCTCAAAGTTTGAAATAAGAGATTAATATAATTTTGTGAGGTATACCTTTTCTGTCAACGTTACGACCAAGAGTTTTCAATATCTTCCATGCTAAACAAATTAGCAGCGGTTCCCAAGCGGTAAAAGTAAAGTTTACTCCCCCTCCACCAACAAACTCAAGCCATGGCTAGCCGGATCCTTGGGTGCTCTCCATACCAACAATAGTCTGGGGGAGTTTGGTTTAATTATTATTGTTATTTTTCATGGGATTAGGCATCCCAGTTACCAGCCCCTCTCATGCAAGTACTAGTGAATAAACACTCATTAAGAGAATAACCCGCTTAACATGGAAGATACTGACCAGCCCCTGCAGCTCCATGAGCGGTATGGGCACACAAAAGAAATGTTCATTCAAATATTTTAAAGGTGGCACATGCAAAGTTACTTAGGGCGGCAGAGTAATAATGCATATAGGTAGATATAGTGGACTCATCCGGAACAACTTTGGTTTAGGGATTTTGATGCACAAGCAGTATTCCCGCTTAGTACAGGTGAAGGCTAGCAATTAGGTTGAGAAGCAACCAGCTAGAGAGCTAAAACGGTCATAATCATGCATTAAGAATAATTACCATTGAACACCAGCATGAGTAGGATATATACACCTTGAATACAAATATCATGGAGGGTATGATGGTTTTGATTCAACTACATGCGTGAACATGTGCCAAGTCAAGCCACTCCAAACATTCGGCGGAGCATACCATATCATCATACTACATCACAACTATTTTAATACATGTTGACACCCAAGATAAATCATTATCCACTCCTAGCTACTTACCCATGGCATGAACAAGTATAATCTATAATGGTCATCGCAAACATGTTTAATCATGATAAGCTGAATCAAGGATACATGGTTAAACATATTTACAAAAACAAAAAACAAGTTGAGTTCGTCTCGCTTTTCCGTGCCACAGTCACTTCATCAAATATCGTCATTATTGCCTTTCACTTGCACGACCGAACAGTGTCAGAATAATAATAGTGCAAGAGTGTCGTGGACTAAGATGGAACCTGCAAACATTTATTCAAAGGAGAAGACAAAATAATATTGGCTCTTTGTTGGATCAACAACATTGCATATGAGAGCCACTCAATATTTTCATCGTGGTCTTCTCCCCACACTAACTCAACGAAAGAAAAGAAGTTCAGAGAAACACACTAAAATATGTTTGAGTTTTTGGTTTTTCTTGAAGAAAGCAAATTAAAGAAAGAAAAACAAAAACGAGAAAACTATTTTCATGGGAAGCTCCCAACAAGCAAAAGAAGAAAAGATAAATCATTTCGCATTTTATTTTAATACTACAACTAACTAGAAAGAAAAGCCAAAAAGAAGCAAGAAATATTTTTGGGATTTCTTAAAGTTTTTCAAACACACAAGAAGAAAGCGAGAAAATAAAACTAGCATGGATGATACAATGAAAAGGTGTGAACACCGATAGATGGAATGAAGTGTGTGAACATGAATGTAATGTCGGTGGAAATACGTACTCCCCCAAGCTTAGGCTTTTGGCCTAGCTTGGTAATCACCACCCGCGGCCTGTATAATAGTCAGAATGATAGCTCATGGAGGCCCTCGGTGCGACCTCTTCATCCTGACAAATAGCCTCTATTGTTGCATTGTACTCGCGCACCTCACTCTCATAGATGTAATATCTCCCTTTTCTCTGAAAATCAAAGAGAGCAAGTGCAGGAAAAATAATAGGTATGATATGCTTTTTATTAAACATCAAGTTATAGTTGTAGCTTGTGGCCTCATATTTAATGTACTTGTGCGTCACACTGCATCGAAGTCTAAATAGCTATTGGGCAAACCAGGATCTTTCGGCAAAGGAGAAACTCTTAGCCTTGTGGCTATGCGGGAGGCATAAATTCCTCCATATAAATGACCACTGCCATCATTATGCTGCAGCCTACATGCAACAATTGCTCCAAGATTATAACGCTTAATGCCCGTTAAAGCTGTATGAATAAGGCTCAAATCAGAGGCACAAAGTGTGCTGCAGTCTTGTTTGCACGTGACACATTTGCCATTAAAGAGTGCAAAATATCGGATGGAGGGGAATTGTATACTTTTTATTCTAGCTTGTGTATCCCCTCTATCATCACCACAACAGAGGCCACTTAGAAACATTTCATACTCAGATTTGGGTGGTTCATCAAGCAAGCCCCAATATGGTATTTTGCATGCATCACTTCTATAGGCATAGTAAATGCATTATTATAACGGTTAAATGAGACTATGAGTTCATGAGGGTGATACTTGAACTTTTTGGTAAAAGATTTAGTAAGATTGTAGTACAGTGTGCACTTATCTGTGATGAAGGGTGCGAGCTCAGTGTTGTCAACATATTGTTCAAACTCTTCCTTAATGCCTACACCTAGCATTGAGTGGTATCAGCATCCCTCGTTGAGCTTGCACTAGGTTTAACATAGGATTGTAAAATTGAGCTCCCACTCGATGATGCCTCTGAGGAACTCCTCCTAAAGAGGTTCATCATAGTGCGAACAATTTTCAAGGAACAATCCCCCAAAACAGTTTCAGAAATGGAGCTTCGAGCAAAGAGATCGAAATCCGCGGGTTTGAGAGCAAGGACACGAGAGAGAGAGAGAGAGAGAGAGAGAGAGAGAGAGAGCATTGGTGATTTTTGTCTGGAGGTAGGCGATGGCGTGGGCTGAAGAGATAAGTGAGGTGGGTATCGTGGGGCCCACTACCCACCAGGGCGCGCCTGGTGAGGGTGGCGCACTCTGGTGGCTTGTGGCCACCTGGAGCACCCCCTGTGATGTTTTCAATGCCAGAAATTCTCAAATATTCCGAAAAAATCATGTTAAATTTCAGATCATTTTGAGCACTTTTATTTTTGGGCACTTTTTTATTGCATGGATAATTCAGAAAACATGGTATTCATGGCATTTTAGTGTATTTAACTAAAAGTAACATAAACATAAGGTGGTTACAGAAAGTTCTGTCTACTAAATTCATCGACCAGATGCCTCTCAAAAAATGATCCATTAATAAGGTTGATCAAGTCTTATTAACAACCACTTCAATTAGCATGAACCCGAAGAATTTTCGTAAAACACTAAGTTACCTCAACGGGGATGTGCATATCCCCAACAATAAGTATTTAATATTTCCTTGTAGCAGTGGGTATAGGGAGTTGAATACCTCCAATAGTGACCGTCGAAGTTTTTCCAATAACATTAATACCATTTACTTGTAATTGCTTCTTCGAAAATGAACCGTATGCTCATTACCATTGATACAAAAAGTGACCTTGCTTTTGTTGCAATCAATAACAACCCATGCAGTGTTTAAAAGGGGTCTACCAAGGATAATCGACATGTTGTCATCCTCGGGCATATCAAGTATAGCAAAGTATGTTAAGATAGTAACATTTGCAACCACAACAGATACATCCTCGCAAACACCGATAGGTATGGTAGTTGATTTGTCAGCCATTTCCAATGATATTTCAGTGGGTGTGAGTTTATTCAAATCAAGTCTTTGGTATAAAGAGAAAGCCATAACACTAACACCAGCTACTAAATCACACAAAGAAGTTTTCACATAACTTCTTTTGATGGAGCACGGTATAGTTGGTATTCTAGGATCTCCTAATTTTTTGGTACCCCATACTTAAAAGATTAATTTGCAAGCATGGTGGAGATTTCAACTTCCAGTATTTTTATTTTATTAGTGACAATATCTTTCATGTATTTAGCATAAGGGGCCATCTTTAAAAGATTCGTCAAGCGAGTACGCAAAAGGACTGGCCTAAGCATATCAGCAAAGCGTTCAAATTCTTCATCATCCTTTTTCTTAGACAGTTTAGGTGGAAAGGGCATATGTTTCTAAACCCAAGGTTCTTTTTTTTACCATGTTTCCTAGCCACAAAATCTCTCTTATCACAGTGTTTGTTTTTGGGTTGTGGATTATTCTTGATAACCCACATGCATAGGGGACCGCAACAGTTTTCGAGGGTAGAGTATTCAACCCAAATTTATTGATTCAACACAAGGGAAGCAATATTCATGAGTATTAGCAGTTAAATTGTCAATTCAACCATACCTGAAACATTTAACCACGAGTTTTTTTAGTAGCAAAGTAATATGATAGTAACCGTAACGGTGGCAATAGTGACAGTAACAGATTTGTAGGGATTGTAACAGCAATAACATCAAAAGTAACTTAGAAAAGACCAATATGTGAAAAACTTGTAGGCATTGGATTGGTGATGATAATTGTGTCAGATAATATTCATCTTGTAGTAGTCATAACCTAGAGCGACGAAGAACTAGCTCCAATTCATCTATGTAATGTAGGCATGTATTCTGTATATAGTCATACATGCTTATGGAAAAGAACTTGCATGACATCTTTTGTCCTACCCTCCCGTGGTAGCGGGCTCCTAATGGAAACTAGGGGATATTAAGGTCTCTTTTTAATAGAGAACTCGAACAAAGCATTAGCACTTAGTGAATGCATGAACTACTCAAACTACGGCAATCACCGGACATAATCCCAATTATTGTCACCTTGGGGTATGGAGATCATAATACGTAATAGGTGCATATAACTTGCAAGATAGGATCAAGAACACGCACACACACAAATATATATAGGTTCAGATCTGAAATCATGGCACTCGGGCCCTAGTAACAAGCATTAAGCATAGCAAAGTCATAGCAGCATCAATCTCAGAACATGGTGGATACTAGGCATCAATCCGTAACAAAACTAACTTGATTACATGATAAATCTCATCCAACCCATCACCGTCCAACAAGCCTACGATGGAACTATTCACTCCTAGCGGTGATCATCATGAAATTGGTGATGGAGGAAGGTTGATGATGATGACAGCGATGGATTCCACTCTTCGGAGCCCCGAATGGACTCCAGATTAGCCCTCTCGATGAAGAACAAGAGGTGGCGGTGGCTCCATATCGTAAAACGTGATGAATCCTTCTCTCTAAAATTTTTCTCCGCAAATAGGTATATATGGAGTTAGAGTTAGGGTTGCCGGAGCTCTAGGGGCCCCACAAGCCAGGGAGGCGCGCCCCTAGGGTTTGCGTCTCCTGGGTTTCCCCCCTCTGGTATATTTTTCCGCTAGTAATTTTTATATTCTCCACAAAAATTCTTCGTAAATTTTCAGGTCAATCCGAGAACTTTGTTTTCTGCACAAAAATTATACCATGGCAATTCTGCTGAAAACATCGTCAGTCCGGGTTAGTTCCATTCAAATCATGAAAATTAGAGTCCAAAACAAGGGCAAAATAGTTTGGAAAAGTAGATACGATGGGGACGTATCAACCTCCCCAAGCTTAACCCATTGCTTGTCCTCAAGCAATTCAATTAACAAACTGAAAGTGACAAAGAAAAACTTTTACAAACTCTGCTTGATCTTGTTGTTGCAAATATGTCTAGCCAACGTTCATGTTTTTGGCAAATATTATGAACTAACCATACTCAAAATAACATTTTGAACTCACATTTACTCATATCAATGGCATAATCAACTAGCGAGCAATAATAAGATATCTTAGATGACAACACTTTTTCAAAACAATCATGATACAATATGACAAAATGGTATCTCGCTAGCCCTTTCCAAGACTGCAAAACATAGAGCACCTTTGGAGATCAAGGACTGACTGAACATTGTAATTCATGGTAAAAGAGATCCAGTCGCACTCATACTCAAGATTAATTAAAAACAAAGCATATAAACGACAATGGTGCTCTCTAGCTAGTGGTTTAATGAGAAGGTGATGACTCAACAATAAAAGTAAATAGATAGGCCCTTCGTAGAGGGAAGCAGGGATTTACAGAGGTGCCAGAGCCTGAAGCTTTTAAAAAAGATGAATATAATTTTGAGAGGTATGCTTTCATTGTCAATGAAACGATCGAGAGTTCTCAGTATCTTCCATGCTAAATGCATTATAGGCGGTTTCCAAGCAGAAAGGTAAAGTTTTACTCCCCCTCCACCAACAAACACAAGCCATGACTAGCCAAATCCTCTGGTGCCCTCCATACCAACAATAGTCAGGGGGAGTTTTGTTTCATTATGATATGTTTATTTTGATTGCAGGACTGGGCATCCCAATTACCAGCCACTTCCTCGTGAATGACAAGTGGATAACCACTCATCGTGAGAATAACCCACCTAGTATGGAAGATACTGACAGCCCCCTGTCGCCACATGAGCAATTCAGGCATACAAAATAGATTATTATTTGAAGGTTTAGAGTTTGGCACATGCAAATTTACTTGGAACATCAGGTAAGTACCACATATAGGTAGGTATGGTGGACTCATATGGAACAACTTTGGGTTTAAATAAGTGGATGCACAAGCAGTATTCCCGCTTAGTACAAGTGAAAGCTAGCAAATAGATTGAGGAGCGACCAACTAGAGAGCGACAACGGCCATAAACATGCTTTGAGGTTAACCAACATTGAATGCAAGCACGAGTAGGATAGAAATCACCATGAACATAAATATCGTGGAGGCTTTGTTGATTTCGATTCAACTACATGGGGGAAAATGTGCCAAGTAAAGCCACTTGAAATATTCAAAGGAGGATACCATCCTATCATACCACATCATAACTATTTTAAATGCATGTTGGCACACAAGACAAACCATTATCAGCTCCTAACTAATTAAGCATGACATGAGTAACTATAATCTCTAATTGTCATTGCAAACATGTTCCATTCATAACGGGTTGAATCAAGAACGTTGAGCTAATCATATTGACAAAAACAAAATAGGTCGAGTTCATACCGCCTTTTCTCTACCTCAATCACTTCATCAAACATCATCATTATTTCCTTTCACTTGCACGACCGAATGATGTAAATAATAATAACACTGCGCGTGAAGTGGACTAAGCTGGAATCTGCAAACAATTATTCAAAGGAGAAGACAAGGTAATACGGGTTTGTTATTAGATCAATTATAATGCATATGAGAGCCACTCAACATTTTCATCCTGGTCTTCTCCTTACGACCCACAGAAAAGGAAAATAATTTCTGAGAAACACACTGAAATATTTTTGGAGTTTTTGTTTTTTTGAAGAAAGAAAATTAAGGCAAGAGAAAAATGAAAAACGATAAAAACTATTTACACGGGAAAGCTCCCAACAAGTAAAAGAAGAACAAGAAATCTTTTGGGGTTTTCTTTTAATACTACAACTACAAGAAAAATAAACAAGAAAGAAAATACAAAAAGAAATGGGAAATATTTTTGGGTTTTACCAATGTTTTTCAAACAGACAAGAAGAAAGCGAGAACAATAAACTAACATGGATTATAAAGTGAAAAGGTATGAACACCGACAACTGGAATAAATGTGTGATGCATGAATGTAATGTCGGTGAGAAATAAGTACTCCCCCAAGCTTAGGCTTTTGGCCTAGTCTATGGCCATGGCTGACCGAAATGATATCCAAAGTCATAGTTGGGGTCGAACTCGATTGCAGCTGCCACCGCTTGGCGGGCTGCCTCGTTGAGACAAGCAGTCTCCCTCGCCCTCTCGTACTCATCTGCCTCCTCTTCGAGTATAAAATATCTTCATTTTACCTAAAAGTCAAAGAAAGCAAGGGCAGGGACCGTAATGTGGACGATACGGCTCCTGTCAAAGATTAGTCTGTACTGGAATGGCAAACCACCCCTCTTAATAAATTGGAAATGTTCCATAGCGGCATAATCAAGGAAAGCAGGCGGTGATTGAGGACCATCATTTCTCATAGGCACCCCAAGATAGTCGGCTAAACGAGTGGCATAAATTCCACCAAAGAAATCTCCATCTAAAGCATTATTATGTAGCCGACATGCAACAATAGCCCCTAAGTAATATTGTTTGTCATTCATTACTGCACTTTTAAGAACACTCAAATCAGAAGCTCAAAGGTGGCTATGGTCATGTTTACATTAAAACATCTACCTATGAAGAGAGCAAAATAATGTAAGGCAGGAAAGTGAATGCTCCCCATAGTAGCTTGTGTTATGCTTCTAGTTTCTCCTAATTTAATACTAGCAAGGAACTCAACACAATCGGATTTATGAGGTTAAGTATATATGCCCCATTACGGAATTTTGCATGCCTCATTAAATTCCTCAAGGTCCATGCGATATGATTTATCATAAAGATCAAACAAAACAAAATGTGTACTACGATGGACTCTCTACTTGAATCTCCGCACAAAAGAATCAGTGAGGTTGTAATACTATAAGTATTTATCTGACAAGAAGTCTGCCAGGCCGGCGTTGTGCACATACATATCAAATTCTTCCTTGAAATCTGCATGAGTCATGAAATAATTAAATGGCCATTCGCAGGGTCATACTAGAGCTTCCCGTGGTGGTTCAAGGTCCGACTCATGTATCGCAAGTCTTGTTGGTGCCTTGCAGTACCTGACGCTGACACGCCCGGACATGCAGTATGTTGTTCAGTAGGTGTGCCTCCACATGCACTCCTCGCGTGACTCTCATTGGGCCTTGGTGAAGCGTATCCTCCATTACATACATGGCACTATGTCATTGGGACTCACTCTGACAAGCTCTGCCTCCACTGATCTTGTTGCCTACTCTGATGCTGACTGGGCAGGCTGCCCCGACACCCGTCGCTCTACTTCAGGCTATTGTGTCTACCTTCATCCCTCACTGATCTCTTGGTCGTACAAGCGACATCCCACGGTCTCCCGATCGAGTGCTGAGGCAGAGTATCGGACAGTGGCTAACGCCGTTGTGGAATGCTCTTGGATTCGTCAGCTGCTCCAGGAGTTGCTTTGTGATGTTCACAAGGCCACACTTGTCTACTGCGACAACATTAGTGTGGTCTACCTCTCCGCCAACCCGGTGCATCATCGTCGTATGAAGCATATTGAGCTCGATATTCACTTCGTTCGTGAGCAGGTAGCACTTGACCGTGTTCGGGTTCTCAATGATCCGATGATGCCACAGTTTGCTGATGTGATGACTAAGGGATTGCCTACTCCCGTCTTTGAGGAGTTTTGGTCCAGTCTCTGCGTCTTCGGTGCCGCTTCAACTGTGGGGGGGGTGTTGAACATATGTTTTGTATGTATATGTGTATATCCTGGCCCACCTCCTAGTCTTTGTATAGTTGAGGTTGAGGCCCACTAATCAATACCACGTGAGTTGCATTGCCAAACCTCTCTCTAACACTAAATAGTATGTGTCGAACAGGACCAATGCCTAAGCATAATTCTATGTTGGATACCTAAGCCGCTTTATATGTTTCTCTCCCTGGGCGCGGAACCAAGAACAGATACGTGCATACATCCATCAACCCGATATTTCATATGCCACTACCATTCATCCCCACTTTGGTTACCAAATGGCAATTAATAGTTTCCTAGTGGATGCAGCTAAAGCGGTCTCCATTTACCCCCTATTGCAATGATTCGAGAAGGAGGTGCACTATCACCACAGACATGCGCTTCCCACCTTCACACCAATAATAATAACCTTTTGTCCAAAATAGGCATAATTTGGATGCTCGACTTCACCCAACGCCAAGAATATTATTAACACGGACATATAAAGAGGATATAAAATATAATTATCGACGATGTTAAACATACTAGCATTCCTCCATATCCTCGAGAACTATGGAAACTACTCGCACATCGAGAGTACAAATATTACGGGATGAATCATGATTAACTTGTTGATAGCATGAAAGTGGTATTGTGAAACACGATGAAACATCCTCTCTGATTTTTTCTCCGAAAAGAGGAATTTATAGCGTCGGAGTTAGGGTCATCGGAGCCATATGGGCCCCACAAGACACCAGGGCATGCCTGGGAGTGGTGGCGCGCCCTGGTGCCTTATGAGCAGCTGGGTCACCCCCTCCGGGTGGTTCCTGGTTCCAGTAATTATTATTTATTCCAAAATAAATCTCCAAAAAGTTTCGTCCAATTCCAAAAACTTTTATTTCTGTACAAAAGACAACACCATGGTAGTTTTGCTGAAAACAACGTCAGTCCAGCTTAGTTCCATTCAAATCGTACAAATTAAAGTCCAAAACAAGAGCAAAAGTGTTAGGAAAAGTATATGCGATGGAGACGTATCAACTCCCCCAAGCTGAACCCATTGCTCGTCCTCATGCAATTCAGTTCACAAACTTAAAGTGATAAAGAAAAACTTTTACGAACTATTTGGTTCTTGTTTCTATATATATGCTTAAATAATACCCAAGTTTTCAACAAAGATCATAACTAACCATGCAGACGACAACCCTTAGAAATTATATTCATTCATATCAATGGCATAATCAACTAGCGAGCGATAAAAAAAATCTCATATGCCAACACTTTGTCAAAACAATCATGATATAATAGGACAATAATGGTATCTCGCTAGCCCTTTCTGAGACCGCAAAACATAAATGCAGAGCACCTCCAATAGTCAAGTAGCGGCTAGACATTGCAATTCGTGGTAGAAGAGATCCAGTCATGCTAACACTCAACATTAACTATACTAAATGCATAAGAATGACAATAGTGCTCTTAGGCCTGGTGATTATTTGAGAAGATGATGACTCAATATAAAAAGTAAATAGATAACCCCTTTGCAGAGGGAAGCAAGGATTTGCAGAGGCGCTAGAGCTCAAAGTTTGAAATAAGAGATTAATATAATTTTGTGAGGTATACCTTTTCTGTCAATGTTACGACCAAGAGTTTTCAATATCTTCCATACTAAACAAATTAGTAGCGGTTCCCAAGCAGTAAAAGTAAAGTTTACTCCCCCTCCACCAACAAACTCAAGCCATGGCTAGCCGGATCCTTGGGTGCCCTCCATACCAACAATAGTCTGGGGGAGGTTGGTTTAATTATTATTGTTATTTTTCATGGGATTGGGCATCCCAATTACCATCCCCTCTCATGCAAGTACTATTGAATAAACACTCATTAAGAGAATAACCCGCTTAACATGGAAGATACTGACCACCCCCTGTAGCTCCGTGAGTGGTATGGGCACACAAAACAAATGTTCATTCGAATATTTTAAAGGTGGCACATGCAAAGTTACTTAGGGCGGCAGAGTAATACTGCATATAGGTAGATATAGTGGACTCATCCGGAACAACTTTGGTTTAGGGATTTTGATGCACAAGCAGTATTCCCGCTTAGTACAGGTGAAGGCTAGCAATTAGGTTGAGAAGCAAACAGCTAGAGAGCTAAAACGGTCATAATCATGCATTAAGAATAATTACCATTGAACACTAGCATGAGTAGGATATATACACCTTGAATACAAATATCATGGAGGCTATGATGGTTTTGATTCAACTACATGCGTGAACATGTGCCAAGTCAAGCCACTCGAAACATTCAGCGGAGTTACCATTGAACACTACCACGAAGCTATGTTCGGACAAATCCGAACTATCTCCGAGCTTCAGCTTCCTCCGGGGTGCTGCCATGCCCGCGTCAGCGACGGCCCCCCTCTTCCTCCCCCTGCCTCGCACAGGGGGCATTTCTTCTTCCTCCTCTTCCTCCTCATCATCTTCCTCCACCTCGTCGGAGGAGAGAATGTGGAGGTCCTCGGGCTTCTTGCGCGCAGGACGGGGGCTGTCTCCGCCCCCTTGCCCTTTGTCTTCTTGGGCTTCTTGGTTGGCGCCTTGTACGGCGCTGGAACCAGCATTGCCGTCAGTAGAGGCAGTGCTGGCTCTTCGGGCAAAGGCGCCGAACACTTAATCCGGGATGCCTTCTTCGTCTATCCCTGTATATCATGTAAAAATTCCAACTCCTATTATCATTAAATAAGGGAGAGGGTATGTGTTCGACAAGGATCATTAGTACCTCTGTGACAGAAACTTCGGTGCTGAAGCCCGCATCCTCGTCCTCTTTGGGCCATTCCTTTTATCTCTTGAAGAGGTGCTTCCAGATCTCTTTGTGCGTAGAGCCGAGGAGATGCTTCAGCAGCTTGTCTCCTGCCAGATCGAACTCCCATAGGGAGGAATCCCGGCTTTGGCAAGGGAGAACGAGCCGGGTCAGCATCACCTGGATCATGGGGGAGAGCTGGTGCCCCTTGGAGATCACGCCGGACAAACGACCCACGAGAGTCGTTACCTTAGTGTGCGACCCCCAGTCCAGACCCTGCTTGGTCCAGGAGGTCAGCCTCATTAGGGGTCCAGATCTGAAAGCAGGTTCCGCCGCCCACTTGGAGTTGTGGGGTTTGGTGATATAGAACCATTCCTGCTGCCAGACCTTGTTCGTCTCCACGAACGAGCCCTTGGGCCAAGTTGCGTTTGGGAGCTTGCTGATCATGGTGTCCCCGCACTTCGCGTGCTCCCCGTGAACCACCTTCGGCATCACATTGAAGGTCTTAAGCCACAGGCCGAAGTGTGGGGGGATGCGGAGAAAGGCTTCACACATAACTATGAAAGCGGATATGTGAAGGATTCAGTTCGGGGCTAGATCGTGGAAATCTAGCCCGTAGAAGAACAAAAGACCCCGAACAAACGGGTGGAGTGGAAACCCTAGCCCACTAACAAAGCGAGAGGTGAAAACTACCCTCTCGCCCGCCTTAGGAACGGGAGTCACCTAGCCCTTAGGGGGGACTTGGTGTGCGATTTGGCCGGCGAGATACCCCGTGCTCCGTAGATCCTCCACGGTCTTTTCGGTGACCATGGAAGCCTCCCACTTGCCCCTGGCACTGGATCCAGCCATTGCTGGGACGGGGAGTAGTGGTTGAGGAACGAGGAGTTGTGGACGTAGGAGATGTGAGTACGGGGGCAAGGGAGATTGGAGAGCTCGAGCTTGAGGAAGGCGTGGGGCTGATAAAAGGGATTGGTGTCCTTTTATAACGCTGTGAATACAGAGCGTCCCCCCACCTTAGCCATAAAACTCGCCGGTTCCCAAAGCGGTCGTGCGTAATGCACAGCGTGGGTGCTCACATCACATTGATAAGAATCCCACAATAAGCGGGCACGATCTCTATTCTGACGAGAAGTGTCAATGAGGATATGCCTCGAAACGCGAAACTAGGACCAAATAAAATAGTTTGATATGTTAGTGGGTTGGACGCGATGCTTCATCCAAAAGTTGTCCGTAGATACACATTATTTATTTTCTTTAAAAAAGCCTTGCCTTCGAGGCTAACGGTTGTACTAATCTTGCAGAGCCGAACACAATCCATCAATTTGCAGAAGATATATTCGGAGGAGGAACCCGCCTTGCAATGCCGACGTCAATACGGAAGTCAAACTCGTTGTCATCGAAGACAGGTTCAGGGGCTACTGAGGGAGTCCTGGATTGAGGGGTCCTCATGTGGACGGATAAGCTCCTGATGGGCCGGACTGGTGGGCCATGAAGATTGTTATAGAAGATCATCTCTCGTATCCGGATAGGACTCCTGTACTCTTGTAATGGCAAGTTGTAGGCTCGGGTGTAGAATCTCCTTCCTCTGCAAGACAATATGTACAAACCCTAGGCCCCTCCTGTGTGTATATAAACCGGAGGGTTTAGTCCGTAGAGGCTAATAGAGAATCATTCAATCCTCATAGGCTGAAACTTAGGGTTTTAGCCTTTAAGATCTCGAGGTAGATCAACTCTTGTACACATATTCATCCATATTAATATAGCAGGAAGTAGGGTTTTACCTCGATCGAGAGGGCCTGAACCTGGGTAAACATCGTGTCCCCTGCCTCCTGTTAACATCAATCCTCAGACGTGTAGTTCGGGACCCCCTACCAGAGATCCTCCGGTTTGGACACCGATAGGGGGTACCCAGACTTGCCTGCCTAAGGAAGAGTTCTTGTACTCCCTCTGCCGTCGCGTCGAGACCGTGCGCCCCCTGCAGTGGCGGCGCGTGAAAACCAAGATCAAGCTCCGCCTCCGCGACAGGCTCTGGTGTCCACAGTAGGCTGCCGAGGCTTCACGCCTGAGATGCGCAACGTCAACTGGCATGGAAAGTTCAAGCCCGACCTGCCTCCGCGCTACGACGGCACCCCAACCCCACCGAGTTCCTGTAGCTCTATGAGCTGAGCATCGTGGCATCCAACGGTGACGAGAAGATCATGGTGAACTGGTTCCCCATGGCACTCAAGGACGACGCGTGCTCGTGGCTCCTGAACCTGCCCGCGGGATCGATCTCCTCCTCGGGTGAGATGCGCAAGCGTTTCATCGCTAATTTCTAGGGCACCCACGACCGCCCGCCAGCCGCAGGTGACCTGCGGTGCATCAAGCAGCAACCGGGAGAAACCCTCCAAAAGTACATCCAGCACTTCAACATCATCCGCCTAAAGATCCCCAAGGTCACGGACGAGGCCATCATCTCTGCATTCTCCGATGGCGTCCGCGATGTCAAGATAAAGGAGGAGCTCGCCATCCACGAGGATCTGTGCACGGCCCTGGAGGTGTTCAACCTCGCGATCAAGTGTGCCAGTGCTGAGAAGGGGCGCCTTTCCCTCGTCGAGCTCCCCGCTGCTGACCCCGAAGACAATAAGGCCAAGGCTAAAGACGTGAAGCGCAAGGGGGTGGCTGTGCTCGCGGCCGAACCAGAGATGAAGCATGGCCATGAACACCCAGAGTCATCCAAGAGCAGCCGTACATTCTGCGCCTTTGATGACCCACAAGTGTAGGGGATCTATCGTAGTCCTTTCGATAAGTAAGACTGTCGAACCCAAAGAGGAGCGGAAGGAAATGATAGGCAGTTTTCAGTAAGGTATTTTCTGCAAGCACTGAAATTATAGGTAACAGATAGTTTTGTGATAAGATAATTGGTAGCAAGTGACAAAAGGTAAAAGTAAATAAGATGCAGCAAGGTGGCCCAATCCTTTCTGTATCAAAGGACAAGCCTGGACAAACTCTTATATAAAGGAAAGCGCTCCCGAGGACACATGGGAATTATCTTCAAGCTAGTCTGATTCGCGTTCGGTACTTTGATAGTTTGGTATGTGGGTGGACCGGTGCTTGGGTGCTGCCCTTACTTGGACAAACCTACAACTTATGATTAATCTCTAATGCAAGCATTCACAAGTACAAAAGAAGTACTAAGGTAAACCTAACCATAGCCTGAAACATATGGATCCAAATCAGCCCCTTACGAAGCAACGCATAAACTAGGGTTTAAGCTTCTGTCACTCTAGCAACCCATCATCTACTTATTACTTCACAATGCCATCCTCTAGGCCCAAATAATGGTGAAGTGTCATGTAGTCGATGTTCACATGACACCACTAGAGGAGAGACAACATACATCTCATCAAAATATCGAACGAAGACCAAACTCACATGACTACTAATAGCAAGACTTCTCCCATGTCCTCAGGAACAAAAGTAACTACTCACAAGACATAATATTGTTCATGATCATAGGGGTATTAATATGCATAATGGATCTGAACATATGATCCTCCACCAAATAAACCAACTGGCATCAACTACAAGGAGTAATCAACACTACTAGCAACCCACATGTACCAATCTGAGGTTTGGGTACAAAGATTGGATACAAGAGATGAACTAGGGTTTGAGAGGAGATGGTGCTGGTGAAGATGTTGATGAAGATAGGCCTCCCCAAGATGGGAGAGTTGTTGGTGATGACGGCGGTGACGATTTCCCCCTCCCGGAGGGAAGTATCCCCGGCAGAACAGCTCTGCCGGAGCCCTAGATTGGTTTCCGCCTCGGTTCCACCTCGAGACGGCGGCGTGTGGTCCTGAAAGCCTCCTTCTGATTTTTTCCAGGTCAAAACACCTCATATAGGAGAAGATGGGCATCGGGGGCCTGTCGGCTGGCCCACGAGGTAGGGGGGCACGCCCTGGGAAGGGGGGCGCGCCCCCCACCCTCGTGGGCAGCCGGTGGCCCCCCTCGTGGGTTTCTTTTGCCATATATTTTTTATATTTTCTGAAATGATGTTCTGTTGAGTTTCAGGGCTTTTGGAGTTGTGCAGAATAGGTTTCCAGAGTTTGCTCCTTTTCCAGCCCAGAATTCCAGCTGCCAGCATTCTCCCTCTTCATGTGAACCTTGTAAAATAAGAGAGAAAAGGCATAAGTATTGTGATAAAACATATAAGAACAGCCCATAATGCAATAAATATCAACTTATAAGCATGATGCAAAATGGACATATCAACTCCCCCAAGCTTAGACCCCGCTTGTCCTCAAGCGAAAGCCGATATCGAACAACATGTCCACGTGTTTAGAGATAGAGGTGTCGATAAAAACAAAATACGAACATGAGGGCATCATGATCATTCTCATAACAACAACTTAAATAAATATAGTCATATGATTCTTATGCTAAAATAAAAATTCATCCACAATATCAAGTATGAATCATAAACTTCATTGGAAACTAACAAACCTTGATCTCGGTCATTGAAGCAATTGCAATTTATCGTAATATCGGAAAGAGTCAATATAAGAGCTTTTCAGCAAGCCTACATAGTCAACCATCATATAGTCTTTCACAATTGCTCACACTCATGCAATACTTATGTTTATGGAGTTTTAATCGGACATAGAGAAAGATAGGGGCTTATGGTGTTGCCTCCCAACCTTTTACCTCAAGGGTAATGTCAACAGTAATAGATCATGAAAACTTACATCCAAGTGGGTATATATGTCAGGATCCTTCCAACACAATGTGCTTGCCAAAGGATACAATATAAAAGGAAAGGTGGATTTCACCTTGACACATATAAGACAGGAATGATAGATAGGCCCTTCGCAGAGGGAAGGAGATGTTGTCATGTGTTTTTATGGTTGGATGCACAAAGTCTTAGCATAGAAGAACTTCGCTTTGTATTGCCACGTTTGATAAGGACCTTTATTATGCAGTCCGTCGCTTTTATTACTTTCATATCACAAGATCGTATAAAGCTAATTTCTCCCACACTAATAAATCATACATATTTTAGTGGATTTGTAACATGACAACTTACTTGGAAGGATCTTTCTCGATCCATAGGTAGGTATGGTGGACTCTCATGGCAAAACTGGGTTTAAGGATATATGGAAGCACAAGTAGTATCTCTACTTAGTGCGAGGAGTTTTGGCTAGCATGAGGGGGAAAGGCAAGCTCAACATGTTGGATGATCCATGACAATATACTTTATTTAGGATATAAGAAGACATAACCCATTATGTTGTCCTCCTTGTCCAACATCAACTCTTTAGCATGTCATACTTTAATGAGTGCTCACAATCATAAAAGATGTCCAAGATAGTATATTTGTATGTGAAGCATCTCTTGTTTTATTACTTCCTATTAATTGCAACGATGACCAAAACTATGTTTGTCACCTCCCAACAACTTTTATTTATCATACTCTTGTATGTGGAGTCATTACTTCCCATAAGATCGATATGACCTCTTTGATACTCTTTATGTTTCCTTTCTTTTTATCATGACCCAAGTGAGGAAATCAAGTCCTTGACTCAACACTAATCTTTATTATATAGCTCACGGACTCGATTACAAAGGATAAAGCTCATAAAGCAAAAGCTCACAACTAGATCATGCTAACTTTATTCTAATAGATCAAGATACTACCAAAAGGATCGAACTTAGTAAAACGGTAAAGATAGGAGTGATGGTGATACGATACCGGGGTCACTCCCCCAAGCTTGGCAGTTGCCAAGGGGAGTGCCCATACCCATATGATTATGCCTCCTTCTTCGGGGGTGGTGATGATGGAGTTGTTGATGATGTGGGCTGGTTGTCCACCTTCCAAGGCATGGGTTCGCCATCGTAGAAGGATGATCGAGTCTCCGGGATAGTCAAATATGCAGCCAAACTCATCTTCTTGAATCTGTATTCATACTCACAGCTTTTTTTTTGACCATGAAGACTGCAAGGCTTACACCTCACAGCATTTTATTGATAAGAAAAGGAGCAAATAAATACAATTTACAAAGAGAGAGGGGGGGATGTAGGGGCTAAACTATAAGCAAAGAGAAACAAACCTACTACTTACATATCTAAAGACATAAATAGAGTTCAAGGGGGAAGGAAGTCTATCCATTTGAGGAGTACATCCCTGAATTTGGCTTTGATCCTATGAGAAACCAGGGTGATGTCATGGACGAAGCCAGATCTCCAATGTCTGAAGGTTGGGGGAATGTGTCTGAAAGCTTTATCATTTCTGACTTTCCAGATATTCCACCATGCCAAGAAGACTACCTCTGCGAAGAAAGGCTGACCAAAGCCTCTTCTAGCTTGCTTAGCAATTTGATACATATCTGAACTGTCAGTCCATTCAATCTGTAGGTAATTCCAAACTCTCACACTAAAGTTGCATTGAAAGAAAAGATGATTCCTGTCCTCCAGTGCTACTGTAGGGCAAAGAACACATTGTGGCCCATCATTGATCTTCTAGTGCCTGCGCTGTAACATGTCTTTGGTGTTGATCCTGTCCATGATGACCAACCAAGCAAACATCTTTATAGACATGGTACAAGAGCTCTTCCAAATCCAACCCAGGAGAGGGTTAGCCACCATAGGTTGATGCACATGAAGGTAGAACTTATTGGATGTGTATTCAGAGGGCTTATTATGCTTCCAGAGCCATGTATCAGGAATCTCCTGGTTTAAGTGCACAGAGGATAACAGGGCTGAAAGTTACAACATTTCATTGTGGGCCACCTGAGAAAGAGGAAGGGAGAACAATTCCTGGATGTCCTCATTCATAAAGAAATCCCTGACTAAAAGATATTTATTGGAGCAGTAAGAGTGCAGTCTTGGAAATCTATCCCTCAAAGGTAAAACCTTGTTATCCAACTCCTAGCTATCATACCAGAATAGGGCAGTGTCTCCTGAGCTCACCTTTATCATTGTTACTGCTCTGAACTTGTCCATTAACTTGGACACATCCTTCCACCAAAAAGATCCACAAAGAGTAGTGTCATGTGGTATCCTGTGAAAGTAATAGGAGTCCCAGATCAGGTTTACCCAGGGTACATCTGCTTTATTGTAGAATTTGCTGAGGTGTTTCATAAGTAGGGCTTCATTCTGTAAGCCAAGATTAAGGACACCAAGCCCCCCCTTGGATTTGGGCCTACAAACTAAGGGCCAAGCAGCTAGAGAAGGGCCCTTCTCCTGGCCATATTTTCTCCATAGGCATTGCCTCTATATTCTCTCCAGCTGCTTCAGAATGCCAGCAGGTAATGAGAGGCTGCATAGGAAATATATTGGCAAAGAGGAAATAACAGAGTTAACCAGTTGTAGCATGCTACCCTGTGGTAAGAATCAGGAGCTAGGAGTAAGCCTTCTTTCCATGCAATCAACCAAGGGCATGAAGTCAACTATCTTAGGCCTGGTGGTGCCAACCGGTAGACCTAGGTATGTAAATGGCATTGATCCTAACTTACAACCAAGCAGGTTTGCCAGAGCAGATGTTGTGTTGACATCAGTATTAATAGGGTACATTGAAGACTTGTGGTAGTTGATCTGCAGGCCAGTAGCTGAGGCAAAGGAGTCCAAAACCCCTCTTAGTGCAAGAAATTGGGATTCCTCTGCTGGAATAAAAAGTAGTGTGTCATCTGCATATTGCACTATTGGAAAGTAAGGGTCCTGAGTTGGAATGGGCAGATTGATGTCTCCTTGGCGCAGAAGATTATTAATCATTGTTTGCAGAAGATCAACAGCTATGACAAAGAGCAATGGGGACATTGGATCACCTTGCTTAACCCCACACTTGCATTTGAAGTGCTTGCCTGGCACTACATTAAGTAGGACTATGGATGTTCCAGAAGATAAGAGCTCCTTAACCCAACCAATCCATTTTGGGGTGAAACCTTTAGCCTGCAGGATTTTGATTATTGCCTCATGTTGTATGGAGTCAAAAGCCTTTTGAAAGTCCAATTTGAGCAGAATAATGGACCTCCTAGACTGATTGCATTGGTGAATATATTCAAAAGTCCAGGCCAAACAATCATGTATTGTTCTGGATTTTATAAAGCCATATTGGTTCTTGTGGATGCAGTCCATAATCATTTCCTGAAACCTATTGGCAGCCAATTTGGTTAGGAATTTTAGGCCTACACTGGTTAGGGAAATAGGCCTAAAATCACTTGTAGTCTCAGGGGAGTTCTTCTTGGGAACCAGTGTGATGAATGCATCATTGAGATTCTCCAGCCTGACTGTTCCTGCATGGAATTCATGAACCAAAGAGATGAAATCTTGAGAGATAATAGGCCAACAACGCTTGAGGAATAGACCATTGAAACCATCAGGACCAAGCGCCTTATCAATGGGCATTTCTTTGATAACCTTTTCAATCTCTATGGAAGTGAAAGGTTTAGACAAAACCTCTAGGCCAGGAACATGCTAAATGAGAGACAGGATTTCCTCACCCAACACTATTGGTTTGACTGATCCCATTTGGTTTTTGAACACCTGCAAGAATTCAGCTGCCATGTCATCATGATTAGCCGTGGATCTCCCATCTGGTAACACTAGATTAGCTATTGCATTTTTCCTGTGCCTCTCAGTTGCCATAGCTTGAAAAAAAATTGTGTTGTCCTCTCCCACCTTTATGTATCTGATAGTGCACCTTTTCTTCCAATATAAGAATTGGAGATGTAGAAGGTGCTCATGATGTAGCTTGACCAATTTTCTGAAGTTCCTCTCAGGCACTGGGAGGGGTCTGATCTCCTCAAGATCATCAAACCACAGGATGACCCAGTTTGTTTTTAGGAGCAAATTCTTAATATGTGATAGCCCTTTGTGCCACTTCTTGAGGGCATATCTCAAGGATTTCAACTTGTCAACTATGATTGCAGAAATATGATACTTTGTTGATTTCCTCTGCCAGACTTCCTTAACACACTCCATGAAGCCAGGTTGTTCAACCCAAAAGTTTTCAAATATGAAAATATGTGCCCTGGGGATACTTGTGCTAATAGTAATGAGGCAAGGCACATGATCTGAAGTGGTTTTGGCAAGTGGGGTGACCTGTGTCATTGGGTACTGAAGGATCCAGTTGGCAGAGGTGAAAACCCAATCAAGCTGCTCAAGAAGAGGTGAGTTCTGCATGTTAGACCAAGTGAAATTTCTTCCTTTAAGAGGTAATTCAAGAAGACCCAAATGTCCAATTATTTCATTGAAAATAAAGATATCATTAATATCGCCTCTAGGAAGGTTTCTATTATTCAGTGACCTTATGAAATTAAAATCCCCCATGAGCATCCAGTTGGCATTGGGGTCAATATCCAGGCTGTATAACCATGCTACAAAAGCATCTCTCATTATGCCCTGACAGGGTCCATAAACATTCACTAATGTCCATGCTTCATTGTTATGAACCGAGGCAAATTTGACAATAATACCATAAGGTTCAACTTGAAGTAATGTGCCCGTGAACATGTCAGACCGCCAAATAGTGATGATACCCCCAGAGGCACCGTTGGAGGGTGATTCAATGAAATGATCAAAGCAAGGGGGGCAAATCTTTTTTATGAGAGCACGATCGGTGTTCTGTAATTTAGTTTCCTGTAAGCAAACGACATCACATTTGCTAGAGACCACCTTTTCTCTGACTGCGCGTTGGCGGGCCTCAGAATTGAGCCCTCTCACATTCTAACACAGAACATTCCAACTACGAGTATCGAAATTACTCATTATATAAACTAGATAAGCAGTAGGATAAAAGCATGGTACATAGTACCATGGCAGGTTCAAAAGTATCCAACGCAAGGACACCCTCCAACGCAAGAACACCCTCCACAAACATTGTATCATAACAGAAGGAACCAAAAGGATAGGCCCAATTACAGGGCAGGTGGTGAGCATAGGTTTGTGTGAACAACATTAAACATCCTTTGGCGACGAGGAATCCACCTGGGGATCAGCCATAAGCTTCTCCACCGTCAGAAGGGAAGTGTCCATCTCCAGCTCAGCCCCACCTGCTTGCAGCACCTTAATTGGGGTATAAGGTGGAACTTGGGCACCTTCATGGGGCTTCTCCTGATCCACGTCAGACTTGTTGATGGCGTCGGTAATTGGCTTGGAGCGAGGGCGCTTCTTCCGGGGCTGGGACACAAGCTGCTCAAAGACAGCGTTCTTGTACCCATTCAGCCCGACAGAGCTTCTGGTGCACCTTCTGACAGCGGTGTCCACCACAGGGGCACCCTTGCGTTTCTTCTTCGACGCGCTGGGCGCGTCAGCTTGTGCAGTGAAAACCAGAGACTGTGAAGGATCTCCCAGAGTAGGGAAAAGAGCGCGCGCCACCGGACGCCTTGCTGTCGGAGATGAAGCCAGAGAGGGCACTTGCCCCTGTTGCCGAATAAGAGAAGATGTTCCAGCATCCGCGTGAAAGATAATAGACCAGTTCTTCTTGGGATAAATGATAGTGCCCAAGGGTTTGAAGAGCAGAGGGCGAGGCACTTTGGCGACAGCAATGTCATCCATGAGGGATTCAAAAGACCTCCTCTAAAGCATGTCAGGTGGCAAAACTGGACCCGCCACAATCTTGATCATACCAACAAAAATCTGCTGCTGTTGAATCATAGGTGGTTGGTAAGGCACTATGGCGAGAGGTTGGACTTGCTGGATCTCGTGCTGCTGGAAATGAACTTCCTGTGTCTGGGAGGAGATCGAATCTTCAAGTTGATCGATTTCAATTGAGACCTGAACCTGCGCGGGAATCTCAGGTTGGTTGACCTCTTCATCCTCGCCCCAGACCGCATTGCCCCATCCTTCAGGTATTGGCTGTTCCGGCTCCGGTTGCGGCATTTCATTCCAACCCAGAAGTGGGTACTGCGGTATGACGAAAGGGAGATTATCCGTCTGCAAATTACCAGGCAGGGGGTGCGGGTTTCCATCGAGTGGCATGGGGTCCTCATCATTTGGCATCTGATCCGCGAAATTTGCTCCCAAAACAAAGCAAGCAGCCGTCCAAGAAACACGAGCGCCACCCCAATTAGTATAGTCACCAAAAACCACATCCCGCGGAACGAGGGGTGTGTCAGGGAAACTTGCATGAACAATTGAACGGACAAGGTAGGGATCTTCACTGTTCCAAGAAATAAACTTGCCAAAAGTGCTCACTGCCTTAGAAATAAATTCTGTGTTGCGTTAATCCAATGGGATTCCGATAAACATCAGCAAACCAGTACGAAAGCCATGTACTCCTCTGAAATTTTCCCCTTCATCGTGATTCATAAAGCGAACAAAACGGTCGTTTCCAATATGGAAAGGCTCGTGTTGTGTTAAGCTAAAACGAACGGCCGGATCCCTGACTTGAATAAGACCAACCCCATGAAACCATGGCTGAGCGGAGCGGACCAGAATACCTCTGTTTGCAGGAACAGGATGACCTCTTCGTGAACATGGCCTTCATCACCTGCCGGAGGCGCAGGCATTACTTCAGCCACCATGTAGTCATCGTGGCGATGGGCCGAACGAGCAGAAGGCTTGATGAAGGTGCACGGCAGTCGGAAGGTGCCACCATCGACGATGTGATGCCCCGCCGGCACGAAGCGCTCAGGGTCGAGCTCAAAGTTCGCCATTGACACTGGTCCAGGCGGAGGTGAGAGCAATGGAGGTGGAGGCGTTGGAGCAGGGCTTTCTTTGGAATCGTCGGCAGAGGAGGAAGAGGGGCAGAGAGGCGATGAGACCTTGGGGTCGTCCACAATAACTGACGTGCAAATTCCAAGAGGGGCAGGCAATGCCGAAAAATCAAAGAGCTGCCGCTGCAAAATCGGTTTCCAAACCAATCCGTTTCGCCGGGCGAAATCATTACAAATGCTGCTAGAGTGACCAACGCGGGAGCAAGCCGAGCAGACCGTTCGGATTCCACAGGAGGATGACATGTGGCCCCACTGGGAGCATAACGTACAGGTGAGGATTCGGTCCACCATGTCATCGACCATAGCAGAAAAATCAGCCTCCGCCTCCTGAGTAGATGGTAAGTCCGGGCTTGTCGAACACACCTGCAGAGGGGCCGGACTGGCAGTGGAGGAAGAGGGCCCAGAGATAACATCAGGCCCAGGAATCCCAGAATGATCCAAAGAAGAAACCGAGGCATGCGTTGCCAGCGCCTGCAAGGAGCCCAAACCCACTTGGCCTGGTCTAGACGAATCCTTAGTCAACATAGGCGAGGGCCCAACAGTTTGAATAGCCGCGTCCGGCGCCTCCGCAACAGACGCGCAATCCGCGTTGATTGTGGGAGAAGTTTCGGGCTGCATGCAGTGAGAGGTCGGTGGGTTTGCCGGGCGGCTAGTCGTCGGGGAAAAGGGCCTAACTGAACCAAAGGAAACACTACTGGAATATGGGAATTTGCCATCTGCCATCACTTTGCCATCTGTGAGCGGATGGCAAAGAACGTCTTTGCCATCAACTTACAAAAAAAGATGGCAAAGAACTGACAGATGGCAAATAACCTGGTTGCCATCAGCTTGAAAAGCTTTAACCAGTTGGTTCCACGGGTAATTGACCATAGTATTCTCTATTTAGATTGTTCATCTAATTGTACAAACTTTGAATGATATAAGTAGGATGATTCATCTTACTTAGCTATGTATCATTAGTCATGTATCATCCTAAAGTATCTTCAAATAATAAACATTTATTCATCATTTTCTCGATCCTTTTAGGGGATTTATTTCATGAGTAATACACCAACTTTAGGCATTATTTTCCGCAGCAACGCGCGGGGCATCATCTAGTATTTGCCAATGATGATGTATCTTTTACCAACCAATCTCTAGTCTTCTTGAGGACTGTAAATGCTGGTTTGGTTTTCTGTGCTCACTAATTTTTATTTTCCTAATGAAGATTACTTCCCACACATCCAGTTACAGAGTTCTAACGCATCTCCTTTGATTGATTTGCCGCTGTGCAGTTGGTGCCAAAGATTCAAGAAGGTGAACTAATACCAAGAACCATGCCGCTGACCACCACACGACGGATCAGCCGGCCGTCGATCACCACATCTCCGACCTTCACCACGACACCGTTGTGAGTAGCTCCGCGCGTCGTTCCCGCCATCCGACGCCCTGGGAGGTAGCCAACATGGGGGCCACCAGGCAGCCGCCGATCAACAGGACCACGAGTGCAGCAGTGCCAGTTCGCCAGTAGCAGGGGCACTACGTTGGGAAGGTATATCCTGTAATTGTTGATGGGTTCCGGAAGAGAAGGTCCTGATGTTCGAGCTATTCCTGCCTTCCATGTTAACTGTGCTCGGTTATTGCTACATAACCTCCACCATTTTGTTAACCGTGCTTGATTCAAACATTTAGATTTCAGTTAAGTATTTTCTCTCTGGAAAGCATGCAAAATAAATTTATCAATTTTATTATCTGGACCTTTAATGGCCTTCTTTTATATCCATCCATTTTCTCTTTTGTTCAGTTATAATTATTTTACCATTTCTTCTTGAAACAGATAAACGGTGTGTTGGATGAACTTGTTACTACAGAGATTTCCACATTCATTCTATCCCCGTTACTCATTTGCTTACTAAGTTCCTACCATATGGTTTATGTTGATTTATTCTACTCATAATCATAATTCACTTGGCCGCCTTCGCCACCAAGCGGCATCCTTTCCCATGAGGCTTAATTCAGTACATGCTTCTCTAAATTTCTACGAGCTTAATTCAGTAATATGTTTGTCTGAATGTTATCCTGCCAATTGTTAGTTGTTTGATAAGCTTGTTGATTTCCAGTTACATTATACGGAGTATTAGTCAAGTTTGAAGGTTCTGAAGTATGTACTTTGAACTACTTAAGTATGTACTTTGAACTACTTAAGTTGGTATGAAGTATGTACTTTAAACTAATTAAGTAGAAGCTTGGTGCTGCATGGTCTCTTCCTGACATTAAATCCTCCTCTGTTTGTGCTGTACCAGACCAGGTAGCAGCAACTGTTCTGCTGCAGTCCGCCAAAAGGAAAAGATGCTCTACAAAATCCACTCCCATGCCCAAATCCAAGCCCTGCAGGATGAGCTGGGCCACTCCAATAAGTCCATGTTTGTGAATCTTGTCTCTCTGGAGTCGGTGCGCATAGCGCGCGAGTCGTATGCACTCCTCCGCCCGCTGATCACGGAGGCCATGTTTGATAGCAAAGTATTTATCCTCTCCCCCACTATTCTCAACAACTCGCCTTTGCTCCCTGCTGCGGCCCTGCCCAAGCGTCCTTTTTTTATAACCTGCAAGCCTTGAGCATGGCTGTGTAGTGGAGTTCAATTTGTGCAAGCTTGGGTTGTTATGCATGCGGATGGTAAGGAGTGGCTAGCTGGGTAACTAGATATAAAAATGCCTCTATGGCTGTGTGCATGGCCGTTCTTTGGCCGATCGCTACATGCAATGGCTAGCTCCTCTAGAAAAACGGGCGTGTTTGAAGCAGTACAACTAATTTTACAGCGCTGTGTCAAACAGCTTCTCTGTATTGTTAATACTTTAAAATACTCTGCTATGTCAATAGCATGGTATTTCATACCAACTGACTAAGTTACTGTAGTTTTTTATACTGTAGTTTTTTTAGTACCTTGCTATCAAACGGGGCCGGAGTCAAATTGGTGCGCGGAGATGGATTCCCTCTTGGTTGTGGTAGGCTTGTCGCTGGAAATCACAAGTGAGGCAGAGAGAGCGAAGACCCAGGCTGCTTTTGAGGAGAGGGACCGGCAGTTGGCGAAGAGGGAGAGGGAGAATGAGGAGAGGACGGCTAGACTGTTGGATGAGGAGAGGAACCGGAACGACTCGGCTAACCGGGCCATGTACGATCTCTTCGTGGTAAGTTTCTTCTGCATATTAGCTAAATCATGCACGCAATGTTCCTTTCATTAGTAACTAATATGACTGACTCGTCAAAACCAAATGTGCAGTCCATGTGCGAGAAGAAATGACATATTTTAGATCCTAAATGACTTCATATGCTTAGCTAGATCCAAAATGACATAATGACCTTACTTAGCTCCAAAATGACCTATTTTACAGATATAAGTTGCATCATAATAATCTTCACATTTTAGTTGCATCATAATAATCTTCTTCTTCTAGTCTTCTTCTTCTAACTTTCTTCTTTCCTATTTTACAGATTTGCTTAAGATAACGGAAGCTTGGGTTGATGGAGTGCTTGTATTTAGTTTTTGTTTTGACCTTGTGAAACTTGCTACCTATGGATGAAACTATGTAATATTGATGAAACTATGTATATGTACGGATGAAACTTGCTACTATTGGTAACATGTGTTGGATATATATATGTGTTCATGACTATTGGCAATATGTGTTGAATATGCTATATTGGTCATATAAATATATTTGTGTTTGATTTTCTGTGAAAATGAATTGATATAAGAAAAACAAAATTAAATGGGGCAATATAGACACTTTGCCATCAGCTGGCAGATGGCAAAGAGCTTTGCCATCAGCTGACAGATGGCACAGAGGCCACGTGTCAACCAGAGGTAAAATTTGGGCTGGCCTATTTGGGCTCTTTGCCATCTGCTAGCAGATGGCAAAGAGCCTACAGCCTTTGCCATCTGTGTTAGAAATATGCCCTAGAGACAATAATAAAACTATTATTATTATATTTCCTTGTTCATGATAATCGTCTATCATTCATGCTTGAATTGTATTGTACGGAAACAGCGATACATGTGTGAATATATAGACCACAATGAGTCCCTGGTAGGCCTCTAGTTACCAGCTCGTTGATCAGCATATGGTCACGGTTTCCTGACCATGGACATAGGATGTCAGGGATAACAGGATCACATCATTAAGAGAATGATGTGATGGACAAGACCCAATCCTGAGCATAGCACGAGATCGTATAGTTCGTAATGCATAAGCTTTTTCGGTGTCAAGTATTTATTCCTTAGACCATGAGGTTGTACAACTCCCGGATGCCGTAGGAATACTTTGGGTGTGCCAAACGTCACAATGTAACTGGGTGGCTATAAAGGTACGCATCGGGTATCTCCGAAAGTGTTTGTTGAGTTGGTACGAACCGAGACTGGGATGTTGTCACTCCGTATGACGGAGAGGGACCTCTGGGCCCACTCGATAAGACATCATCATAATGAGCTCAAGGTGACTAAGGAGTTAGTCACAGGATGAAGGATTACGGATCGAGTAAAGAGACTTGCCATGACGAGATTGAACAAGGTATCGGGAATACCGACGATCGAATCTCGGGCAAGTACCGTACCGATGGACAAAGGAAATAACTACGGGATTGAGTGAATCCTTGACACAGTGGTTCATCCGATGAAGATCATCGAGGAACACGTGGGAACCAACATGGGTATCCAGATCCCGTTGTTGGTTATTGACCGGAGAGTGGTCTCGGTCATGTCTACGTGTCTCCTGAACCCGTAGGGTCTAAACACTTAAGGTTCGGTAACACTAGGGTCGTAGAGATACATGCATGTGGAAACCCGAAAGTTGTTCGGAGTCCCGGATGAGATCCCGGACGTGACGAGGAGTTCCGGAATGGTCCAGAGGTAAAAAATGATATATAGGAAGTCCAGTTTCGGCCATCGGGTGAACTCCAGGGGTCACCGGGAGTGTCCCGGGACCACCGGAGGGGTCCCGGGGGTCCACCGGGTGAGGCCACCCATCCCGGTGGGTCCCCTAGGCCGCAAGGGGGAAGGGGCCAGCCCCTGGTGGGCTGGCCCACCACTTGGCCCCCCCTCCATGCGCCTATTGTTGAAACCCTAGGGGAGGGGCGCCCCCTATGCCTTGGGGGGCAAGTCTCCCCCCTAGGCCGCCCCCCCCCCCTTGCAGATGGGATCTGCCAGGGCCGGCGCCCCCTGGCCCCTATATATAGTGGGGGGGGGGGTAGAGGGCAGCCGCACCCAAGTCTCTGGCGCCTCTCCCCCTCCCGTCACACCTCATACTCTTCACGCAGGGCGCCGGCGAAGCCCTGCAGGATTTCCCGCTGCATCCACCACCACGCCGTCGTGCTGCTGGATCTCCGACGACCTCTCCTCCCCCCTTGCTGGATCAAGAAGGAGGTGACGTTGCTGTACCGGACGTGTGTTGAACACGGAGGTGCCGTCCGTTCGGCGCTAGATCATTGGTGACGAAGAACGCGAAGAGTACGACTACTTCATCCACGCTTCTTCGAAAGCTTCCGCTCGCGATCTACAAAAGGGTATGTAGATGCACTCTAATATGCTCGTTGCTAGATGTCTCCTTAGATGGATCTTGGTGAAAGCGTAGAATTTATTTTGAATTCCGCTACGTTCCCCATCAGTGGTATCTGAGCTAAGTTTTTTTTGCGTAGCATCTTGCACGAGTAGAACACAAAGCAGTTGTGGGCGTTGAGTTTGCTCAATTTTCTTACCGTTACTAGTCTAATCTTGATTCGGCGGTATTGTGGGATGAAGCGGCCCGGACCGACCTTACACGTACACTTACGTGAGACTGGTTCCACCGACAGACATGCACTAGATGCATAAGGTGGCTGGCGGGTGCCTGTCTCTCCTACTTTAGTCGGATCGGATTCGATGAACAGGGTCCTTATGAAGGGTAAATAGAAATTGACAAATCACATTGTGGTATTGGCGTAGGTAAGAAACGTTCTTGCTAGAAAACCTATAGAAGCCACGTAAAACTTGCAACAACAATTAGAGGTCGTCTAACTTGTTCTTGCAGCATGTGCTATGTGATATGGTATGGCCAAGAAGATGTGATGACTGATATATGTGATGTATGAGATTGATCATGTTCTTGTAATAGGGAATCACGACTTGCATGTCGATGAACTTGACGACTGGCAGTAGACATAGGAGTTGTCTTAATTATTGTATGACCTGCGTGTCACTGAATAACGCCATGTAATTACTTTACTTTATTGCTAAACGTTAGCCATAGTAGTAGAAGTAATAGTTGGCGTGACGACTTCATGAAGACACGATGATGGAGATCATGCTGTCGAGCCGGTGACAAAGATGATCATGGTGCCCCAAAGATGGTGATCCAAGGAGCAAGATGATATTGGCCATATCATATCACTTTAATTGATTGCATGTGATGTTTATCATGTTTATGCATCTTGTTTACTTAGAACGACAGTAGTAAATAAGATGATCTCTCACTAAAATTTCAAGAATTGTGTTCCCCTAACTGTGCACCGTTGCTAAGGATCGTTGTTCCTAAGCACCACGTGATGATCGGGTGTGATAGGTTCTAACGTTCGCATACAACGGGTGTAAGCCAGATTTACACACGCAATACACTTAGGGTTCACTTAACGAGCCTAGCATGTACAGACATGGCCTCGGGACACGAAAGACCGAAAGGTCGAACACGAGTCGTATAGAAGATAGGATCAACTTGAAGATGTTCACCGTTGATGACTAGTCCGTCTCACGTGATGATCGGACATGGGCTACTCGATTCGGATCGTGTATCACTTAGATGACTAGAGAGATGTCAATCTGAGTGGGAGTTCATTAAAATTTGATTAAGATGAACTTAATTATCATGAACTTTGTCTAAATTCTTTACAATATCTCTTGTAGATCAAATGGCCCACGCTCATGTCACCCTCAACTTCAACGCGTTCCTAGAGAAATCCAAGCTGAAAGACGATGGTAGCAACTACACGGACTGGGTCCGTAACCTGAGGATCATCCTCATAGCTGCCAAGAAAACTTATGTCCTAGATGCACCGCTAGGTGACGCTCCCGCCCCGGCAAACCAAGATGTTATGAACGCTTGGCAGTCGCATTGTGATGATTAGTCCCTGGTTCAGTGTGGCATGCTTTACAGCTTAGAATCGGGGCTCCAAAAACGTTTTGAGCACCACGGGGCATTTGAGATGTTTCAAGAGCTGAAAATGGTTTTCCAAGCTCATGCCCGAGTCGAGAGATATGACGTCTCCGACGCATTCTACAGCTGTAAGATGGAGGAAAACAGTTCTGTTAGTGAGCACATCCTCAAGATTTCTGGATTGCACAACCGCTTGTATCAGTTGGGAATGAATCTCCCAGCCGAAGCAGTCGTTGACAGAATCCTCCAGTCGCTCCCACCAAGCTACAAGAGCTTCGTGTTGAACTTCAATATGCAGGGGATGGAGAAGTCCATTCTCGAGGTGTATTCGATGCTGAAATCAGCGGAGGTGGATATCAAGAAAGAACATCAAGTGTTGATGGTCAATAAAACCACTAAGTTCAAGAAGGGCAAGGGTAAGAAGAACTTCAAGAAGGACGGCAAGGGAGTTGCCGCGCCCGGTAAGCCTGTTGCCGAGAAGAAGCCAAAGTATGGACCCAAGCCTGAGATAGAGTGCTTTTATTGCAAGGGAACGGGTCACTGGAAGCGGAACTGCCCCAAATACTTAGCGGACAAGAAGGCCGGCAACGTCAAAGGTATATGTGATATACATGTTATTGATGTGTACCTTACCAGCGCTCATGGTAGCTCCTGGGTATTCGATACCGGTGTAGTTGCTCATATTTGTAACTCTAAGCAGGAGTTGCGGAATAAGCGGAGACTGGCGAAGGATGAGGTGACGATGCGCGTCGGGAATGGTTCCAAGGTCGATGTGATCGCCGTCGGCATGCTGCCTCTACATCTACCCTCGGGATTAGTTTTAAACCTTAATAATTGTTATTTAGTACCAGCTTTGAGCATGAACATTGTATCTGGATCTCGTCTTATGTGAGATGGCTACTCATTAAATCCAAGAATAATGGTTGTTCTATTTATTTGAGAGATATGTTTTATGGTCATGCCCCGCTGGTCAATGGTTTATTTTTGATGAATCTCGATCGTGATGATACACATATTCATAGTGTGAATGCCAAAAGATGTAAAGTTGATAATGATAGTCCCACATACTTGTGGCATTGCCGCCTTGGTCATATTGGTGTCAAACGTATGAAGAAGCTTCATGCTGATGGACTTCTGGAGTCTCTTGATTATGAATCATTTGACACGTGCGAACCATGCCTCTTGGGCAAGATTACCAAGACTCCGTTCTCCGGAACAATGGAGCGAGCAACCAACTTATTGGAAATCATACATACCGATGTGTGCGGTCCAATGGGTGTTGAGGCTCGCGGAGGCTATCGTTATGTTCTCACCCTCACGGATGACTTGAGTAGATATGGGTATATCTACTTGATGAAGCACAAGTCTGAGACTTTTAAAAAGTTCAAGGAATTTTAGAATGAGGTTGAGAATCAACGAGACAAGAAAATAAAGTTCTTACGATCGGATCGTGGGGGGTGAATATTTGAGTCATGAATTTGGCACGCACCTTAGGAAATGTGGAATTGTTTCACAATTGACACCGCCCAGAACACCTCAGCGTAATGGTGTGTCCGAACGTCGAAATCGTACTCTGTTGGACATGGTGCGATCTATGATGTCCCTTACCGATTTACCGCTATCTTTTTGGGGTTATGCTTTAGAGACTGCCGCATTCACTTTAAATAGGGCTCCGTCGAAATCCGTTGAGACGACACCGTATGAACTTTGGTTTGGCAAGAAACCGAAGCTGTCGTTTCTGAAAGTTTGGGGTTGCGATGCTTATGTCAAGAAACTTCAACCTGAAAAGCTCGAACCCAAATCGGAAAAATGCGTCTTCATAGGATACCCAAAGGAAAAGATTGGGTACACCTTCTACCACAGATCCGAAGGCAAGGTCTTTGTTGCCAAGAATGGATCCTTTCTGGAGAAAGAGTTTCTCTCGAAAGAAGTGACTGGGAGGAAAGTAGAACTTGATGAGGTGAGAGTCACCCCTCCCGAACCGGAAAGTAGCGCAGCGCAGGAAATTGTTCCTGAGGTGCCTGCACCGACAAGGGAGGAAGTTAATGATGATGATCATGAAGATACAGATCAATTTACTACTGAACTTCTAAGGTCCACAAGGGCACGTTCCGCACCAGAGTGGTACGGCAACCCTGTCATGGAAATTATGTTGTTAGACAACGGTGAACCTTCGAACTATGAAGAAGCGATGGCGGGCCCGGATTCCAATAAATGGCTTGGAGCCATGAAATCCGAGATAGAATCCATGTATGAAAACAAAGTGTGGACTTTGGTGGACTTGCCTGATGATAGGCACGCCATAGAAAATAAATGGATATTTAAGAAGAAGACAGACGCGGATGGTAATGTGACCATCTATAAGGCTCGGCTTGTCGCTAAGGGTTATCGACAAGTTCAAGGGATTGACTATGACGAGGCTTTCTCTCCCGTAGCGATGCTGAAGTCAGTCAGACTCATGTTAGCTATTGCCGCATTATATGATTATGAGATATGGCAAATGGACGTCAAAACGGCATTCCTTAATGGCTTCCTCAAGGAAGAGTTGTATATGATGCAGCCGGAAGGTTTTGTCGATCCAGAGAATGCTAACAAGGTATGCAAGCTCCAGCGCTTGATTTACGGGCTGGTGCAAGCATCTCGGAGTTGGAATATTTGCTTTAATGATGTGATCAAAGCGTTTGGCTTTATACAGACTTATGGAGAAGCCTGTATCTACAAGAAAGTGAGTAGGAGCTCTGTAGCATTTCTCATATTATATGTGGATGACATATTGCTGATGGGAAATGATATAGAATTCTTGGAAACTGTAAAGGCCTACTTGAATAAGAGTTTTTCAATGAAGGACCTTGGAGAAGCAACTTACATATTAGGCATCAAAATCTATAGAGATAGATCAAGATGCCTCATCGGTCTTTCACAAAGTACATACCTTGACAAGATATTGAAGAAGTTCAATATGGATCAGTCCAAGAAGGGGTTCTTGCCTGTTTTGCAAGGTATGAGACTGAGCAAGGCTCAGTCGCCGACCACGGCAGAAGATAGAGAAAAGTTGAGTGTCATACCCTATGCCTCGGCCATAGGTTCTATCATGTATGCCATGCTGTGTATCAGACCTGATGTGAACCTTGCCATAAGTTTGGTAGGGAGGTACCAAAGTGATCCCGGTACGGAACACTGGATAGCGGTCAAGAACATCCTAAAGTACCTGAAAAGGACCAATGATATGTTTCTCGTTTATGGACGTGACGAAGAGCTCGTCGTAAAGGGTTACGTTTATGCTAGCTTCGACACAGATCTGGATGACTCGAAGTCACAAACCGGATACGTGTATATTTTGAATGGTGGAGCAGTCAGCTGGTGCAGTTGCAAGAAGAGCATCGTCGCGCATTCTACATGTGAAGTGGAGTACATAGCTGCTTGCAAAGCGGCACATGAAGGAGTCTGTATGAAGGAGTTCATCACCGACCTAGGAGTCATTCCAAGCGCGTCAAGCCCGATGACTCTCTTCTGTGACAACACTGGTGCTATTGCTATTACCAAGGAGCCCAGGTTTCACAAGAAGACCAAACACATCAAGTGCCGTTTCAACTCCATCCGGAATTATGTTCAAGATGGAGACATAGATATTTGTAAAGTGCATACGGATCTGAATGTTGCAGACCCGTTGACTATACCTCTTCCACGGGCAAAACATGATCAACACCAGGACTCTATGGGTGTTCGATTCATCACAATGTAACTAGATTATTGACTCTAGTGCAAGTGGGAGACTGTTGGAAATATGCCCTAGAGGCTATAATAAAAGTATTATTATTATATTTCCTTGTTCATGATAATCGTCTGTTATTCATGCTTGAATTGTATTGTACGGAAACAACGATAAATGTGTGAATATATAGACCACAATGAGTCCCTGGTAGGCCTCTAGTTACCAGCTTGTTGATCAGCAGATGGTCACGGTTTCCTGACCATGGACATAGGATGTCAGTGATAACGGGGTCACATCATTAGGAGAATGATGTGATGGACAAGACCCAATCCTGAGCATAGCACGAGATCATATAGTTCGTAATGCATAAGCTTTTTCGGTGTCAAGTATTTATTCCTTAGACCATGAGGTTGTACAACTCCCGGATGCCGTAGGAATACTTTGGGTGTGCCAAACGTCACAACGTAACTGGGTGGCTATAAAGGTATGCATCGGGTATCTCCGAAAGTGTCTGTGGAGTTGGTACGAACCGAGACTGGGATGTTGTCACTCCGTATGACGGAGAGGTACCTCTAGGCCCACTCGGTAAGACATCATCATAATGAGCTCAAGGTGACTAAGGAGTTAGTCACGGGATGATGGATTACGGATCGAGTAAAGAGACTTGCCATGACGAGATTGAACAAGGTATCAGGAATACCGACGATCGAATCTCGGGCAAGTACCGTACCGATGGACAAAGCGAATAACTACGGGATTGAGTGAATCCTTGACACAGTGGTTCATCCGATGAAGGTCATCGAGGAACACGTGGGAACCAACATGGGTATCCAGATCCCGCTGTTGGTTATTGACCGGAGAGTGGTCTCGGTCATGTCTACGTGTCTCTCGAACCCGTAGGGTCTACACACTTAAGGTTCGATAACGCTAGGGTCGTAGAGATACATGCATGTGGAAATCCGAAAGTTGTTCGGAGTCCCGAATGAGATCCCGGACGTGACGAGGAGTTCCGGAATGGTCCGGAGGTAAATAATGATATATAGGAAGTCCAGTTTCGGCCATCGGGTGAACTCCGGGGGTCACCGGGAGTGTCCCGGGACCACCGGAGGGGTCCCGGGGGTCCACCGGGTGGGGCCACCCATCCCGGCGGGCCCCCCTAGGCCGCAAGGGGGAAGGGGCCAGCCCCTGGTGGGCTGGCGCACCACTTGGGCCCCCCTCCATGCGCCTAGGGTTGAAACCCTAGGGGAGGGGGCGCCCCCTATGCCTTGGGGGGCAAGTCTCCCCCCTAGGCCGCCGCCCCCCTTGCAGATGGGATCTGCCAGGGCCGGCGCCCCCCTGGCCCCTATATATAGTGGGGGGGGGGGGGGTAGAGGGCAGCCACACCCAAGTCTCTGGCGCCTCTCCCCCTCCCGTCACACCTCATACTCTTCACGCAGGGCGCCGGCGAAGCCCTGCAGGATTTCCCACTGCATCCACCACCACGCCGTCGTGCTGCTGGATCTCCGACGACCTCTCCTCCCCCCTTGCTGGATCAAGAAGGAGGTGACGTTGCTGTACCGGACGTGTGTTGAATGCGGAGGTGTCGTCCGTTCGGCGCTAGATCATCGGTGACGAAGAACGCGAAAAGTACGACTACTTCATCCACGCTTCTTCGAAAGCTTCCGCTCGTGATCTACAAAAGGGTATGTAGATGCACTCTAATATGCTCATTGCTAGATGTCTCCTTAGATGGATCTTGGTGAAAGCGTAGAATTTTTTTTGAATTCTGCTACGTTCCCCATCAATCTGCTGGCAGATAGCAAAAAGCCTGCAGCCTTTGCCATCTGCTGGCAGATGGCAACGTATGCCGTTATCCTTCTAACGGGGCTAACCCCGTTAAGAGGCTTTGCCATCTGCCAGCTGATGGCAAAGGCACAGGCTCTTTGCCATCAGCCAGCAGATGGCAACGAAGCCTTTGCCCACTGGATTTCTGACAAACTGTTTGCCATCTGCTGGCTGATGGCAAAGCCTTTGCCATCTGCCGACCATGCCTTTGCCATCTGCCATGGCAGATGGCAAAGTGCCAGATTCCAGTAGTGAAATAGGCGGTCACGCCACCATCCAACGGAGTTCAGCAGGGGGTGGTGGGTGGATCACAACCCGCTCATGGGGTGGCAAATCATATGCCCCTTCTAAAACAGACTGAATGTGATCTTCAGTCGCCGGGAAACAATAACCACGACAAGCAGTGTATTTCTCAAAGGTAGCAAAAGAAAGCTTCTTCCGAACCGGATCCGCAGACTTAAAGCAAGAACGAACTGGGGGTTTATGCATAGCAAGCAAAGCTAAAGATGAACGACGTTTGTTAGGGCTAACAAAGATCCATTCAGCATCACATTCCTTTCTCCAGATATTGACCTCTCGTTCCCAGTTAGGTCCCCCGTTGCCCCACAGATTGAAATAACACTTGAAATCATAACAAGAGTAGGAGCGAAGATCCATGATGAAAAACCCAACTTGCTTACAAGAGACGTGGAACGCAAATACCTTTCCTTTGATGTGAGAAACTTGCAAATCAATAGCAGAACCCCCAATCGCAGATTCAATGGCTGCCGAGACAGAATCTTCATTTAGACGGAAGATGTGACGGCTGAAGGAAACCACTAACTTGAAAGAACGCCTCCCATTCATAGGGTGGACTGAGCAACCTGTAGATCTGAAGATCTCATCAGCAAACTTGAGACCCGGGGAGAAATCCAAGCCCAGGGTCAAACCACCATGAGAACCCATGAGAGATGGGTATTAACTTGACCGGCGGAGGACGACGAAGCCAATGACCGGAGACAATCAAGCAATTAGTGGTGGAGTGTGGAGATCGCCGGAGAGGGTGGGTGGAGCGGTGGGTGCGCCATCCTAGAGTCCCTCTGAAACTGATGACTGATGTGAGCCGCGAACTTCACCGAGTTAGACTCACAGTTTTTGTTTTGCAGGTCATAGATCTGGGCTTGGAGGTGTTCGATCTTCTCTTGAAGATTAGAGATAACTTCCCCAAAGATCCTTGAGTCCAGCTTGAGGTTGTTGGCGAGCTCCAAGATCATCATGTGGTTGGCGTTGAGTCCTTGTTCCACCATACCTTGGCACTTGAAAACTTGTTGCTCCATTGCTTTGAGTCTTCTCTCCACGCTGCCGGTCCTCCTCGGCCCCTCAACATCACGGATGTGTAGCACCCCCTCATGCAACTCCATGGTTTTGGGGGTGGTGTAGCACCTCCGCAAGGTAGGGGTTGATGACCTTCTCGAAGAACTTGTCCTTGGGGGTGTTGGAGGACACCATGATGATCTAGATCTGTCAAAAACAGCAGCTCAAAATGAAAACAGAGGATTTCTGCATGATACAGAGTTCAAAACCTTCGGGAGTATATATAATGAATTTTTCCCGACCAAAAGGAGTAACCCACAAGAAAACGGAGTCAGGGGACACACGAGGTGCCCACGAGGCAGGGGGCGCGCCCTGGGAAGGGGGGCGCGCCCTCCACCCTCGTGGACGCCTCGTGTCTCTTCCAGACTGCGGTTTATTTTTCTATTTTTCTAAATATTTCAAAACGGAGAAAAAAATGCCTTTAGAACTGTTTTGGAGTCGGTTTACTTATCGTATCACGTACATCTTCCTTTTTGGAGGCTGAATCGTTCCGGAAAGTGTCCCTTATGTATTCCTCCGGGGTTACGTTTTTTATAATATTGGTTTCAACATTTATAGGATTACCTGAGATATAATGTTTAATTCTTTGACCATTCACCACCTTCGGATTTGTGCCTTCGAAGTTGTTGATTTTTATGGCACCGGAGCGATAGACCTCCTCGATAACGTAAGGTCCTTCCCACTTGGAGAGAAATTTTCCTGCAAAAAAATCTTAAACGAGAGTTGAATAGCAAGACATAATCCCCTACGTTAAATTCACGTTTTTGTATCCTTTTGTCATGCCATCTTTTAACCTTTTCTTTAAACAGTTTGGCATTCTCATAGGCCTGTGTTCTCCACTCATCAAGGCAGCTAATGTCAAATAACCTCTTTTCACCGACAAGTTTGAAATCGTAGTTGAGCTCTTTAATAGCCCAATATGCCTTATGTTCTAGCTCAAGAGGTAAGTGATAAGCTTTTCCATATACCATCTTATATGGAGACATACCCACAGGATTTTTGTATGCAGTTCTATAGGCCCATAATGCATCATCAAGTTTCTTGGACCAATTCTTCCTAGACCTATTAACTGTCTTTTGCAAGATTAATTTCAACACCCTATTACTAAGTTCTACTTGACCACTAGTCTGTGGGTGATAAGGGGATGCAATTCTATGGTTGACATCATACTTTGCAAGCATCTTACGGAAAGCACCATGAATAAAGTGTGAACCACCATCAGTCATTAGATACATAGGGACTCCAAACCTCGGAAATATAACTTCTTTAAGCATCTTAATAGAGGTGCTATGGTCAGCACTACTAGTTGGAATAGCTTCTACCCACTTAGTAACATAATCAACAACAACTAAAATGTGTGTGTACCCATGAGGCAGGAAAAGGTCCCATATAATCAAAGCCCCAAACATCAAATGGTTCAATAACAAGTGAATAGTTCATAGGCATTTCTTGACGTCTACTGATATTACCTATTATTTGACATTCATCACAAGATAAGACAAATGTACGGGCATCCTTGAAGAGAGTAGGCCAATGAAAACCCGATTGCAATACCTTGTGTGCTGTTCTATCTCCCGCATGGTGTCCTCCATATGCTTCGGAGTGGCACTTGCGTAGGATCTGTTCCTGTTCATGCTCAGGTACACAACGTCTAATAATACCATCTACTCCTTTATGGAGATGTGGGTCATCCCAAAAGTAATGCCTGAAATCGTAGAAGAACTTTTTCTTTTGCTAGTATGTGAAGCTAGGAGGTATAAACTTAGCAACAATATAATTAGCACAATCAGCATACCATGGAGCAGTACGAGAAGTATTTATGACAACTAGTTGTTCATCAGGAAAGCTATCATCAATAGGTTGTGGGTCATCCAGTATACTCTCTAACCTAGACAAGTTATCTACAACAGGGTTCTTAGCTCCCTTTCTATCAATAATATGAAAGTCAAATGCTTGCAGCAAGAGAACCCATCTAATAAGTCTAGGCTTAGCATCTTTCTTTTCCATAAGGTATTTGATAGCAGCATGATCAGTGTGAATAGTTACCTTAGAATCAACGATATAGGGTCTAAACTTATCAGAAGCAAATACAACTGCTAAAAATTCTTTCTGAGTAGTAGCATAATTTCTTTGGGCACTATCTAGAGTTTTACTAGCATACTGGATAACATTCAATTTTTTATCAACTCTTTGCCCTAAAACAGCTCCTACAACATAATCACTAGCATCGCACATAATCTCAAAGGGTAAATTCCAGTCAGGAGGCTGGACAATAGGGGCAGAGATCAATGCTTTCTTAAGTATTTCAAATGCTTCTAGACAATCACCATCAAAGACCAAAGGAATATCTTTTTGTAAGAGATTAGTCAGAGGCCTGGAGATTTTGGAGAAGTCCTTTATGAACCTCCTATAAAACCCGGCATGTCCAAGGAAACTTCGTATACCTTTGATGTCCTTTGGGCATGGCATCTTTTCAATAGCATCAACTTTACCTTTGTCAACTTCAATACCTCTTTCAGAAATTTTATATCCCAAGAAAATGCCTTCATTAACCATAAAGTGGCACTTCTCCCAATTCAAGACCTGGTTAGTGTCTTCACATCTCTGCAAAACTCGATCAAGGTTGCTTAAGCAATCATCAAAAGAAGTTTCGTAAGCGGAGAAATCATCCATGAAAACCTCAACAATCTTTTCACAAAAATCGGAGAATATAGCCATCATGCATCTTTGAAAGGTAGCAGGTGCATTACATAAACCAAAAGGCATACGTCTATAAGCAGAGGTACCGAAAGGACAAGTAAAAGTGGTATTTTCTTGATCCCCTTTTGACACGGGTATTTGAGAGAAACCGGAACCATCTAGAAAGCAGAAATGAGTATGTTTGGATAACCTTTCTAGCATTTGATCAATGAATGGCAAGGGGTAATGATCTTTCTTAGTAGCTTTATTTAACTTACGGAAATCAATTACCATCCTATAACCTGTAACTATTCTTTGTGGGACCAATTCATCTTTATCATTAGGGACAACAGTCATACCTCCTTTCTTAGGAACGCAATGGACATGACTTACCGACTGACTATCAGCAACTGGATAGATAATACTTGCTTCTAGGAGCTTTAGTATTTCCTTCCTTACCACTTCTTTCATCTTAGGATTTAACCATCACTGATGATCAATAACTAGTTTAGCATTTTCTTCCAATTTTATCTTGTGTTGGCATATAGTGGGACTAATGCCCTTAAGATCATCCAGAGTATATCCAATAGCAGCTCGGTGCTTCTTCAGAGTTTTCTATAATTTTTTCTTCTTCCTGCTCTGAAACGTTAGCACTAATAATAACAGGATATATCTTCTTTTCATCAAGATAAACAAACTTAAGATTATCAGGCAAAGGTTTAAGTTCAAACATGGGATCACCCTTGGGTGGAGGAGGATCCCCTAGGATTTCAACAGGCAAGTTGTGTTTCAATACGGGTCCGTGTGTAAGGAATATTTCATCTATTTCCCTTCTCTCATTCATATGCATATCATTTTCATGGTCTAGCAAGTATTTTTCTAAAGGATCGTTAGGTGGCACGTCAATAGAAGCAAGACGAATAATTTCATCTTTACTGGGTGCTGCCTTTTCAAGGGGTTGTCTACGAAATTTAGCAAAGTTAAAATCATGAGACGTATCCCCTAATCCAACAGTAACACTATCTTTCACGCAGTCTATCTTGGCATTAACAGTATTCAATAAGGGTCTACCAAATATAATGGGCAGAATGCATCTTGTGGGGAACTAAGAACAAGAAAATCAGCAGTGTATTTAACCTTCCCACACAAGACTTCAATATCTCTAACAATCCCAACTGGTGAAATAGTGTCTCTATTGGCAAGCTTAATAGTAACATCAATCCCTTTTAGCCCGACAGGTGCAATATCGTGCATAATTTCGTTGTACAAGTCAAGAGGGATAATACTTGCACTAGCACCTATGTCACATAAACCATGCTAGCAATGATCTCCTATCTTGACAGAGATAACAGACAAGCCTACAACCGGTTTATGTTTGTTCCTAGCTATGGGTTTGACTATTCTAGCAGACTCTTCTTGGAGGTAAATAACATGTCCATCTAAATCTTCTACCAAGAGATCTTTAACCATAGCAACACTAGGTTCAACTTTAATTTGCTTAGAGGGTGTAGGTGTTCGCGTATTACTCTTACGAACTACAGTTGAAGCTTGAGCATGATCCTTTATCCTAATAGGGAAAGGTGGTTTCTCAATATAAACGATAGGTATAACAGGATCAACATTGTAAGTGATAATATTTTCTTCAACTTTAATAGGTTCAACTACTTTTACTTCAATAGGGGGATGGTATTTAAACCACTTCTCCTTGGGGAGATCAACATGAGTAGCAAAAGATTCACATAAAGAAGCTACTATCTCAGAGTCAAGTCCATTTTTAGTGCTAAACTCACGGAAAACATCGGTATCCATAAAAGCTTTAACACAATCAAACTTAAGGGTCATACCTGACTCCTTACCTTCATCGAGATCCCAATCTTCAGAGTTGCGTTTAATCCTTTCCAATAAATCCCATTTGAAATCGGTAGTCTTCATCATATAAGAGCCAGAACAAGAAGTATCGAGCATAGAGCGATTATTATGAGAAAGCCGAGCATAAATTTTTTGGATGATCATTTCTCTTGAGAGCTCATGATTGGGGCATGAATATAACATTGACTTAAGCCTCCCCCAAGCTTGAGCGATGCTTTCTCCTTCGCGAGGCCAGAAATTACAAATATAATTACGATCACGATGAACCTGGTGCATAGGGTAGAACTTCTGATGAAATTCCAACTTCAGACGATTATAGTTCCATGATCCCATATCATTGCATCGCCTAAACCATGTCAATGCATCTCCCTTCAAAGATAAAGGGAAGACCTCCTTCTTGATAACATCCTCGGGCATACCTGCAAGCTTAAACAATCCACAAACTTCATCCACATAGATTAGGTGTAAGTCGGGATCTAGTGTTCCGTCTCCTGTAAAGGGATTTTCAAGCAGTTTCGCTATCATACTCGAAGGAATCTCAAAGCAAACATTTTCAATAGGTGCAGTAGGTTGAGGAGCAACTCTTTGCTCTTCTGATCGGGGTGAAGATACCCCGAACAAGCCCCTCAAAGGACTTTAAGCCATAGTAACAAGTGACAATAAATTTCAGCACACTATATAAATTTTTCCTTACCAAATTCCACTTACCAAAGGCGCTTCACTCCCCGGCAACGGCGCCAGAAAAGAGTCTTGATGACCCACAAGTGTATGGGATATATTGTAGTCCTTTCGATAAGTAAGAGTGTCGAACCCAACGAGGAGCAGAAGAAAATAATAGGCAGTTTTCAGTAAGGTATTTTCTGCAAGCACTGAAATTATAGATAACAGATAGTTTTGTGATAAGATAATTGGTAGCAAGTGACAAAAGGTAAAAGTAAATAAGGTGCAGCAAGGTGGCCCAATCTTTTTGTAGCAAAGGACAAGCCTGGACAAACTCTTATATAAAGGAAAGCGCTCCCGAGGACACATGGGAATTATCGTCAAGCTAGTTTTCATCATGATCGTCTGATTCGCGTTCGGTACTTTGATAATTTGGTATGTGGGTGGACTGGTGCTTGGGTGCTGCCCTTATTTGGACAAAACTCCCACTTATGGTTAACCTCTAATGCAAGCATCCACAACTACAAAAGAAGTATTAATGTAAACCTAACCATAGCCTGAAACATATGGATCCAACTCAGCCCCTTACGATGCAACACATAAACTAGGGTTTAAGCTTCTGTCACTCTAGCAACCCATCATCTACTTATTACTTCCCAATGCCGTCCTCTAGGCCCAAATAATGGTGAAGTATCATGTAGTCGACATTCACATGACACCACTAGAGGAGAGACAACATACATCTCATCAAAATTTCGAACGAAGACCAAACTCACATGACTACTAATAGCAAGACTTCTCCCATGTCCTCAGGAAAAAAAGTAACTACTCACAAGACATAATATTGTTCATGATCAGAGGGGTATTAATATGCATAATGGATCTGAACATATGATCTTCCACCAAATAAACCAACTAGCATCAACTACAAGGAGTAATCAACACTACTAGCAACCCACAGGTACCAATATGAGGTTTGGGTACAAAGATTGGATACAAGAGATGGACTAGGGTTTGAGAGGAGATGGTGCTGGTGAAGATGTTGATGAAGATAGCCCTCCCCAAGATGGGAGAGTTGTTGGTGATGACGGCGGCGTCTGGTCCCGAAAGCCCCCTTCTAATATTTTCCAGGTCAAAACACCTCATACAGGAGAAGATGGGCATCGGGGGCCTGCCGGCTGGCCCACAAGGTAGGGGGGCGCGCCCTGGGAAGGGGGGGCGCGCTCCCCACCCTCGTGGGCAGCCGGTGGCTCTCCTCGTGGGTATCTTTTGCCAGGTATTTTTTATATTTTCCGAAACGATGTTCTGTTGAGTTTCAGGGCTGTTGGAGTTGTGCAGAATAGGTTTCCAGAGTTTGCTCCTTTTCCAGCCCAGAATTCCAGCTGGCGGCATTCTCCCTCTTCATGTGAAGATTGTAAAATAATAGAGAAAAGGCATAAGTATTGTGAAAAAACATAAGACATGCCATAATGAAATAAATATCAACTTATAAGCATGATGCAAAATGGACGTATCAGCCTTCCACAACGTGCACAACCAAAACACCAACGACTGTTAGGAGCTCAGGGCCATCCGTGATGGACGCATCGGCCGACGCCCTGAGTGCAACGACCGGGGCTACGGCCGTGGAGGAAGCCGGACTGGGGGGCGATGGGACGACCGCGACCCCCGTCAGGAGTGGTGTAATCAGCCTCGTGAGGAACACTGGCACGATCAGCCTCGCGAGGGCGCCTGGAGGGACCATCCTCGTGAGGGTGCCTGGAGGGACCATCCTCAGGGCAAAGTCGGCCTCCCTCCGCTGCCACCGCCAAGGAAGAACGATGATACGTCTCCAACATATCTATAATTTTTGATTGTTCCATGCTATTATATTATCCTTCTAGGATGTCTTATGGGCTTTATTATACACTTTTATATGATTTTTGGGACTAACCTATTAACCCAAAGCCCAGTGCCAGTTTCTGTTTTTTTCCTTGTTTTTGAGTTTCACAAAAAAGGAATATCAAACGGAGTCCAATTGACTAGCCAATTTTTTTATGATTTTTTGTAGACCAAAAGAAGCCCCCCGAAGCAAAAGAGGTGGGCCAGGAGAGCCACAGGCTGCCCTCGGGGGTGGAGGGCACGCCCTGGGAAGGTGGTTGGGAACTCCTATTTCGAGGACGGCCCGTAGCTCCCCTTTACTTGGCCCCGACTCCAAAAAATCCTATAAATACTGAAACCTTCAGAAATTAAACTAGATTGGGAGTTCCGCCGCCGAAAGCCTATGTAGCCACTGAAAACCAATCTAGAACCGTTCTGGCACCCTGTCGGAGGGGGGGGATCCCTCTTCGGTGGCTATCTTCATCATCCCGGCGCTCTCCATGACGAGGAGGGGGTAGTCCACCCTCGGGGCTGAGGGTATGTATGAGTAGCTATGTGTTTGATCTCTGTCTCTCTCTCTCGTGTTCTTGAGATGGAACGATCTTGATGTATCACGAGCTTTACTATTCTAGTTGGATCTTCTTCTCCCCCTCTACTCTCTTGTAATGGATTGAGTTTTCCCTTTGAAGTTATCTTATCGGATTGAGTCTTTAAGGATTTGAGAACACTTGATGTATGTCTTGCACGTGCTTATCTGTGGTGACAATGGGATATCATGTGATCTACTTGATGTATGTTTTGGTGATCAACTTGCGGGTTCCGTGACCTTGGGAACCTATGCATAGGGGTTGGCACACATTTTTGTCTTGACTTTCCGGTAGAAACTTTGGGGCACTCTTTGAAGTTCTATGTGTTGGTTGAATAGATGTTTCTGAGATTGTGTGATGCATATCATATAATCATATCCCACGGACACTTGAGGTGACGATGGAGTATCTAGGTGACATTAGGGTTTTGATTGATTTGTGTCTTAAGGTGTTATTCTAGTACGAACTCTATGATAGATTGAACGTTACTACGGACTCTTGAATAGATCGATCAGAAAGAATAACTTTGAGGTGGTTTCATACCCTACCATAATCTCTTCGTTTGTTCTCCGCTATTAGTTACTTTGGAGTGACTCTTTGTTGCATGTTGAGGGCTAGTAATATGATCTAATTATGGTATCCTTATTGAGAGAACTTGCACTAGTGAAATTATGAACCCTAGGCCTTGCCTACTATCATTGCAACACCGTTTATGCTCATGTTTAGCACTTGGTACCTTGCTGTTTTTATATTTTCAGTTTACAAAAACCTATATCTACCATCCATATTGCACTTGTATCACCATCTCTTCGCCGAACTAGTGCACCTATACAATTCACCATTGTATTGGGTGTGTTGGGGGCACAAGAGACTCTTTGTTATTTGGTTGCAGGGTTGCTTGAGAGAGACCATCTTCATCCTAGACCTCCCACAGATTGATAAACCTTAGGTCATCCACTTGAGGGAAATTTTCTACTGTCCTACAAACCTCTGCACTTGGAGGCCCAACAATGTCTACAAGAAGAAGGGTGCGTAGTAGACATCAAGCTCTTTTCTGGCGCCATTGCTGGGGAGGTTAGTGCTTGAAGGTATATCTTTAGATCTTGCAATCGAATCTTTTAGTTTCTAGTTTTATCACTAGTTTAGTTTATAAAAGAAAACTACAAAAAATGGAATTATGGTTACCTCATATGCTTCATCTTTTTAATATCTTTCGTGAAAGTGATGGGAAGGAAAATTGTGCTCAAGTACTAGAAGAAGAATTACATAGAATTCTTGGCATAAAATATGTTCATGATGAGCATGATTGCAATGTTGTTAGTGTGAATCCTTTGAATATCCATGATGCTAATGATATGCAAAGCCACAAGCTTGGGGAAGCTATGTTTGATGAAGATGATATTTTTAGTACCCCAAGTTTTGATGAGCAAATTTATTATGATGAAATCATGCCTCCTATTTATGATGATTATATTGATGAAAGTGGATTTGGAGAGGTCATGACTTTATTTAGTGATGTATCTACTATTTTGGAAGAGGTTCCAATTGATTATGAGAACAAAGTTGCTATCTACAATGATTATTGTGATGACTTGTATGCTATTAAGAATAATGATAACCATGGAACTTGTCATCATTATTTTAGTTTTCAATTGGATTATGCTTCACATGATAGTTACTTTGTTGAGTTTTCTCCCACTTCTATGAATAAGAAGAATTTTGCTTATGGTGGGAGTAGTAAATTTTCTATGCAAGTAGATCATGAAAAGAATGCTTTATGTGCTGGTTATATTGTTGAATTCATTCATGATGCTACTGAAAATTATTATGAGGGAGGAACATATGCTTGTTGGAGTTGCAATAATATCAAGTTTCCTCTTTATGTGCTTAAAATCTTGAAGTTATGCTCGTTTTCCCTTCCTATGCTAGTTGATTATCGTTCCCATAAGTTGTTTTCTTACGAAATCCCTATGCATAGGAAGTGGGTTAGACTTAAATGTGCTATTCATATGCTTCATGATGCTCCCGTTATGTTTCAATTCTTATCTTTTATGTGAGCATCATTATGCCTAGCTAGGGGCGTAAAACGATAGCGCTTGTTGGGAGGCAACCCAACTTTATTTTAGTTTATTTGTTTTTGCTGCTGCTAGGGAATAAATATTGCATCTAGCCTCTGTTTAGATGTGGTTTCATGTTTTGTTTAGTGTTTGTTCCAAGTAGAACCTTTGGGAAGACTTGTGTGAAGTTTATGTGATGTTGCTGTGAAAAACAGAATCGTTAGCGCTCGCTAAAGTAGTATTCAGATTTTACTGGAGCGTGCTATTTAGTTGATTATTTTTTTAGATGATTACCAGACAAATTGCGCAAATTTACCGATTTAGTGTGAATTTTTTGGAGTTCCAGAAGTAGGCGAATCCTGCAGATTACTACAGACTGTTCTGTCTTTGACAGATTCTGTTTTTCGTGTGTTGTTTGCTTATTTCAATGCATCTATGAGTAGTATTGGGAAGTATGAATCATAGAGAAGTTGGAATACAGTAGGTTTAACACCAATATAAACAATGAATGAATTCATTGCAGTAACTTTGAATAGTGATTTGTTTTCTTATACTAACGGAGCTCACGAGAATTTTTGTCTAAGTTTTGTGTTGTGAAGTTTTCAAGTTTTGAGTATTGCTTTGATGGACTATGGAACAATGAGTAGCAAGGGCCTAAGCTTTGGGATGCCCATGGCACCCCGAGTAAACTTCCAGGACAATCAAAAGCCTAAGCTTGGGGATGCCCCGGGAAGGCATCCCCTCTTTCGTCTTCATCCATCGGTAACTATACTCCGAGCTATATATTTATTCACCACATGATATGTGTTTTGCTTGGAGCGTCAATTTATTTTATTTTGTTTTGCTTGCTGTTTGAATAATATCCCAAGATCTAAAGTTCTTAAATGTTAGATAGTCTTCACATAGTTACATAATTATTCAACTACTCATTGATCTTCACTTATATCTTTCGGAGTAGTTTTTTAATGCTCTAGTGCTTCACTTATATCTTTTAGAGCACGGCGGTGGTTTTATTTTCAAGAAATAGATGAACTCTCATGCTTCACTTATATCCTTTTGAGAGTCTACAAAAATAGCATGGTAATGTGTTTAGGCTATAAAACTAGTCTTCACATGATAGACATCCAATATCAATGTAGTAAAAACTTTCACACTAAGTGCATTGAATATGATGAGAAGTTGGATGCTCGATAATTGTTTTGAGATATGAGGATAGTGATATTAGAGTCATGCTAGTGGAGTTATTATGAAATTGAGAAATACTTGTGTTAAGGTTAGTGATTCCCGTATCATGCACGTATGGTGAACCGTTGTGTGACTAAGTTAGAGCATGAGGTATTTGTAAAGTGTCAACCTTTGTGTGGAGGTCAGGGGCGCATGATGGTTAACTCCTACCAACCCCCCCCCCCTAGGAGCATGCGTTGATTGCTTTGTTTTGATGACTCGTAGATTTTTGCAATAAGTATATGAGTTCTTTATGACTAATGTTGAGTCCGTGGATTATACGCACTCTCACCCTTCCACCATTGCTAGCGTCTCTCGTACCGTGCAACTTTCGCCGGTGCCATAAACCCACTATATATCCTTCCTCAAAACAGCCACCATATTGTTCCTCAAAACAGCCACCATACCTACCTATCATGGCATTTCCATAGCCATTCCGAGATATATTTCCATGCAACTTTCCACCGTTCCGTTCATATGACACGCATCATGTTGTCATATTGCCATTGCATGATCATATAGTTGACATCGTATTTGTGGCAAAGCCACCATGCATATTCTTTTCATACATGTCACTCCTATTTCATTGCACATACCGGTACACCGCCGGAGGTATTCATATAGAGTCATACTTTGTTGTTGTAGTCTCGAGTTGTAATATCGAGTTGTAATGAAAGTGTGATGATCATCATTATTAGAGCATTGTCCCATGGGAGGAAAGGCTGAATCTATAAAGCCCCTCCGCAAAAAAAAGCCAAAGAAAAAAAGGCCCAAAAAAAGGAAAAAAATGAAAAAAAGAGAAAAGAAAAAGGGACAATTGCTACTATCTTTTTCCACACTTGTGCTTCAAAGTAGCACCATGTTCTTCATTGTAGAGAGTCTCATGCTTAGTCACTTTCATATACTAGTGGGAATTTTCATTATAGAACTTGGCTTGTATATTCCAACGATGGGCTTCCTCAAATGCCCTAGGTCTTCGTGAGCAAGCAAGTTGGATGCACACCCACTAGTTTCTTTTGTTGAGCTTTCATACATATTTTGCTCTAGTGCATCCGTTGCATGGCAATCCCTACCCACTCACATTGATATCTATTGATGGGCATCTCCATAGCCAGTTGATACGCCTAGTCGATGTGAGACTATCTCCCTCTTTTTGTCTTCTCCACAACCACCTCTATTCCACCCATAGTGCTATGTCCATGGCTCACGCTCATGTATTGCATGAAAGTTGAAAGGTTTGAAAAGATAGAGTATGAAAACAAGTGCTTGGCTGAAATCGGGGTTGTGCATGATATGAATATTTAGTGTCATAAAGAGGGAGCATAGCCAACACTATATGATTTTGTAGGGATAACTTTCTTTAGCCATAGTATTTTGAGAAGACATGATTGCTTTATTAGTATGCTTGAATATTTAGTGTCATAAAGAGGGAGCATAGCCGACCGCCCTTCTTCGGAATCCCGGTATGCGGCTTCTTTGGGGGGGGGGGGTGCCCTTTGGTAACCCCGACGGAGCGTGGCGGCTCCCAGGCTGGTCGCTCGCCGTCGTCATCATCATCGGGAAGGACGCGGAGGAGCTCAGACTGGCATGGGGGAGAAGTCTCCCCCGCGCCTTCTCGGGTCGCCTTCGAGTCCGTCTTCCCCTCCCCCTGGCTCGACTCACTGGAAGATAACACCACCAAGGCCCCAGTGGGTGCTGACGGCACGAGCCATCGCTCGTTAAAAGCGGGCATGGCATCAGCAATATGTGCCCCATCCAGGCGGCGGTACAACGGAAGATGGGAGTCAGGAGGGTACCCTTGGTCCTCTGACATGAGAAGGAGGAGGACCATGCCCAGCTCCTCGTCGGGCAAGGCATCTGTCGGATTTAGGGTTCCGGCAAAACCCTCAAGGTTCAAACTCTGGGATGCGCACGAAGATCTCTCCTTCCGCCCTAGCCCTTCTACTCGACAGTTCTAGGTCTAGCTCGTCAGATCCAATGAACAAGAGACACAAGATTTATACTGTTTCGGGCCACCATTGTGGTGTAACACCCTAATCCAGTGTGTGTGGTGGATTGCCTTGTAGACAGAGGGAGAACTAGTACATGGATGAACTGCCTCCTGGGGAGAGGTGTTCTTGAGCTCGGGTGAGCTTGAGGTGTATGGCCTTCTATCTAATCAACTTGAGATGAGATCAACTATGTCTCTAATGAGATGATCCCAATGGTGGTGGCTAGTCCTATTTATAGTGGCCAGGGTTCTCTTCTCAAATATTGAGCGGGAAGGAATCCCACAACGGCCAAGTTTGAAGGGGAACAACTAGTACAAGTTATCCTGACAAAAGGTGGTCTTCGCTGCCAAAGGCTCCGGTGGTGACGCCACCGTGGGATTCGCAATGACCTCCGTCCTGCCGTCCTGCTGGTCTTGGTCTTGTTGCACTGATATGGAAACCTTTGCCTGACGCCTCGGGACTCCGCACCTGCACCTGCTCCTTTAGCATCGAAGAGGAAACTGGCGCTCTGTGCCTGCTGGCGCCCACCTAGCTTTAGTCGTCACCGCTCACATCATGAGGACCTCACGAGTTGTCCCTTCCCTTGATATCTCCGATCCTCACGAGCTGGCCTGGCGAGGCCGCCCCAGGAGTTGTCCCGCATCGTCCGCCTCATGAGGCTTGGCCCCTCGCGAGGGTTTTGGGTGTTGCTGAAGAAGTTGGTCCACACTAGGCCTCCTTGCGAGCCACGCTCTGGGCCGCAGGCAGGCAAGTCTGGGTACCCCCGTTCCCAGAACACCGACAGTAGCCCCCGGGCCCAAGGCGCGCTCGGGCTTGGCTTGGCGGCGAAGCCAAGGGCCAAGTGCGAAGCACCGTGGGCCCCAAAATCCCGCGGTCCTGACTGACGCATGGCGATTGACGGGTTGTGGGCGTCTCCACTTCCCCATATAGCCTCAATTTTCGCCCGGCCGGCGGCCACTGTTACCTTCTCGATTCCGCCTCTTCTGTCAGCGGCGCGCCCGACGGTTTTCTTCATATCTTGAACCTTCTTCCTCGGATAGATCCAACACCAAATCCCCCCGCCGCCATGGCTTCTGGTAGAGATGGTAAAGAGGGAGCGGGGCCCAGCGCCTCGGCCTGTTCAACGCCCACCTTCACGCCTGCCACCGAGCAGTCGGTGGTGATAAAGGAAGAGATGATGGAGAAGGTGCACCCGACGCTCGCCGCTGCCTCCAAGGAGTGGGGGGCGATGGTGGCCTGGCCTGCTTTGCGCGCTGCGATTGACAGGTCCGCCACCAAGGTCCCCCTTCATCTTCACGCCCTTTGGGCTGGCCTGATTCCTCCCTTCTCCGGCTTCTTCAATGTGGTGCTGTCGTATTATGAAATCAACGCCCTGCATCTTGACCCTCAATCCATCATTCTCCTCACCATTTTCGCCTTCGTCTGCGAGGCCATGGTGGGCATTGCTCCCTCCGTGGCATTGCTTCACCACTTCGTCTCGCTCCATCTGACGGACGCGCTCCAATGCTCTTGATGCGTGTCCTTCCAAACCATTGTCGCGACGGCCAACGCAGGCATAGATTTCGACCTTGAGCCGATTGTTCGCGGCTTCAGGAAGCAGTGGGTGTTCGTCGACGTCGGGGTGCGCAGCCCTCTACTGCTCCCGCCCCGGAGCCCGGCCACTCCGAGCTCTGGCGGGGGCCATGCGAGGCTTGCTAGCCCGAAGCTAGCTCCTGTTTGGTTCCGACTCGCTAGGCTGCGGAGGCTTGGTGTGATGGCACCGATGGTGGTGAGGGAGTTCATCCGGTGCCGCGTTGCCCCACTCCAGCGCCATTCTCGCCCGATGTGGGCCTTCTTTGGTCACGGGGACCGTATGAAGCTTCAGGCGCCTGCTCTTCCTTTTGAGGCATAGTGCACAATGCTCAAGATCCTGACAGGTGATTCATCATCGGCACGCCTACCGCAGGAGGGTTGTCTCTTGTATTGCTGCTCGAACAAGATTGAGTTTGTGAGGCAGATGCCTGCTTTCGATGAATGGGGGCTCCGCCCACCCGGGCTCACTAGGTCTCGCGAGAATCCAGTCTGTGTAGCCCCCTTGCTTGCAGCTGTTGAGGTGGTTGCCCCGAAGGTGGGTGCTGGGGGACAACCGCTGCCGTGCGCCGACGGCACTGTTGCCTCTGCTCCAACGCCTACTGACGTTCCTGAAGTGCCGCCCTCCGAAGTTCAAGGGAGTCGCCCCGAAGGAGCGGTTGGGGTGCAGGTGCCCCCGGATGCTCCTGAGGCCGAAGCCCCCATGGGCCCTTCGCGTCGCCTCGAGGGAGGTGCAGGCACATTGGGAGGCGCCTTGTGGGAAGGTGCCTTGGTTGTGCCTGACGTTGCCGACCGCTTCCGGGGCTTAGGCCGGCTCCAGCCGAATTTGGAAGTTCTTCGCTAGAGAGGGAGGATCCCTGGTGATGGCAACACTGCCCCCCGACTGCTGAAGCTGAGGAGGCTCATCACCATAAAGGAGTTAGTAGCTTCCTCTTTTAGTATCTTATGTGTTGCCTTCCTTCCTGACTGTGATTCCTCAGGGTCTCGCCTGTCAAGACCGCGATGCCCACCGAGGAGCGGTCCCCTGCGGCCCCGAGCCTCTCGCCTGCTCAGGGCACCCCTTGGCGATGCGCTTCCCTGGTTGTGAGGCCACCATGGGGCCAAGCGCACTAGCCTGGCGCCTTGACCCCGCATTCTTGTTGTTCCTTCGCCACGACCCCACCTAGGGGCTGGGGAGTGTGCCATGGGCTCCCCCCTTGGTTGTTGAACGTGCCGGGGCTACTTTGGCTCTAGCATCTTCTTTAGGTGGCATGCCCCAGCTCCTCCGGGCTCCGGCTGAGGCCCAAGAGATGCCTGGGGCTGAGGAGACACCGGCTCCTCCTCCGGGGGAGGCGGGTCTCCTCAGACTTCTTCAACTGCTCCTCGTGCCGAGGAAGGCCCTTGTCTCCTGCTCGAGTCAGTGCGCAGGAGCAGAGCTGCCCGCCACGAGCTTCTCCGGGGGCGGCGGACACGCTGGGACGGCTTGGGAAGGAGCTTGAAGGGGCTGACTTTTGTCTTGAGGCTAAAGGTCTTCAACTGCTGGACGAGTGGTGTCGGCTGAGGGTGGCCATCAACCTTGGGCACCTCCAGCACGAGAGCGCCGGCGCGAAGGTAGATGCGTCCCTAGCCGCCTCGTGAGAGGCCTGTGCCCGAGCTATGGAAGAGGCCCGGGAAGCTGATGTCTGTCATGAGGCCGTGGAGAGGCGCCTCCTGGAGCTTCAGGTCTTAAACGCCGACTTGGAGGACCGCACTGAGGTGCGTAGGGCTGCCCTAGCATCGATGCGGGGGATGCCCCTCGATGGGGCGGATGTCTTGAGGCGCGAGGAGGCGCTGATGTTGGAGGCCACGGAGCGCAGCCTGGAGCTTGAGCGCCTGGAGACGAGAGAGCGCCATGTGACCCTGGCTAAGAATGCCGTCTCCGCTCACGAGTCCAGGGTCCTGGAGGAAATCGACCGGAGGGTGGTGAAGGCCCGCGCGGACCTCACCGAGGGGTATAACTTGATGTTGAAGTTCCAGCGAGCGGAGACCGATGGGAGGACTGCCGCCCTTAGGACGAGGCTGAGGGAGGCAGAGCTCCGCGAGGGGGCTGCTGCGGCCGCCCAGTCTTCCGCCCAGGACGAAATGGCCTCCGCGCAGGTAGGGCTGGCCTTGCTTCGAAGACAGGTTGATGAGGCCGTTGTCCTTGCACGACAGCGCGAGGATGAGGACGACCACCGACTCGTGCTGCATCATGAGCATGGCCCCATGCTCTGGACCCTTCGATCGAGGGCGAATCGGACGTTGGGGACCATCTGCGAGGAGAACGCCCCTGACCCCCACATGGAGGACTATGCCGGTCACCATGTTTTCTTCACCGAGATCGTGACGCGCCTGGAGAACCAGTCCGTGAGGGCCCTCCATCTTGCCAAGGAGAAAAGCCGCGGCCTCCTGGGTCGCGCATTCTCGCAGGTCTTCCGCCACCTCCAGAACATTGATCCTGATTTTTACTTTGATGCAGCCATCGCCCCTGTGCCCGGAGCTGTCCGAGACAACTTGGCGCACTGGGTGGATGACCACATGGATGCCCTCGTCCAAGCCTTCGCCATCAATGATGATGATGCCGTGGTCTTGGCGGATGAAGGGGGCACAATTGAAGATGTCGGAGATGTGTCCAGTGATAGCATTGGTGGCGCATACGAGGGCGGCTTGGGCGGCTCTGCGAGTGATATGTCTGATTGAGCTCACATTCTTCTGACCTGCTCCTCCATGTGTAAACTTACAAAGGGCCCCGTGGGGTATGAGAACATTTTGATGGGGGGGGGGAGCCCCCAATGCGTGTAAACCAGTATTCCGCTTTCTTCCTTTTTGTTTGGTGATTGAACCCGAACCTGCGGCGTGAGCCCTTAAGCCATTCTAGGTTAGCTATTGTGGTACCTTATCTAAATCTTCCCCGCCTTCATGAGGGATATGAGGCCGTGGGACCGCCTTCCTCCTGAGGTGGTTAGTTGTCGCTCCATGCCGTAGGCCTTCTGAGCAGTGCTTGGCCCTGCTCCGGGGAACAGGACCAGTGGCGTTCCGCTGGCCACGGCAGGAGGCCTACGTGGCACGATTGTGGCACGTAGGCTGTTTCCCCGGGAGGGTCTTGCCGAGGTTGTAGTGATATGCCAAGTGGGATTGGCCCCCGGGCCTGAGTGCCCGGAGCAAGATTTTTGAGACGGCCAGAAGTGGCAAAATCTGGTAGAAATCAAAGAGAACTTCCCCCCGTTTTGGCAATAAGCGAGACTTCAAATTCAACTCGAAAGACACAGCGAATCCAATTACAAAAAGGAAGGCGAGGAAAGCAAATAGCCGCGTCCGGCTCCTATCTAGTCTTCAGTCTTCTCACCAGCGCGGAGCTAAGTGATGCCACTAGGACGTGGGAGGGAGCCCCCGAGGCTCGAGGACGACTCTCCGGAGACTTCGGGGCGTGTACAGCCCCACTCATTATTACGTGAGAGTGTCATGGGCGGAGATCTTCACATGCCAGAGCCTTACTTCATATCACGAGACGAGGGCCCCGCCTTGCGCCACCCTCGACCTCCGTTGGGGCGACCGAAAACCAGGACAAGACCAAGGAGGCGGAAAGGCGACGCCAGCGGCACCCTCGGCGACCACGGGCCCTCTGCTGGGAGGGGGGGAAGCTTGGCGAGGCTCGCCCCGACAGAGGACCTACTTTCGCATAATTCGCTGCTCCTCGCGCCGTTGGGGAGGCCGCGGCTCTAGGCCTTCTACATGCAGCCCCCAGCGTTCCACTCTAGTTGAGGGCGGGGCGGTCGCTCTTGGGTCGTCGACCATCGCCGTGGTTTGATTCACCTGCTGTCACACCCTGATTTTCATGCCACATTGCTTAAGCTAGTAATCATGCTAAAAATGTGGATTGACAAATTTTTTTGAGTGTTTTTGACTTTGCTTGATTGATTTTCTGTCTGCTGTTTGCTAGTGCTCTAAAAATCAAATAAATCCTCCAACTCTTATACCTCATCTCCTTGATCCAAAACCTTTTCCCACTGATCATGCCATGTGTATAGAACAATATAGTATTTTCTTATAAAAATATTTTGGCCAAATAGTATTTTCTAAAATTAGTTTTTCCAAAACCCCCTGAATTGAGGTTTGCACTACAAGTACCTTATTTAGGGTGTGAAAAATCTTTCAAAAGGTATATTTGAATCCTATTAGGTATAGGACTCCCAGAAACCACAAAATTATAATTTTAAAAGTTATTTTTATATTTTATTTACAAGCTTTTTCTTAAGGCCAAAAATGGTCTTAAATAGGGAAACATTATTTAATTATTTCAAAAATATTTGCCAAAATTCAGGGAAACTCATAGGACATATATTGTCCATATATAAGAGTTTCAACACATGGCCATGTTCAAAATATTGGTCAAATCCTTCCAAAACCCTTTCTGGATATTTCAAGCTTTTGAAATATTTACAAAGGAAATATTGTCCAAAAATTCCAGGGAAATTCTATCATGTCAAATATGACATATTTGATGATCTTGCAAAGCCTCATGCCTTGAAGATCAAGAAAACATCATCTAATCCCCTCAAAACCATTTCTGTCCATTTTGAAGTTTGAGCAACCTTACATTGCCAAACTCGTCCAAATCCTCTCAAACTTGGTGCACATGCTAGAATGGTCTAATAAGGAATCTAGACCAAATGGCACAAGCTTTGGAGTAGGGTAACTTGATCAGAATACCCCAAAACCATTTCTGTTCAAATTCAAATTTGAACAACTTTACATTACCAACTTTTTACCTGGGGCTTCAAACTTTGTGGGCATGATCATAACCCCAAATGATGACACTACACCTAGTGGTGCATCAAGGGGAGATGATTAGCTTGACTTAAACATGGCGAATCCATTTCTGTTGATTTCTAGGGTTCACCAAAGTTACATTGGCAACTTTGCCCAAATGAGCTCAAATTTGGTGGAAGGGCCTAAATGTATGTGACATTCCATCCTGTTAAGTCCCATGTCAATTGGAAGTCATTTGCTTGCCCAAAACTACATCAAACAACTTCTGCCATTTTACCAAAACCACTATTTTGCCCCCTTTTACTATTCTACTTGAGCTCAACTTTCTACCACAGCTTCTCCTAGTCATATTCTACCTCCAGTAACTCACCCATGCCTCATCTCAATCATTGGAGGGGGTAAAACCCCATTCTACTCTTCTGGACAGCAGCAATCTCCTTCTTTCTTACCTCCCTCCTCACTCTAGTGGCCCTCCAAGGCATCCAAGGCCACAACCCACTACTTTACTCTTCCCCTGACCCCCTAGACAACATTGGGCAAGGTGGACGCGACCAGAGCGGTGAGGACACGACCGTGCTGGCCATACGGGCGCTCTGGAGCGCGCTACAGTGCGCTCCCGCACTGTAGCCGCGTCCTGCCCGAGGCACCCGACAGCCTGGGGCGTTGGGATCGCGTCTCCCGAGGTGTCCTCGACGTCCGTGACCTGCAGACCTGTCGGCCCTATCCTCCCTTGCCCTCCTCCCTCCGCGAGCTCACCCGAGCGCGTCCGTGGACGCTGCCCACGGTGCACCACTACCACTCTATTTAGAGGCCCTCCCGAGCTCTCGTGTGGCCTCTTTCCACTTCCCCTCTCCACACGAACCCCTTGGACAAGCTCCCTCTCCCCTGGTGCTCTCTTCCCCTCTCCATGGCCGACGTGTCGCCGTCGGCCTCCTCCTAAATTCACTCCCTATGGCCTCCCCCTCCCATTTTTGACTCCACTAGGACACCTACAACCTCACCGCGGGTCTCTCCCGAGCTCCATTCGCTCCTCCCGGCGGCCGTAGCACTGAACCCATCATCGGCATCACCATCTTCCGCCATGGCCGACGCCGCCTGTGACTTCGACCTCCCCAGGGCCTAGGACCCGTCCAGGTGGTCGCGCCCCTCTCCCCCGAGCTCGCTCGTACTCAGGGCGCCCGCAGTCGTGCCCCTGCTCGCCGGGACGGGCCTGGCCTCGCTCCTCTGTTCCAGCAGCACGGGAAGGACGCGCGGGGAAGAAGGAGGCGGGCCGGTGGGACCGGCGACCCCATCGGTCAGCTTCTGCTGACGTGTCCAGCCGGACCCGCTAAGGTTAAGTGGAGGCGGGAATGCACTGGAACCTCCTCCCCTGCAGGAAGGCGCACTCACCGAATGCGCCATCGACGTCACCTCGCTCAAGCGCAGGGCTGAGCTACTGGGCTGAGCCCAGTAGCCGCCATTTAACTAAGACACGCCCGGTGGATGTAATAAGGGTAACTCCTTATTCTTTTCTTTTCCTGTAACTTCTAAAATCCATAATCAAATCATTTGAACTCCAAATTTGATGATTCAAATTTCCTGTAGTTTCTAAAATCATGATCTATCACATGGTACATCATGCACATTCTTCCAGAGACTTTTTCTTCGCAAGTATTTATGAAATGTCATTTTTTCCATTTCTGTGATGAACTTTAGAAAAATCACAGAGAGCTCAAATTTGATCCAAATGCCATGGTTCAAAATCGTAGATGCTTGTAATTTCGAAACTTAGTTTTGGAACATTTTTATTAATACTTTCTGTACCCCACCAAATAATGAGCCATTTCTTCATATTTATCAACTTTGCAAAATCCTAGGAGATTCATTTGAACTCCAAATCCAGTGAAACCAACTCCTAGATGCTTCTAAAATCATGACTTGTTAAATGGGTGCCTTTGCTCATTTTTCAAAAATACATTTTTGTACACTTCTTTCAAATCCATAAACCCCTTGATTCCATCATATTGAAATGTGCCAAACCATCCATTGATCATACTCCAATGAAACCACCTTGGTTATTTTTCATATGACCAGAGGTATCCTAGAAAAGTCCAACTCCTATTTTTAGAGCACTTTTATTTTTGCTTTGTTGTGTTGCTTATTATGATTGTTTCCATCGTTAGTTGACGAAATAAACGGGGTACCCGGAGATGGACCAGAAGGTTTGAAGACTTAGAAGGACAAGGCAAGCAGCCCTTTGACCATGTTTGAGAAACCTTTTTATGCATGTCTCATAGCACCTTATTATCAATGCATCGGAATCATGTAGAGGAGGTGACCACTTTGGTTGGTACCTTTGTTACTTTACTATTGGAACTTGCATCAAACATGACCCTACCTTCCTATGAGGGTTATGTGGGTGGGAGTAGAAAGATATATGCTATAGTAGTTGGCTACGCAAGATGGGTCAGGGTTATGCATTGAGTGAAACAAGTGTGGTAAGACATACTTGCAGATAACCCAGTGGGTGCCACTAATGCCCCTGGGAGTTGATGAGGAACTAGGGCACTACTTGGTGAAGAAGTAGTGTGCCGAGGCTTGATGAAAGTGTTGTTTACAGAGATGGATTAGATTTATGTGTGACTACCGTCCCAACTAAACATGCGCAACCACTCTACCCTTATATGGGAAAGGGCATTATTGATTACTTAGGCCGATACTAGCATGGTGCCCACATTACTAGTGACGGGAAGACTTGAGGTCTTTCCCGGGATGGGGTCGTGCTTGGATATGCGACCATGACTGTTTTCACAAGGCACCAGACACACCGTTGGTCCCTTCGTGTACGCATGACATTGAAAATAGGGCAAGTCCCATGATTTATTGTTTGTACTCGAGGGCTATGCACCAACAAGTGGACCCTATGTTAGTGTCGTCTAGGGAAAGATAGTGATCGGGTGCTTACCCCGGGTACTTGAGGTATCGCGGGTCGTGGATGACACGGAAGTTCCCTGGATCTTGTGGGTAAAGTGTGCAACCTCTGCAGAGTGTCAAACTATTCGAATAGCCGTGTCCGCGGTCAAGGACAGTTGGGTGGTGCTACTTAAACTATGTCCATAAGTTTCTGGAAAACAACACGGTTTGGTAAATCTGTAGATGTGATTGTGAGAAAGTCACGATGAGCGTGAGCAAGAGTTGTTCATGACTCTTTCTCGATATTGATGTCTGAAACCTCCTGATACTTGTTGCAGACACATGCATGTCCATGTTATATGTTGATCATACTTGCATATGAAAAACTAGCTTTCCGCAAAACTGCCAATTAGCAGTAGAGCCTTGCATAATTATTCTGTCATCACACTTGGGTTGCTTGCGAGTACATTCAAAGTACTCATTGGCTTGCCACTGGTTATTTTATTGGCCAAGCATGAGAGAACAGGATATGATGAAGATTCCTTGGTGACGAGCATGCGAGCTAGGACGCTTCCCAGTCAGAATGCCTGTAGGGTTAAGGCAGATGGCATGGGTCCAAGTTATTATTGAAGTTTTCCGCTGCGATGATATACTCAAGACTTGACCATAATGGTCCTATTTGTGTAATACGGTATGTATGGATGTAAGACTCTTGTTATTCAGCTTCTGTGTGTTCAGTGAGCATTGATCTCTGGGATCACTGTACACGTGCATTCGATGATCTCGACTCTTAAGTTGGGGTCCATGGTTAGCGTACGCCTGCTGCTGGGGTACATGTGGTGCTTTGTCGTCGTTGCTGAAGGGGTCCACGGCATCCCCGGGTGACTCACGGTAATATTCTTCCTCGTGAGCCTCGCCGTTCCAACCTGGCCCGTGGAAAGCATTGGGGCCCTCCCCGAACACGTATGCCAGGTCCACCATGCGGGGCACGTAGGCTTCGTCTATAACCCCACCAGGGATGCAGCCCGCGTGCTCCACGCCTTGACCCCTCGGTTACAACATCTGGTTTTGGCGCCCGCTGGGTTGAACCCCGTCGTACCGTCTCGAAGGACCGCCGGCGTCCGCTCTTGCCGGTGATGAGGTTGTTGCCATTGTAACGAGGGCACCGGCGCACCTGCCGGTGTCACCGAGTCTTCCAATCGTGCCGGGGGGTTGCAACGCCGGTCGGGGCCTCACCAGCGCCCCACCTGCAACCTGGGCGGGGGTGAGGAGGAGAACGGCGGTGCGCCTCCGCAAGCGCAGCCCAGTAGCTTAGAAACTCGCTCCAGCAGCACATCGCGGCCGCTCTCGCCCAGCCTGCATCGTAGCAGCTCTCGTGCCATGATGAGCGCAGCCGTCGTGTTTGCCTGCTCCCATCGGGTGTAAGGTGCCGTCGTCGCGGCATGGTTTGCAGAGCGCGCGGTGGAGCATGCGCGCTGAGACGCCCAAGCGGTGGCCGTCGGCTCGCGTCGTCCGTGGCCGGCGGCGTTGGGTGGTGCCGGGGCAGCTTGGAGCGCAGGGTTGAGGTCTCTGTGGTCGGGCGGCGCCGGCTGCGCTGGCCAGGTCGCCCAGCGGTTGGCATGAGCCCCCTGGTCGTCGGCCATCAGGATGCGGGGTGACGACGGTGTGGGCGACAAAAGAACAGATCTGGCACACCCCTACCTGGTGCGCCAAATGTCGGATTTAGGTTTCCGGCAAAACCCTCAAGGTTCGAACTCTGGGGTGCGCACGAAGATCTCTCCTTCCGCCCTAGCCCTTGTACTCGACAGTTCTAGGCCTAGCTCGTGAGATCCAATGAACAAGAGACACAAGATTTATACTGGTTCGAGCCACTGTTGTGGTGTAACACCCTAATCCAGTTGTCAGATTACGGGCTCCGCAAACCCAAGAAGTTCGAACACAAGGGCTTGAACGAAGATCTCTCCCACTCACATCTACCTAGCACCACACCCTCGCCCGGTGGTGATATTCAAGCAAGCAACAAGTAAAGGCACACACGAGTTTACCTAGGTTCAGGCCGCCTTGCGGTGTAAAACCCTACGTCCTGCTTGGGTGGATTAGCCTCAGAAGGGCTTGAGTATGAACAAATAGAGTGGTTCCTGAGCTCAGGAGGAGAGCTCAGAAGGGTCAGGAGGCAAGTGTTCTTGCTCCTTGGTGTGAAGGCGGGGTTAATCAGCTTGCCTCCACAGTGGAGACCCTAGCTACTTATATAGGCGGCTAGGGTCCTCTTCCCCCGAAATGTTTAGGCGGGAAGGGATCCCACAACGGCCATTTTGAGAGGGAACACAAGGACGCTCCTATCCTGACAAAAGCGGTCTTTGCCTGCAAAGAGATCAGACGATGACGCGGTGGTGGGCTCAGTGGTGACATCCTCCCTGTTGTCCTTGCGGTCTTTGGTCTTTTTGCACCGAAGGGGAAACCTTTGTCTCGCCCCTCGGGAACCTGCGCCTGTGCTGTCTCCTTTGCACCAAAACGACAACTACGTTGCTGGCATGCGCTGGCACCCACTGGCGTGGTGCGTCACAGCTCACGTCACTGCCTCCTCCTGAGGCAGGCTTGGCCTTGGGTTCTCCGCCCCTCCGGAGCAGCCTAACCGGGGCCGCTCCTGAGGGGGTCTTGGTGTCGTTCTCCTCGCGAGGCCTAGCCCCCTCGTGAGGGTCTTGAGCAGTTGGTCGATCAGCTGGGCCGTACCAGGCCATAGTAGGAGCGCGTCGCGGCCCACAGGCAGGCAAGTCTGGCTACCCTGGTTCCCAGGACGCCGACAGTAGCCCCTGGGCCCAAGGCGCGCGCGAAGTTGGCTTCGGGGCGAAGCCTTAGTCGAGGACGAAGCACTGCGGGCCCCAAAGACCGCGGGCCAGGCTGGCACGTGATGGTTGGATGGGATGTGGACGACTCCGCTCCCCATGCAACCTTGGTGACTGTGCGACTTGACAAAAGGGACTATCTTCGCTGCAGAGGATTTATCGCTTCCTTTCCTTCCTGCTCAGACCCCCTTCTCCGTCGCCCCCAGCCTTCCCAAATCGCATGCATCCTCCAGTGCCTCCAGCAATGGCGAAGAAAGGCAAGGGTGCCGCGCAGGCGTCCGGATCTGCTTCGTCCACCGAGGCGGCGCTCGAGGAGTCCACCATCACCGAGGAGGGGGACTACTCGAAGGTCCAGTCTTTCTTGTCGAGCGACCACAACGAGCATGGCCCAATAAAGATTTGGGTTGGGTCCACCGCGGTGCGGACCTTGCCGAAGTCTTGCTACCCCTTCTTCCTCCACAGCATCTCCGTCGGGCTCGTGCCACCCTTCTTGGAGTTCTTCTACGCCATCCTGAATCACTACCAGGTGCATGCCCTCCACATCTAGCCTAGCTCCATCTTCGTCCTGTCGCTCTTCGCCTTTTACTGCGAGGCGTGTGTGGGGGTGAAGCCGACTGTCGCCCTCTTCCACCATTTCTTCTCCGTGCGGCGGTATGACGAGGGTCTGTGCTTGCGCTCTGTCTCCTTCATCTTCCAGTGCCAGGGCTGCAGGTTGATGACAACCGAGAAGATGATAGACACCCACCGGAAGAGGTGGGTCTATCTGGATGCCCAGTGTATTCACCCGCTGCTGACGCTGCCTACCGCCCGTCCAGAGAAACGCGCCTGCTGGAGCTACGCGAAACTCAACGACCCCCTTGCCAAGCATGTCTTGGCGAGGATCGAGGCCGACCTGGGCTCGAGGCTTGAAGGGGCCCAAATCGTGAAGCAGTTTCTGAGGCAGCGGCTGGCGCCGCTCCAGGCACACTCGCGCCCCATGTGGGAGCTGATGGGAGATGATGACAGGCTTCAGCCGCGCTCGGGGATGCTGGCTAAGGTCGACCTGGACCTCATCTGGAGCGCTCTCCTAGGGATGGTTCCTGAGGACCTCTCGGGGGCCCATCTGCCGCTGTACAGCCGTCCTGACAAGGCCGAGCTACTGAAGGCCGTGTCAGGCTTTGGGGTGCCCGTGTCTGCTGCGCGAACGGTCGACGTGTCCTCCGGTGTCGAGGAGGGGAGCGAGGAGGAGGAGGACTCGGAGGAGACCCTGGGCGACGGGGACCGGGTTGGCGAGGAGGACAGCTCCGAGGCGTCTGCTGAGGAAGTGGCACCAGGCATTGACGCTGCTGGGCGGCCCCAGGTAACCACTCCGCGTCGATCCGGGCGTGCTGCATCCGGAGGGAGCAATGAGGCGACCCCGCCGAGGAGCGCCGTGCCAATGAAGCCGGTGACCGCAACCGCGTGCAAGTCCGTGGCTTCACGCCTTGCCAGCATCCGAACTGCTGGCGCGCCCGTGGCACCGGCGGCCGCGGCCGACCTGCTGATGAAGAGGAGGGCGCGCCTCGCCTCCAATGAGTAAGTGTGCAGTCTCCCGTCATTCCTTGATCGATGTGTTCCTGACATATTTCTCTTGGCGCAGCAGTCTGGGTGGCGTGATGAAGAAGGCGAAGGGGGAGGCCACGCCGCGGTGCCCCGCTCCACCTGTTGCTGCTGTTGCCGCGGATAAAGGTGCCGTAGCCTTGCGTGCCTCGGCTGGCGAGGCTGCTAAGCACGCAGTGGAGGTGTCGCCTTAGGGCGTCGTCGCTCCTTGCGAGGTCGCGATGGCTCCTGCTCACTCCGCTCCAGCGAGGGGAGCCGAAGCCACCGAGCCCCTAGTCGAGCAGGCGATCATGATGGCACCCATCCGCTAGCCGGTGCAGCCTGGCCCTGAGACCTTGGAGGCAGCTTCCGCTGCGCTGGGTCGGCTTCGCGCCGATCTTCTGGTTGGTGATGGCCGCGCGATGGAAGGACGCCTGGGCCTGATCTCTGGGTGGTTCCTGGCACACGAGTCCGCGCGGGCCTCCTAGAGCCAAGCCTCGGAGGCCGCCGCCAAGGGTCAGGTGGAGGCCGCGGCAGCCGTGCGGGCACGCGACACCGCGCAAGCCATCGCAACATACTTCGAGAAGCGCTGCCACAAGGTGGAGAGTAAGCTGAAGGCCCTTCGCGAGAATGGCACCAGGCGCGCCCTGGAGCTCGAAAGGTTGGAGAAGGAGCTCGAGGCACAGAAGGCTGAGATGTCCCGGCTGCAGCAAGAGCAGCTCGCTGATCACGCGAGCCTGGAGAAGCTGAAGGCTGAGGCCGAGCAGGCCAAGGCGACCCAAGCTGCATGCGACAAGGAAGACGCCCTCACGGCCTCGGCAGCAGTGGGTCGCGAGGCCCTCACCGCCATCGAGCTCGAGGCCCGCACGACATTGCAAATTGCCTACGGGGATGGGTTCGAGAAGCCGCTGGCCACCCCGGAGGATGGCCCCGCCGGGCTCCTTGCCGCGCTCGTGAAGACCCTACGCGAGGTTGCGGCCGCGATCGGCCAGTTAGCAGACGTCGAGAGTCGCACGCTCCTTACCTTGGCCCTGACGCGGGTGTGCGGCCACCTCTGTCTCCCTGACCCCACCCTTGACCTGGCCTCGCTGTCCGAGCCCGTGACCGCGAGTGTAGAGGGCGCGGCTGTCAAGGCCCAGTAGGAGAAGGTCAAGGGGCTAGTGGAGGCGTTCCTCCGGGTCGCTGTTGCCGCAGCCGAGGAGGCGAAGGCTGGAAATGGCGCGCTCGGCAATGTCTGACATGTTCCCTGTCAGGATGAGAGAAATGCAAGTACCTCGGGGAGGCGTAAGGACTCGCTTGAATTTGGAGAACTTGATGTTATTGTAATAACTAGACTTGAACTTAGTGATTTCCGTGCTTGCTTCCCTTCATGTTTGCTTAGGTGCTCTGCGTCGGCAGGGCCCAACCCCGCGCATACCTCGATCGCCATTGAGCCCTCCGGGTGACCGGGGTTATCATAATAACTAGGCTCAAGGAATGAGGGGCTATGTGGCTAGTGAGGCCCGTGGGTCGCGATGCCCAGGGGTCCCCCTTAATGCTCAAGCGATCCCGTTTGCATTCTGCTTCGGCAGCGCCCAACCCCGCGCATACCTCGACCGCATTGAGCATCGTGCTCAAGAAGTGAGGGGCTATGTGATTAGTGAGGCCCCTGGGTCACGATGCCCAGGGGTCCCCCTTGACATGCGAACGGCTATCATGAGGGAGAACGAGCACCATAACTTGCTCACGAGCCTTTGCCTAGGATGGGAGCACGAGAAAGCCAGGTGTCTGGGCACCTGGTAGGGTGGCGTCTACCAGGCATGACCTGAGCATAGCCCCCGTGCCTAGCCCCCCTCGCGACACCCATCCAAGGAGAAGCTGTGAGAGTCGTGAGCTGAAAAGCTCCCTGAGGTTGGTGCGACCGCTGGGGGCCGCCCTCAGTTGTGTATAACAAGCGCGTAGCATAGAGCTACCACACTTGTGCGGAGTGTGGGCATAACCGTGCCTCGGTCATAGCGGCCAGTGTGGAGCTTGGTGCTTTCACTGGTTCGTGGGCAAAATCGCTCCCCGGTTGGTTCTGCCAGCGCGGAGCATGGTACTTCCAATGGACCATGGGAGGGAGCCTCCCATCGGGAGAGACTCTGGGGCGTGTACATCCCTGTCCTAACACGTGGCTTGCATGACAGGACAACCAAGGTGTATATGGGCCCTTCTCAGGATGAGCTGAACAACTTTGAGGAAGTTCTCGTGAGCTTACGCATCACCCACGAGACCCTACCCTGTGGCGTGTTGCGCCTGAGTCTTCTTCTGCAAAATGTGAAAAGAGATGCGATGTGTCGACCTGCACCGAGTGCATCTCTAGAGGGCATCGCATGAGAAGGCCGCAGCACCAACGACCCCATGAGGTGACATTAGCGGGACCGGCCCGTAAGACAGAGCTCAGCCGCTAGATTTATCGACGCTGCATGGACGGACCCGAGCACAGATGTCGTGCCCAGTCTTCTCATGCAATAGTCCAAAAAAAAGATAACCGGCGTGCGGTTCCCACGTGAGCGAGGCACCTACCACGGGCCCCCACTTACCCATCCACGATTAGGCCATGCGAGAACAAGGCACCAAGGACCACGGGAGGTGACGTCACGGGAATGGCTCGCGAGACAGAGCTCAACCCTTGGATTTAGCGATGCTGCAGGGACGGGCCCGAGCACAGACGCTGTGCCAGTCCTTAATCATGGGGCGGTCGCAGGCGGGCTCGCAAGGGCTCATGACCTTAGTGGCGGTGAGAACGCCAAGCATATAGATAATGCAAGTAGGAGGAAACAACTAGCCTTGATTTATGCGCAAAAGAGACAGCTGTGGGGGTGAGCCCCCAGCAGCTCGAGGATGATGCAACCCGGGGGCGCCCTCGATTGAATACCTGAGATATCACCTGATACTTGTCAAAGAAGAGTTGGGGTAGCTGAAGACGCGAGTCGTGCAGGTCACTCCTCAGGATCGCCGGGCTCCGGAGGCCTAGGGGATCCGAAGGCCCTCAGTGGTCACGGGGGTCCGGCTCCTGCTCCGTCAGGACCGCCTGCCAGTGAGCCTCCTGAGCCCCCAAAGCCTACCGCGTGAGGCACTGGAACATGGCAGCTATGTTGCGAAAGCCGAAGAGCATGCGAATGTAACTGCAGGGGAGAGTCCTCCTCCAGCCGACAGCCGTCGGCCAGAAGGGCTCCAGAGAAGCGGCTCGGTTGAGGCCTGCCATGTCCACATAGACACGGAATTGGTTGCTTGAGTTGCGGGCAGGTGAGCTTGGCACCGTGCGGTTGCGCCCACCGTGCATGAGTCTTGCGTACTAAAGTTCCTCGGTAACCTGGTCGATGAAGTCTTGAGACCCCAGTGCTGTATGGCTACCGCCGGGCTCACAAAAATGCGCGTCGAGACACGAATGTAGGTGGTGCCCGAACACCTCCCTCATGATGCTGGTCAGACCAGAGGAACTCCAGAGGAGAGCCCCCGAGCCCGTCCTAAGAGGGGCGTCGGGCGCACCTCCCTATGCGAGGGTGGAGGGCGCATCGTCGGCAGGCGCGGGTCCTGAGGTGGGGCCGTCAGCAGCCCCTGCGTCCTGAGGTCCGTTTGCGGGCAGGTTCTGCGGTATGCAGGGCGAAGACGGCTCCATCCTCGTCGGAGCTCTCGACCGCTGCAGTCTGGTAGGCGCGCTCCAGGGAACACACTGCTTCCTTCACGTTGCAGGCGATCGTGATGACCCCGCCTCTCCCGGGCATCTTGAGGACGTTGTAGCCGTGATGGGTCGCCGCCATGAACTTGGCGAGGGCTGGATACCCTAGGATGGCGTAGTACGTGAGGTGACTGTTGGCGACAACGAAGTTGATGAGCTTGGTGTGATAGTTGTCGCGATCACCGAAGGTGACAGGGAGGCGGACTTTCCCCATCGGGAGTGTGGAGCCATCTGTGACTCCGTAGAATGGCTTGGTTGGGTGGAGCTGATCGTAGGGGACTTCGAATTTCTCGAAGTCCGGACGGAGAGGACGTTGAGCCCTGCTCCACCGTCGATGAGGGTCTTGGTCACGAGGACGTTGGTGATGGTCGGAGTGCAAAGCATCGAGAGAGTGCCTGGGGCTGCGATGCACTTGAGCTGGTCCATGGGGTCGAAGGCGATGACTTGCTTGGTCCACCTGAGGTTGCACGCGGCGTCAGGCCTGGGGAGCGCCGCATTCACCTCACGAGCGAACTGCTTGAAGATGCGGTGGGAGGCCGGAGCGTGGGCTCCTCCCAGGAAGCATGCAACCGTGCGTGGCTCCTGAAAGCCCCCTGCTTCGTCTCCCTAGCGGTCGTCGTTGTTCCTTCTTGGCGGTGGTGGCAGCGGAGGCAGGCCCGCATTGCCCCGAGGGCGTCCCTCACGAGGCTGGTCGTGCCAGGGGGCATCATGAGGCTGCTCCTGCTAGCGGTCTTCACGAGGTTGGTCATGCCATCGTTGGCACGAGTTCCTGCCGTCCCAGCGTCCTGCACCACGGCCCCCTCCGCAGCCGTAGCCGCGGTTGTCGCGCTCAGGACGCTACCCGATGGGCCCGCCGCGCATCGCCCTGAGCTCTTGGCAGTCGTTGGTGTTGTGGCTATGAACATTGTGGAAGACGCAGTACGGACAGTTGTCTCTGGGGGGTCGTTTTAGCCGCAGCCACGCTTCACTTCTGGCTCCGCAGCCAACATGACGGGTCCCTTGCGCTTTGCTTCCTTGGCCTTGGCCTTCTTGTCATCAGCCTCCGCTTCAAGCAACTCCAGAAGAGAGAGGCGGCCTTCCTCTGCCCTGGCGCACTTTACCGCGAGGTTTAACATCTCGAGGGCCATGCACAGGTCCTCGTGGATGGCGAGCTCCTCCTTCATCCCGACGTCGCGGACACCGTCGGAGAACGCCGAGATGATGGCCTCGTCCAAGACCCTGGGGATCTTGAGGCGCACGGTGTTGAAACACTAGATGTACTTCTACAGGTTCTCCCCAGGTTGCTGCTTCACGCGGCGCAGATCCGGGGCCGCCGGGGCTCGGTCGCGGGTACCTTGGAAGTTGGCGATGAAACGCTCACGAAGCTCCCCCCAGAAAGAGATGGATCCTGCGGGGAGGTTCAAGAGCTAGGAGCGAGCTTCGTCCTTGAGGGCCGTGGGGAACCAGTTCGCCATTACCTGCTCGGTGCCGTTGGACGCCTCGATGCTCAGCTTGTAAAGCTGAAGGAACTCTGCGGGGTCGGCGGTGCCGTCGTAGCACGAAGGCAGATCCGGCTTGAACTTGGCGGGCTGGACGAGGCGCCACAGCTCTGGAGCTAGGGCGCGACATCCAGCCACGCTCATGATTGCAGGCGCCCCGTGCGCCTACGGTGGTGGTTCCTGGGGTACAGGCGCCACCACCTCATGTTGTGTGCGATTCTGATGCTGCGGAATGGGGAGCCCGCGAGCTTCTGCCTGGGGATGCAGGACCACCTGGCAGCTCTCCTCATCGCGCGCAGGGGCCCTACAAGACTGTTTGCATCGTGGAGCCTCGTGTCTGAGCCCCTGGCCGGCGCCATGCAGTGGAGGTGGAGCCGGGACGCCGTGGTCCACGTTCCCCGCCATGAGCGACGGAGGATGGGAGGAGTGGGTCGGTGCAGGTACCTTCCCAGCGGTGTTGATGAGCTCGGTGATGCGGTGGAGCCACTCATCGTAGAGGTCGTCCGTTGGACGGTAGCGTAGGAGCTCCCGCGCCATCAGTAGCACAGGCTGCTGGTAGACCAGCCCACGGCAGATCAACGAGGACGATGCCGCGGCCGGCGAGGGTGATGGTGTCGCCGTGCGGCCGTCGCACCGCACGGACAGCGGCAGCGACGAGTCCTGCTGCTCGTGGATGGCCGGGTTGGTGGCGGTGTTGGCGACCGACGAGTTGGGGTGGGGGAGCGGTGCACCATTTCCCGCGGGCGCCGTCTGAGCGATGTTGGTGGCATGGCGGGCGGCGCGCGCTCGGCGTGTGTGCACCATGGCGGTGAAGCGAGGTCGACGAACGAGAGCGGGACGAGGTTGTCGGAGAGGCGAGATTTCGACACACCCCCTACCTGGCGCGCCAAATGTCGGATTACGGGCTCGGCAACCCCAAGAAGTTCGAACACATGGGCGTGAACGAAGATCTCTCCCACTCACATCTACCTAGCGCCACGCCCTCGCCCGGTGGTGAGATTCAAGCAAGCAACAAGTAAAGGCACACACGAGTTTACCCAGGTTCAGGCCACCTTGCGCTGTGAAACCCTACATCCTGCTTGGGTGGATTAGCCTCAGGATGGCTTGAGTATGAACAAATACAGTGGTTCCTGAGCTCATGAGGAGAGCTCAGAAGGGTTAGGAGGCAAGTGTTCTTGTTCCTTGGTATGAAGGCTGGGTCAATCAGCTTGCCTCCATAGTCGAGACCCTAGCTACTTATATAGGCGGCCAGGGTCCTCTTCCCCCGAAATGTTTAGGCGGGAAGGGATCCCACAACGGCCATTTCGAGCGGGAACACAAGGACACTCCTATCCTGACAAAAACGGTCTTCGCCTGCAAAGAGATCAGACGATGATGCCGTGGTGCGCTCAGTGGTGACATCCTCCCTGTCGTCCTTGCGGTCTTCGGTCTTGTTGCACCGAAGGGGAAACCTTTGTCTCACCCCTTGTGAACCTACGCCTGCGCTGTCTCCTTTACACCGAAACGGCAACTGCGTCGCTGGCACGCGCTGGCACCCGCTGGCGTGGTGCATCACTGCTCACGTCACTACCTCCTCCTGAGGCAGGCTTGGCCTTGGGTTCTCTGCCCCTCCAGAGCAGCCTAACCGGGGCCGCTCCTGAGGGGGTCTTCGTGTCGTTCTCCTCGCGAGGCCTAGCCCCCTCGCGAGGGTCTTGAGCAGTTGGTCGATCAGCTGGGCCATACCAGGCCATAGTAGGAGCGCGTCGCGGCCCGCAGACAGGAAAGTCTGGGTACCTTGGTTCCTAGGACGCCGATACCAGTGTGTGTGGTGGATTGCCTTGTAGGTAGTGGGAGAACTAGTACATGGATGAACTGCCTCCTGGGGAGAGGTGTTATTGAGCTCGGGTGAGCTTGAGGTGTATGGATTTCTATCTAATCAACTTAAGATGAGATCAACTCTGTCTCCGATGAGATGATCCCAATGGTGGTGCCTAGTCCTATTTATAGTGGCCAGGGTTCTCTTCCCAAATGTTGAGCGGGAAGGAATCCCACAACAGCCAAATTTGAAGGGGAACAACTAGTATAAGCTATCCTCAAAAAAGGTGGTCTTCGCTGCCAAAGGCTCTGGTGGTGACGCCATCGTGGGCTCCGTGATGACCTCCGTCCTGCCGTCCTGCTGGTCTTGGTCTTGTTGCACTGATATGGAAACATTTGCCTAACACCTTGGGACTCCGCGCCTGCACCTGCTCCTTTAGCACCGAAGAGGAAACTGGCGCTCTGCGCCCGCCTAGCTTTAGTCATCACCGCTCACATCATGAGGACCTCGTGAGGTGTCCCTTGCCTTGATATCTTCGATCCTCACGAGCCGGCCTAGCGAGGCCGCGTCCTGCGTCGTCTGCCTCGCGAGGCTTGGCCCCTCGCGAGGGTCTTGGGTGTTGCTATAGAAGTTGGGCCACACTAGGCCGCCTTGCGAGCCACGATCTAGGCCACATGCAGGCAAGTCTGGGTACCCCCGTTCCTAGAGCGCCGACATCATCTGGGCGAAAGTGGAGGTCATCACCCTCATACATGAACTTCCACAATGAGTGCGATTGGAGCGGAGCCAGGCGCTGCATCAGGAACTCCTTAATAATCATTGCCCCTGTCAGCTTCTCCGCCTTCGGGTCATCAGGCTTTAGCTCAGCCATCATCCTTGCCAGTAGCTGCTCAGCCCGAGGGTCATTGAGCTTCGCTCTGTTCCACCCCTCGTGAGATGCGGGCACCTTTGTGGGTAGCGTCAACAACGGGTGGGCAATCTTCGCATCCATGAGAACCCATTTGTTCCTGAAGCCCTCCACTTTCTTCCCGGCTCTCGAGATTGCATTGGCCCCATTGGCCGCAATGAAGTTGACACATCCCGAGCACTAGCCCTCCTTGATCCGGAGGTAGAAGAAGTGGCGAAGCAATGCCACGAACGACATCACCCCCATGAATGCCTCGCAGTAAAAGGCGAAGATGGACAGAAGGAGGACATAGTTGGGGTGAAGATGAAGGCATGAAGGTTATAATGGCGGAGGACGGCGAGGTATAAGTCAGAGAAGGGCGGAACAAGCCCCGTGAGGACACTGTGCATGAAGAAAGGGTAAAAAGTGCTGCCTGAGGGCTCCGACACGGTGGAGCCTGCCCGGAGCTCAGGCTCCTTCCCCTCATCGCTGCCACCCATTGCCATCAGGTGCACGGTGGCTTGTTTCTTCTCTGAGACTGTGGGCGCGCTCAAGGCGGGCTCGAACCAGGATGGCAAGCGAGCGGCCTTCACCTTGTCACCATCGACTACAGACTCGGGGGAGAAATCGGGCGGATCTAGAGACTCTTGGGGCAGGAAAGAGAAGGGGGTCTAGAGCAAGACGAAGGAAGGTAATGAAAACCCAATAGAGCTCGCCAGCCTTTTGTTAGATGAGGGCAGTTGCCGAGGCAGCGTGGGGGAAGCGGAGACGCCCACGTCCAATCAAGTCGCCATGCGTCGACCAAGGCCGCAGGCGATTGGGGCCTGTGGCGCTTCGCCCTTACCCCCTTTGGCTTCGCCTCAAAGCCATGTCCGAGCACGCCTTGGGCCCGGAGGCTACTGTCGGCGTCCTGGGAACGGGAGTACCAAGACTTGCCTGCCTCTGGCCTGTGACGTGGCTCCATCAACGGCCTGGTGCGGCCCTGATACGTCTCCAACGTATCTATAATTTTTTATTGTTCAATGCTATTATGTATGATGTTTTGGATGTTTAATGGGCTTTGTCATACACTTTTGTATTATTTTGGGACTAACCTACTAACCCAAAGGCCCAGTCCAGATTGTTGTTTTTTGTCTGTTTCAGGGTTTTACAGAAAAGGGATATCAAACGGAGTCCAAACGGAATGAAACCTTCGGGAGAGATATTTTTGGAGAAAATCACGCACGGGAGACTTGAGAACCACGTAGTAGGGTTTACATGGTGCCCACGAGGGTGGGGGGCGCGCCCCTGACTTGTGGGCCCCACGTATGGCCTCCAGTGCCCTCCTTGCTCCTATATATGCCTACGTACCCCGAAACCATCAAAACAACAGAGAAACCCTAGTTCCACCGCCGTAACCTTCTGTTCCCGTGAGATCCCATCTTGGGGCCTGTTCCGGAGCTCCGCCGGAGGGGGATCTTCCATGGAGTGCTTCTACATCATCATCATCGCCTCACCATGAGTTTTGAGTAGTTTACCACAGGCCTTCGGGTCCATAGCTAGTATCTAGATGGCTTCTTCTCTCTCTTTGGATCTCAATACAAAGTTCTCCTCGGTCTTTGAGGAGATCTATTCGATGTAATCTCTTTTTGCGGCGTGTTTGTCGATATCCAATGAATTGTGGGTTTATGATCAAGATTATCTATGAGAAATATTTGGTTCTTCTCTGAACTCTTTATGTATGATTATAATATCCTTGCAAGTCTCTTCGAATTATTGGTTTGGTTTGTCCTACTAGATCTATAGTTCTTGCAATGGGACAAGTGCTTGGCTTTGGGTTCAATCTTGCGGTGTCCTTTCCCAGTGACAATAGAGGTAGCAAGGCACGTATTGTATTGTTGCCATCGAGGATGAAAAGATGGGGTTTATATCATATTGCTTCAGTTTATCCCTCTACATCATGTCATCTTGCTTAAGGCGTTACTCTGTTCTTATGAACTCAATACACTAGATGCATGTTGGATAGCGGTCGATGTGTGGAGTAATAGTAGTAGATGCAGAATCGTTTCGGTCTACTTGTCTCAGACGTGATTCCTATATATAATGATCATGCCTAGATAGTCTCATAATTATTCGCTTTTCTATCAATTGCTCGACAGTAATTTGTTTACCCGCCGTAGAATATCGCAATCATGAGAGAAGCCACTAGAGAACACTATGGCCCCCGGGTATATTCTCAACATATCAATCTACACTTACTTTACCTTTTTCCGCTTTTACTTTCTGTTCTTATAATAAAAAATACCAAAAATATCAACTATCATCTCTATCAGATCTCAATTTCGTAAGTGACCGTAAAGGGATTGACAACCCCTTATCGCGTTGGCTGCAAAGTTCTTATTTGTTTGTGCAGGTGCGAGGGACTCGCGCGTGGTCTCCTACTGGATTGATACCTTGGTTCTCAAAAACTGAGGGAAATACTTACGCTACTATGCTGCATCTCCCTTTCCTCTTCGAGGGAATACAACGCAAGCTCGAGAAGTAGCAAGAAGAATTTATGGCGCCGTTGCCGGGGAGGCTTACACAAAAGTCATATACCAAGTGCCTATCACAAACCCTTATCAAAAACTGAGGGAAATACTTACGCTACTATGCTGCATCTCCCTTGTTTTCCTTGCCCCCACTTCAACCTTGCCGTTTTATTTGCCCTTCTTTTTGCCGTGTGTTTACCGTCCGCTTGTCTCTTGTTTTCTTGTGTGCTATGTGCCCTCAACTAGCTTGCATATTCACTTGCTAAAGTATGGATCCTCATCCACTTTCTAATCTCTTTAAGAGATCCAATTATGTTGAACCAATTGCTAGTGAGCTGCGTGCACTAGATTATCTTTATGGGGTTTTGCTTGAAATTTATGAATCTGAAAATTGTGAGGAATTGTTAAAAGAAAAAGTGATTCATGATAGCTCCTTGAATAAAAAGCATGATTGCAATGATGTTATTATAAATTCTATTAATTTCAATTGTGCTAATGATATGCAAAACCCTAAGCTTGGGGATGCTTATTTTGCTATGCCCACTACTTGTTGCAATGATCATGAGTGGGGTGATGATTCTTACGATCTTGAAAATTTATTTAAACCCCATCATGAATATGATAATAATGTTTGCCATAATATTGAAAGTGGATTTGAAAGAGTGTCAACTTTTGATCCCACTACTTTAGATATTGATCAATCTTATGAATTTTTTGATAAACGTGGGTTTGGAGAGGTCATGACTTTAGTTAATGTTGATCCCACTATTTCGGAAGAGTGTCAACTTCGTATGCATGTGGATCGTGTTGAGAATATGTTATGTGATAGCTATATTGTTGAATTTGCTTATGAACCTACATGCAATTATTATGAGAGAGAGAGGAAAATATGGTTGTAAAAAATTTCATGTTACTAAATTACCTCTCGCTATGTTGAGATTGCTATTGTTTCTTTCTTCTTCCTTGCATATGCTAGATCTTGCTTGTCTTGCTAATTTGTTTTCCTATAAAATTCCTATGCATAGGAAGTATGTTAGACTTAGATGTGATTTTCACATGCTTTATGATGCTCTCTTTGTGCTTCAATTCTTATCTTTCATGTGAGCATAATTGAATTCTCGTGCCTAGCTAGGGGCATAAAACGATAGCGCTTGTTGGGAGGAAACACAATTTTATTTTGTTGTTGTTTTTGCTTATGTTTAGGAATAAATATTGCATCTAGCTTCTGTTTAGATGTGGTTTTGTGTTTTGTTTAGTGTTTGTGCCAAGTAGAACCTTTGGGAAGACTTGTGTGAAGTATATGTGATCTTGCTGTGAAAAACAGAATCGTTAGCGCTCGCTGGAATGATCACCAGATTTTACTGGAGCATGATGTTTAGTTGATTCTTTTTGCAGATGATTAATAGACAAATTCCTCACGTTTACCAATTTAGTTTGAATTTTTTGGAGTTACAAAAGTATGCGAAAACTGCAGATTACTACAAACTGTTCTGTTTTTGACAGATTCTGTTTTTGTGTGTTGTTCGCTTATTTCAATGCATCTATGGGTAGTATTGGGAAGTATGAACCATAGATAAGTTGGAATACAGTAGGTTTAACACCAATATAAACAAAGAATGAATTCATTTCAGTACTTTTGAGTAGTGGTTTGCTTTCTTATACTAATGGAGCTCACGAGATTTTTGTCTAAGTTTTGTGTTGTGAAGTTTTCAAGTTTTGAGTATTGCTTTGATGGACTATGGAACAAAGAGTAGCAAGGGCCTAAGCTTGGGGATGCCCAAGGCACCCCAAGTAAAATTTAAGGACAACCAAAAGCCTAAGCTTGGGGATGCCCCAGGAAGGCATCCCTCTTTCGTCTTCATATATCGGTAACTATACTCGGAGCTATATTTTTATTCACCACATGATATGTGTTTTACTTGGAGCGTATTGTATAATTTGAGTCTTTGCTTGTTGGTTTGCCACAATTATCCTTTCTGGACACACCTATTTGAGAGAGTTAAATATGGCCTAGGAATTGTTAGAACACTCTATGTGCTTCACTTATATCTTTTGAGTTGAATAGTTTTTGCTCTAGTGCTTCACTTATATCTTTTAGAGCACGGTGGTGATAATATTTTGAAGAAATTGTTGAACTCTCATGCTTCACTTATATCCTTTTGAGAGTCTATTAAAACAGCATGGTAATGTGCTTAGTCTATGAAACTAGTCTTCACATGATAGACATCCAATATCAATGTAGTAATAACTTTCACGCTAAGTGCATTGAATATGATGAGAAGTCGGATGCTTGATAATTGTTTTGAGATATGAGGATAGTGATATTAGAGTCATGCTAGTGGAGTTATTATGAAATTGAGAAATGCTTGTGTTAAGGTTAGTGATTCCCGTAGCATGCACATATGGTGAACCACTATGTGACGAAGTTAGAGCATGCGGTATTTGTAAAGTGTCAACCTTTGTGTGGAGGTCGGGGGCGCGCGATGGTTAACTCCTACCAACCTCCCCCCTAGGAGCATGCGTTGATTGCTTTGTTTTGATGACTTGTAGATTTTTGCAATAAGTACATGAGTTCTTATGACTAATGTTGAGTCCATGGATTATACACACTCTCACCCTTCCACCATTTTCGCCGGTACCTTGCACCCACTATATATCCTTCCTCAAAACAGCCACCATATATATTCCTCAAAACAACCACTATACCTACCTATCATGGCATTTCCATAGCCATTCCGAGATATATTGCCATGCAACTTTCCACCGTTCCGTTCATATGACACGCATCATATTGTCATATTGCCATGCATGATCATGTAGTTGACATACGTATTTGTGGCAAAGCCACCATGCATAATTTCTCATATATGTCACTCTTGATTCATTGCACATCCCGGTACACCGCGGGAGGCATTCATATAGAGTCATACTTGTTCTAGTACCGAGTTGTAATATCGAGTTGTAATTCAATGAAAGTGTGATGATCATCATTACTAGAGCATTGTCGCATGTGAGGAAAGGCTAAATCAAGAAAGCCCCTCAATAAAAAAAGAAAAAAAAGAAAGGCCAAAGAAAAAAAGAAAGGCCCAAAAAAAAGGAAAAAATAAAAAGAAAAAAAGAAAAAGAAAAGAAAAATGGACAATTGCTACTATCTTTTTCCACACTTGTGCTTCAAAGTAGCCCCATGTTCTTCATGATACAGAGTCTCATGTTTAGTCACTTTCATATACTAGTGGGAATTTTCATTATAGAACTTGCCTTGTATATTCCAACGATGGGTTTCCTCAAATGCCCTAGGTCTTCATGAGCAAGCAAGTTGGATGCACACCCACTAGTTTCTTTTGTTGAGCTTTCATACATTTTTAGCTCTAGTGCATCCGTTGCATGGAAATCCCTACTCACTGACATTGATATCTATTGATGGGCATCTCCATAGCCCGTTGATACGCCTATTTGATGTGAGACTATCCCTCCTTTTTTGTCTTCTCCACAACCACCTCTCTATTTCACCCATAGTGCTATGTCCATGGCTCACGCTCATGTATTGCGTGAAAGTTGAAAGGTTTGAAAGAATAGAGTATGAAAACAAGTGCTTGGCTGAAATCGGGGTTGTGCATGATATGAATATTTTGTGTGATGAAGAGGGAGCATAGCCAGACTATATGATTTTGTAGGGATAACTTTCTTTAGCCATAGTATTTTGAGAAGACATGATTGCTTTATTAGTATGCTTGAAGTATTATTATTTCTTATGTCAATATAGACTTTTGTCTTGAACCTTTCAGATCTGAACATTCATGCCACAATTAAGAGAATTACATTAAAAAATTATGTTGGTTAGCATTCCACATAAAAAATTCTGTTTTTATCATTTACCTACTCGAGGACGAGCAGGAATTAAGCTTGGGGATGCTTGATACGTCTCCAACGTATCTATAATTTTTTATTGTTCCATGCTATTAAGTTCTTATTTTTTTGTGCAGGTGCGAGGGACTCGCGCGTGGTCTCCTACTGGATTGATACATTGGTTCTCAAAAACTGAGGGAAATACTTACGCTACTGTGCTGCATCTCCCTTTCCTATTCGAGGCAACGTAAGATCGAGAAGTAGAAGGCCCAACTTCAGCAACCGCAACTCAAGACCCTCGCGAGGCAGACGACAACAAGACCTTCTTCGGGGCAGTCTCTCTAGGCTGGCTCCCGAGGAGCGGAGATACCTATGAAAGGCGCACCTCATGAGGTTCACGTGACGTGAGCCATGCCGTCCAAGGCCAGACAGGCGCAAGCGGGCGCAGTGTACCAGTTTCCCCTTTGGTGCTAAGGGAGCAAGCGCAGGCGCAGAGTCCCGATGAATCAGGAAAATGTTTCCATATCAGTGCAGCAAGACCAAGGATCGTCAGGGCTGCAGGACAGAGGTCATCGTGGAGCACGGCGCGGCGTCACCACCAGAGCCTTTGGCAGGCGAAGACCACTTTGTTAGGATCACTTGTACTAGTTGTTGCCCTTCAAATTTGGCCGCCGTGGGATCCCTTCCCGCCGATATTTGGGAAGAGGACCAAGGCCACTATAAATAGGACCTAGCCACCACCATGGAGGGGGATTCGGACAGAGAGAGAGAGAGAGAGAGAGAGAGAGAGAGAGAGAGAGAGAGAGAGAGAGAAAGAGGGATCGAATCCATTCCACCCTCACACACACCACAAGCTCATCCGAGCCCAAGAACACCTCTCCTCCAGAGGCTGTTCATCCCTTGTACTATTTCATCCTCAGCCATACTAGGCAATCCACCACACACACTGGAGTAGAGTATTACACCGCAAGGTGGCCCGAACCAGTATAATCCTCGGTGTCCCTTGTTCTTTGAGTTCGTCAAGCTAGGCTGTGGAATCGTAGGGCAGGCGCGCCGGGGAGAGAGTGTTCTTCATGCGCACCCCAGTGTTCGAACCTCTCAAGGGTTTGCGGAACCTGAAATCCGACAGTTGTAATCAATAATAGCCCCTGTAGTATTCAAAAAGGGTCTACCAAGGATGATCGACATTGTGTCGTCCTCGGGTATATCAAGAATAAAAAAGTTCGTCAAGATAGTAAGATTTGCAACTACGACAGGCACATCCTCACAAATGCCGATGGGTATAGTAGTTTATTTATCATCCATTTGGAAAGAGACTTCAGTTGGTGTCAACTTATTCAAATCAAGTCTTCGATACACATGCTCCTAAATCACATAAAGCGGTTTTAACATGGTTTCTTATAATGGAGCATGGTATAGTTGGTATTCCCGGGTCTCCTAGTTTATTTGGTATTCCACCCTTATATGTATAATTTGCAAGCATGGTGGAAATTTGAGCTTCCGGTATCTTTCTTTTGTTAGTAACAATATATTTCGTATACTTCGCATAAGGAGACATTTCAGAATATCAGTCAAACGAAGGCGCAAAAAGACAGGTCTAACATTTCACAAAAGCGCTCAAATTCTTCATCATATTTATTCTTGGAAGCTTTAGGAGGAAAAGGCATGGGTTTCTGAACCAATGGTTCTCTTTCTTTACCATGTTTCCTAGCAATGAAGTCTCTTTGATCATATCTTTTATTCTTAGGTTGTGGGATACTGTTGGGGAACGTAGTATTTCAAAAAAAAATCCTAAGATCACGCAAGATCTATCTACTAGAAGCATAGCAACGAGCGGGGAGAGTGTGTCTACGTACCCTCGTAGAACGAAAGCTGAAGCGTCTAGTGACGCGGTTGATGTAGTCGAAAATCTTCGCGATTCAACCAATCCAAGCACCGAACGTACGGCACGTCCGCGTTCATCACATGTTCAGCTCAATGACGTCCCATGAGCTCTTGATACAGTTGATCTTCACGGGAGAGTTTCGTCAACACGATGGCATGGTGACGGAGATTGATGAAGCTACTGACGCAGGGCTTCGCCTAAGCACTGCAACGATATGACCGAGGTGTGTTTCTGTGGAGGGGGCCACCTCACATGGCTAAAACAATGTTGCTTGTGTGTCCTTAGGTGCCCCCTGCCCCCGTATATAAAGGAGCAAGGGGGGAGGGCCGGCCGGCCCTATAGGCCGCGCCAGGAGTAGGATTCCTACTCCTAGTAGGAGTAGAATCCCCTTTCCTATTCCTACTAGGAGTAGGAAAGGAAGAAGAAGGGGGAGAAGGAAGGAGAGGGGCGTCTCCCCCCACTCATAGTCAAACTAGGATTCCCTATGGGGGGCGTATCCAGCCCTAGTGGGCTGCCTCTCTCTTTCCCTCATGGCCCACTATGGCCCATTCTCCCCCGGGGGGTTCCGGTTACCCCTCCGGCACTCCTGTTTTATCCGATAACACTCGGAACACTTCTGGTGTCCGAGTATAGTCGTCTAATATATAATTCTTTATGTCTCGGACATTCCGAGACTCCTCGTCATGTTCGTGATCACATCCGGGACTCCGAACTACCTTCGGCACATCAAAACTCATAAACTCATAATACCGATCGTCATCGGACGTTAAGCGTGCGGACCCTACGGGTTTGAGAACTATGTAGACATGACCGAGACCCATCTCCGGTCAATAACTAATAGAGGAACCTGGATGCTCATATTGGCTCCTACATATTCTACGAAGATCTTTATCGGTCAAACCGCATAACAACATACGTCGTTCCCTTTGTCATCGGTATGTTACTTGCCCGAGATTCGATCGTCGGTATCACTATACCTAGTTAATCTCGTTATCGGCAAGTCTCTTTACTCGTTCCATAATACATCATCTCGTGACCAACTCACTAGTCATTTGCTTGCAAGGCTTATTATGATGTGTATTACCGAGAGGGCCCAGAGATACCCCTCCGACACTCGGAGTGACAAATCCTATTCTTGATCTATGCCAACACCACGAACACCTCCGGAGACACCTGTATAGCATCATTATAATCACCCAGTTACATTGTGACATTTGATAGCACACAAGGTGTTCCTCCGGTACTCGGGAGTTGCACAATCTCATAGTCATAGGAACATGTATAAGTTATGAAGAAAGCAATAGCAGTAAAACTAAACGATCAAGTTGCTAAGCTAACGGATGGGTCTTGTCCATCACATCGTTCTTCTAATGATGTGATACCATTAATCAAATGACAACTCATGTCTATGGTTAGGAAACATAACCATCTTTGATTAACGAGCTAGTCTAGTAGAGGCATACTAGGGAATCTATGTTTTGTCTATGTATTCACACATGTACTAAGTTTCCGGTTAATACAATTCTAGCATGAATAATAAACATTTATCATGATATAATGAAATATAAATAACATCTTTATTATTGCCTCTAGGGCATATTTCCTTCAGTCTCCCACTTTCACTAGAGTCAATAATCTAGTTCACATCGCCATGTGGTTTAATACCGATAGTTCACATCGTTATGTGAATAACACCCATGGTTCATCGCCATGTGACTAACACCCAAAAGGTTTGCTAGAGTCAACAATATAGTTCACATCGCCATGTGATTAACACCCAAAAGAGTATTAAGGTGTGATCATGTTTTGCTTCGTGAGAGAAGTTTAGTCAGCAGGTCTGTTACATTCAGATCTGTATGTATTTCGCAAATTTCTATGTCTATAATGCTCTGCATTGAGCTACTCTAGCTTATTTCTCCCACTTTCAATACGCATCCAGATTGATACTTAGAGTCATCTGGATTAGTTTAAAGCTTGCATCGGCGTAACTCTTTATGACGAACTCTTTATCACCTCCATAATCGAGAAACATTTCCTTATTCCACTAAGGATAATTTTTGACCGGTGTCCAATGGTCCACTCCTGGATCACTATTGTACCCTCTTGCCAAACTCATGGCGAGGTACACAATAGGTCTGGTACACAACATAGCATACTTTATAGAACCTATGACTGAGGCATAGGGAATGACTTTTCATTCTCTTTCTATTTTCTACCGTGGTTCGGTTTTTTAGTCTTTACTCAACTTTACACCTTGCAACACAGGCAATAACTCTTTCTTTGACTATTCCATTTTGAACTAATTCAAAAACTTGTCAAGGTATGTACTCATTGAAAAAACTTATCAAGCGTCTTGATCTATCTCTATAGATCTTGATGCTCAATGTGTAAGCAGCTTTACCAAGGTCTTTCTTTGAAAAACTCCTTTATGCTTTCCAGAAAATTTTACATCATTTCCGATCATCAATATGTCATTCACATATACTTATCAGAAAGGCTGTAGTGCTCCCACTCACTTTATTGTAAATAGAGGCTTCACCGCAAGTTTGTATAAAACTATATGCTTTGATCAACTTATCAAAGCATATATCCCAACTCTGAGATGCTTGCACCAGTCCATAGATGGATCGCTGGAGCTTGCACATTTTTTAGCACCTTTAAGATTGACAAAACCTTCTGGTTGCATCATATGCAACTCTTCTTTAATAAATGCATTAAAGAACACAGTTTTGTTATCCATTTGCCAGATTTCATAAAATGCGACAATTGCTAACATGATTCGGATAGACTTAAGCATCACTACGAGTGAGAAAATCTCATCGTAGTCAACACCTTGAACTTGTCAAAAACCTTTCGCAACAAGTCGAGCTTTGTAGACAGTAACATTACCATCGGCGTCAGTCTTCCTCTTAAAGATCCATTTATTTTTTAATGGCTTGCTGATCATCGGGAAAGTCAACCAAAGTCCACACTTTGTTCTCATACATGGATCCCATCTCAGATTTCATGGCCTCAAGCCATTTTGCGGAATCTGGGCTCATCATCGCTTCCTCATAGTTCGTAGGTTCATCATGGTCTAGTAACATGACTGCTAGAACCAGGTTACCTTACCACTCTGGCGCGGAATGCACTATGGTTGACCTATGAGGTTCAGTAGTAACCTGATATGAAGTTTTATGATCATCATCATTAGCTTCCTCGCTGGTGTAGGAATCACTAGAACTAGTTTCTGAGATGTACTACTTTCCAATTCGGGAGAAGGTACAATTACCTCATTCAGTTCCACTTTCCTCCCACTCACTTCTTTCGAGAGAAACTCCTTATCTAGTAAGTATCCATTTTTAGCAACGAATATCTTGCCTTTGGATATGTGATAGCAGGTGTACCTAACAGTTTCCTTTAGGTATCCTATGAAGACACATTTCTCCGATTTGGGTTCGAGCTTATCAGGTTGAAACTTTTTCACATAAGCATCGTTGCCCCAAACTTTAAGAAACGACAGCTTTAGGTTTCTTGCCAAACCACGGTTCATATGGTGTCGTCTCAATGGATTTAGATGGTGCCCTATTTAACGTGAATGCAGCTGTCTCTAATGCATAACCCCAAAATGATAGTGGTAAATCAGTAAGAGACATCGTAGATCACACCATATCTAATAAAGTGCGGTTACAACGTTCGGACACACCGTTACGCTTTGGTGTTCCAGGTGGCGTGAGCTGTGAAACTATTCCACATTGTTTCAAATGAACATCAAACTCGTAACTCAAATATTTGTCTCTGTGATCAGATTGTAGAAACTTTATTTTCTTGTTACGATGATTCTCTACTTCACTCTGAAATTTCTTTGAACTTTTCAAAATGTTTCAGACTTGTGCTTCATCAAGTAGATATACCCATATATGCTGAAATCATGTGTGAAGGTCAGAAAATAACGATACCCGCCACGAGCCTCAACACTCATTGGTCCTCATACATCAGTATGTATGATTTCCAACAAGTCAGTTGATCGCTCCATTGTTCCGGAGAACGGAGTTTTAGTCATCTTGCCCATGAGGCATGGTTCGCAAGCACCAAGTGACTCATAATCAAGTGATTCCAAAAGCCCATCAGCATGGAGTTTCTTCATGCGCTTTATACCAATATGACCTAAACGGCAGTGCCACAAATAAGTTGCACTATCATTATCAACTTTGCATCTTTTGGCTTCAATATTATGAATATGTGTATGTAATGCCCAGGATGGGATTATACCTCCTACGTGTCGAGGCACGACTTAAAGGTATAAGCCCATTCTATAATGATCTCAAGTTTGGTATCTTTGCACGACTCATATAAAAATTAGCGATGAAATTGCAAAAGGATAGTTGGCTTACACTCGCCACGTCACACAATTCATTACATAAGCAAATCATCATCCAATAACATCACAACCCGACTACGGGCAAAGATCCAAATGAAAGATACCAAAAACATAAAGCCACAAGGTCCGAATCGCCCCTAGTAGAAACCACTACTGATCATCGGGATAGTGCACAGACTATCGACTACGTTCTTCATCGAACTCCCAGTACAGCTCCGTGCCGTCACCTGAGTAGTTCACCATAGTACCTGCATCTGGTGTGGTGTAGAATATGTGAGCCACGGAGGTCTCAGCAATCCCGTTCCCGGGTAGCAAAACTATCTAAGCCTTGGGTGTGGAACAAGGCTGAAGAAAATAAAAGGGTGCAGCTGCACTAGCACTAGCTTACGTGTTTAGAGCGAGAAGAGAAGTGCCACGAGCGTCAAAGTGATCACGAAGTGATCCTATCTAAGCACGTCAATCATAACCCCACCGTGTTCACTTCCCGAACCCCTTTCGGAAAATGACCGTCACGGTTACTCACGCTGGTAGTGTGTTCTGAACATGGTGTCAAGTTTTCTACAACAGGATATTAACAAATTCCCATCTGCCGCATAACCACGGGCACGGCTTTCGAAAGTTCAAAACCCTGCAGGGGTGTCCCAACTTAGCCCATGACAAGCTCACGATCTGCGAAGTCCCAACTCCAAGGTGGGAAGACCCGAGTATTCTCGGAATCCCGTGCTCAAGATATCCCGACTAAGGTAAAACTAATCCAGCAAGACCTCTCGGCGTGCCGACACCCTGGCAATAGCCGCGCGTACCTAGTCTCAGGCCACGACCGGATGGGACAGCCTACAGAAAAATACCAATCCTCGAGTTTCCTCGTGGTGGCCCCGCAGTCGGCCCGGTTGGACCAACACTCATGTGGAGCACTGGCCCAGGGGTTGTTAATTAAGATCACAGGATAGCTAGTCCCTATGCAAGTTTTAGTTATTAGGCAAATGGGGTACCAATGTTGGGCCTTGTTGGAAAAGGTTTAGCGCTAAGCGGGTTATCGAGGGGGGCCCATAAACCCCAACCGTGTTCGGGAAACATAATCAAGGAACATAACACCGGTTTATTCGGATCCTAGGGCGGCATGAGTGGAACAAATCACCAAGCAAGAGGATTAGCCTTCCACCCATTACCAATATATAGATGATTTGGTTTAAGAGTTTATATAGTGTGATATCCCAACAATAACTTCAACATGAAGCAAGAATCTTCAAATCTTCTCCTGCAACTAGCAATGCTATAAGAAGGGCTGAGTGAAGCTTACGTAGCCAAACAAAGGTTTGCTAGGTTGGGTGGTTAGACAGATTCATGGTTACAATAGGAGGCTGACAAACAAACATGGGCATCGAGGCAATAAGCTAAAGAGCGAGACTTCTAGCAATAGGCAAAGATAGTAATGATATCTGGGTCAGGTCATCTTGCCTGTCGAGTCGTCGATGGGATCGTAAGATGGCTCCTCGTACTCAACCTCGGTAGTAACCTCGTTCTCGTTCTCGTTCTCGGCTCCCGGCTCTACTCAACACAAGAACACAACGAGGCACGAAATCAAACAAGGTGCAATGCACAATTAACATGATGCAAGTATGATGCACTTATGATGCATTACATGTCAAGGGAGGAAGCACACAAGAACAACACAAGACAACAAGATTAAATGAGGTCGGAATCCACATAAAGTGAATCCGGTAAGTCCTCATATGCATATTATGAAATTGGTCCAGATCTGAACAAACCTTTAGTTAAAGTTGTTAAACAGCAAGTTAACATGCACCATGATGATCTACATGAAATTCTAGACAAGTTTCATATAATGTTTGTTTAATTCGGAGCTACGGTCTAGAAGATATGAGCAAAACAAGTTAAGCATGGCAACGGTGCAAGATGCACCCAAACATCAAGAAAACACACTCCAAACATGTTAACAACATCATATTATGAATCTACATGCAAAATCACACAAGTTTTATGTATGGCACGCTCAAAACGGAGCAACGGTTCAACACATACACTCGAAACAAGAAACAATGCAAAGCTGCAATTAACAGCCACATAGCAACTTTGGAGCAAGAAATATATACTCTACAGCACTCAAACATGGTGACAGTAAGCATGGACATGAAGTAGACATATCCTACAACAAACAAATCCATTGGAGCAACTCCATAGGAGGCATGGATCAACAGCAACAAGCTACAAAATTTCGATCATGACGTTAAAAACCTGACAGTTATATTTTATAGCAACTTCGGAGCAAGAATTAAATAAACTACAGCAATCCATATGAGCAAGTGAGGACATGGATGGATAGACAACAACATGTACAACAAGGAATGATCAATGGACACCCCAAAGCTAACATGGATTCGCCTAGGACATCAAACAAATATAGCATCAGGATATGACAGATTCCAGACTTAGTAGAATTTTCACTAAGTGTTAAAACAGTTATGTTGGCATGGCATGTTTACAAGCATGTTTAAGTCACGTCAAGGCATATCATGGCAAATGGTTTGCACCACAGCAAAGACCATGTGACGGGGATTCTAAAACATATTAACAAGTGACAAGGGGACAAACACGTCAATAACAACGAGCACGTCAAATCGGCATCTCATAACATGTTACAAAACTTAACAACCACATGCACTTTTGCAACCAAGTTTAACATGGCAATATGAACCCTAACATGCATGCTACAGCAACCATCATGTAAAGCATCTCATGATGAACATTTGGACATATCATTTGCTTCATTTGGATCAACATGCACCATGTTATCACATCTCAAACATGGCATGAAAATAACAGGTAGCAGCAGTTTACATCAAGTAGCACTCTTGCAACAGATATTAGGACCTCTAGATGGACTCAAACAAGCATGGCATAATGGAACAAAGTGTAGAGCATATCACCACAGTCATTTTGACATATCATACACTCAAAACGGACAAGCACGGTAAAAGATACAGCCATCACAATATGCCATCAGACAACAAATTTCAAAAGACTTAGAGAAAAAAACAGGGGCTACCTCACGGATCGGGTCTACGGGGCGGATCGGGTCAACGGGGCGCGGAGCGGGTACGGGCGAAGCGGGTACCGGTCCCGTTAGGGCACGCGACCGCGACGGTGATCGGATCTACAGCGGGGACCGGCGGCGGCTTCGATCCCGGCCGGCGAGGTCACGGCGACCGACGGGGAGAGCGGATCTGGCCCGGGGCCGTCGGGCGGAGGAGGTGGAGCACGGGCGGCGGCGGAGCACGGCCCGGCGGCGGTGGTGCAGGCACCGGCCGGCGGCGGCGTGGCCGGCGCCGGGCGGCGGAGTGGCGGGGACCGACGGGGAAGCGCGCGGGGCGCGGAGGCGGACATGCTAGCCCGGTTGGCGGCGGCGGAAGGCCCGCGATGGGCCTCGCGGCCCGCGGTGGCGGAGGAAGCGGACGGAGGCCACGTGGCAGCTTCTGAGTGGTCGGCGGCGGCGGGCGGATGCGTCCGGTCCATCCGGACGTGTCCGGCGGCGGTGGAGGAGGTGGGACTAGGGTTTTGACGCGAAAAAGGGGGGTGTGGACGTTTTTATAGGCACAATGAGCTAGGAGACTCCAAATGCGGAGCGGTTTTCAGCCACACGATGACAATTCGACGACCGAGATGATGGGAAGGGTTGTGCTGGGTTAGTGGGCTGTTCTGGAGGGAGTCTTGGGCCTCAAAGAAGAGGTCCTTTTAGCCCACTAGGTTAACCGTTTGAGTACCAAACGCGACGAAACTTGACAGGCGGCCTATACGTACCAAAACAACATCGCACGACAAGTCTCATGTCAAACCGGAAACGTTACACGGCCACACACGAAAGAAGGACTCGGGGATGCCACGGGCACGTGTGAGAGCGTCGGAACTGGAAACGGACAACGGGAAGAGACGAGTGGAACCAGATGCAAGTGACAACACAATGCAATGGAATGCACATGACAACATGACATGGATGAAATGCACACATGCACACGACAAAACGAAGGAACCCGAAATGAAAGAAGAGCCCGGAAAGGAATTGCTGAAGCCAAAGTTTATGTATTGCCATATTGGGAAAGTGTTACATCTGGGGCATTACAACCTCTCCTCTACTACGAAAAGATCTCGTCCCAAGATCTAGGACTGGAAGAAGGAAGGGTACTCGGAACAAAGGTGATCTTCTCGTTCCCACGTAGATTCTCGGTCGGTATGGTGTGACCACTTAACTTTCAAGCACTTGATTGACTTGTTGCGGGTCTTGCGCTCGGTTTCTTCAAGAATAGCAACGGGGTGTTCACGGTAAGACAAGTCTTGTTGAAGATCAATCTCCTCGAACGAAATGGTACGTTCAGGTGTCTTGAAGCACTTGCGTTGTTGAGACACGTGAAACACATCATGAACATTTGCAAAGTTGGATGGAAGCTCGAGTTGATAGGCTAGATCGCGACTTTTGCCAAGGATCTTGAAAGGGCCCACGTATCTAGGAGCAAGCTTTCCTTTGATACTGAATCTTTGGGTGCCTTTCATAGGAGAAACACGGAGATAGACATGATCCCCAATGTTGAAGGCCAAATCACGATGCTTGCCGTCATAGTAGCTCTTTTGACGCGACTGAGCGGCCTTGAGATTCTCACGTATGACTTTGCACATTTCTTCGGCTTCAGAGATCAAGTCATTGCCAAGAAGTTGACGTTCACCAGTCTCGGACCAATTGAGAGGAGTACGGCACTTTCTGCCATAGAGGATTTCAAACGGAGCTTTGCCGGCACTAGCTTGGAAACTGTTGTTGTAAGAGAACTCGGCAAACGGAAGGCAATCTTCCCACTTCATGCCAAAAGAGATGACACAAGCTCTGAGCATGTCTTCGAGGATCTGGTTCACTCTTTCGACTTGACCACTAGTCTGAGGGTGAAACGTAGTGCTGAAACGGATCTTAGTGCCCATGGCTGACTGAAAGGAGTCCCAGAACTTGGATGTGAACAAACTTCCACCGTCTGAGGAGATAACTTGAGGAATGCCATGTAACGACACAATTCTGGAAGTGTACAACTCTGCCAGCTGAGCTGCATTGATGGATTCTTTGACTGGAAGGAAGTGAGCTACTTTGGTTAGCTTGTCAATCACCACAAAGATAGAATCATTCCCCTTCTTGGACTTGGGAAACCCAGTGACGAAATCCATTTCAATCTGGTCGAATTTCCACTCGGGAATAGGAAGAGGTTGGAGGAGACCGGCTGGACGTTGATGCTCTGCCTTCACTCTTCTGAAGACATCACATTCGTTCACGAATTGGGCAATCTCCCTTTTCATGCGAGTCCACCAGTAAGATTGTGTGATAGCCTGGCTTATTAGGGATGATAGACTACTCATATCAATAAGGAATTCCTTCTTTTCCGGGAGCCCATTCGGATAGAACTCCAAAGTTAAGCGTGCTCAGCTTGGAGTAGTTTTAGGATGGGTGACCGACCGGGAAGTTGCTCCCGGGTGCGCACGAGTGAGGACAAAGTGCGCAGAAAAGACTAGTATTGATATGTGAGGCCAGTCTAGATCCCGCCAGGAGTAACGACCACCGGCGGGTGTGTCCGGGGTGTTACAAGTTGGTATCAGAGCCGACCCTCGTGGTTACACGGATGTTTGCGGACAGTTTGCAGTCATGTTGTGCATGACGTTTGTGACCCGTCGTGGCACACGGCATGGCACATGTGCTGTCCTGGAAGCACAGACGGTTGTGGCAAGAGGGAACGTTCCTGTGGCCCGATGAGGACGTCGGTTCCTCTGAGTGAGGGTGTATGTGATAGCCTGGCTTATTAGGGATGATAGACTACTCATATCAATAAGGAATTCCTTCTTTTCCGGGAGCCCATTCGGATAGAACTCCAAAGTTAAGCGTGCTCAGCTTGGAGTAGTTACAGGATGGGTGACCGACCGGGAAGTTGCTCCCGGGTGCGCACGAGTGAGGACAAAGTGCGCAGAAAAGACTAGTATTGATATGTGAGGCCAGTCTAGATCCCGCCAGGAGTAACGACCACCGGCGGGTGTGTCCGGGGCGTTACATATTGCTTGAGGTCTTGGTACATCTTGGAACTTCTAGGATGAATTGAGAGGAGGGAGTCATGTGCTTTGTTCATTATGAGCTTCCTGAGATCACCCTTGGGAACCACAAGTATGTCATCAAAGAACAAGGTGTCCTTCTCATCAACGCGATAGCACTTGTATTTGGGAGTACCCTTTGCAATACCATGTTTCACCTTCTGCACCATAGCATCACTGAGCTGGGCCTCACGGATCCGATCTTCCAAGGTAGGAGCAACTTGAAGGTTTGCAAGAAAGCCTTGCGGAACAACTTGGAGGTTGAGCTTCCTGAATGCTTCACAAAGCTCAGGCTGAAACAGCTTGATAAGGAGACTGTTGCAATATGCCTTTCTGCTCAAGGCATCTGCAATGACATTGGCCTTGCCAGGTTTGTATTCGATGCTTGGATCATACTCTTGGATCATCTCAACCCAACGAGTCTGGAGAAGGTTCAGGTTCGGCTGTGTGAAGATGTACTTCAAGCTCTTGTGATCGGTGAAGATGTCCACTTTTCTGCCCAACAGAAGGTTTCTCCACGTGATCAAGGCGTGTACCATAGCTGCTAGCTCGAGATCATGTGTGGGGTAGTTCTTCTCATTTGGCTTCTATTGACGAGAAGTGTATGCCACAATTTTCTTGTCTTGCATTAGAACACCACCAAGTCCTTGAAGAGAAGCATCACAGAATACTTTGTAGGGCTTGGACTCATCTTGAGGAGTAAGAACCGGAGCAGAGATGAGCTTTTATTTGAGAGTTTTGAATGCCACATCACAATACGGAGACCAGTTGTACTTGACATTCTTCTGCAGCAAGTTGGAGAGAGGCTTGGCAATCTTGGAGAAGTTCTGAACGAACCTTCTGCAATAGCTCGCGAGACCAAGGAAGCTTCGGAGTTGCTTGACGTTCTGAGGTGGTTCCCAGTTGACAATCGCTTCAACTTTCTCGGGGTTGACCGCAATACCGTCAGTAGAGATGATATGGCCCAGATATAAGACCTTATCGAGCCAGAATTCGCACTTGGAGAACTTCACATAGAACTCATGTTCACGCAGTCTGTCGAGAACCAAACGGAGGTGCTTTTCATGATCCTCTTTATTCTTGGAGAATACCAAGATGTCATCCAGATAGACGAGCACAAATTCGTTGGTGTAGGGGTTGAATATGTAGTGCATCATCCTCGAGAAGGTGGGTGGAGCATTAGCGAGGCCAAAAGACATGATTGTGTATTCATAAGAGCCGTAGCTTGTTCTGAATGCAGTCTTGTGAATATCTTCTTCACGGATACAGATCTGGTGATAACCCATCCGGAGATCGAGCTTTGAGAACACTTTAGCTCCTTTGAGCTGCTCGAACAATTCATTGATGTTGGGGAGCGGATACTTGCTCTTTATTGTCTTCTTGTTCAATGGCCGGTAATCAACGCAAAGGCGCTCCGTGCCATCCTTCTTCTTGACAAATAAGACACCACAGCCCCAAGGAGAAGTGCTAGGCCTGATTAGACCCATACGCTCTTACTCATCGAGTTGTTTCTTCAGCTCCTTCAACTCATCAGGGGAAAGCTTGTACGGACGCCGGCATGCTGGCTCAGTACCAGGCTCGAGTTCAATGAAGAATTCAACTTGACGATGTGGAGGCATGCCTGGAATCTCTTCAGGGAAAACATCTTCATATTCATTGACCATCGGAATTTGAGAGATGGCATTAATCTCGCCCTTGTCATTGAGAGAGAATAGCCTGATTGTGTTATCTCGAGAGGCGAAGATAATCACGTCTTCGTCAGGATGAGTAAGCTTGACTTCCTTATTTGCACAATCAATGTGAGCATGATGCTGAGAAAGCCAATCCATCCCAAGAATAAGACCAATGTCGGAGTTGCCGAGAACAACCGGAGAAGCCAGAAAGCGGTAATCACCCATGCGAATAGATACATCCGGAGCCTTTGAGGTGGATGTCATGTGTTTACCCGGAGAAATAACAGATAACCTCTTTGGCAAGTCCACTGTGCCCACGTTATGCTTAGATGCAAATGGACATGACATGAAGGAAAGTGATGCACCAGAATCAAACAAGACCTTTGCAGGAATAGAGTTAACTGGAAGATTACCAATTATCACATCAGAAGAATTTTCTGCTTCAGCTGCACTCATCAGGTTCACTCTTGCATGCTTGGGATTGTGCTTGACAATAGCAGTGCTGATAGGTGGAGGAGGCGGAAGGCGCCTCTGGTTGGTGCACTTGTTGGAATAATGACCCTTCAGACCACATTTGTAGCAAGTGACCTCAGAAACTGGACGAGGAGGAGGAACACTTGGTCTTGGAGCTTGGTACTGCGACTTGGAGTGATTGCCTTGGTTGTGTCGGTGGGAGAAACCACGGCCACCAGAATGCTTGTTGTTGTTGTTGTTGGGAGCTCGGATCAATGGAGGGGGTGGAAGCCAAAACTTCTGCTGCTTTGAAACCACTTGGGAAGAAGAGGAGGAGTGAACGGCATCCCTGATTCTCTTTTTGGAAGCTTCCATCTTGAGCTGGGCTGCCTCTTGCTTAAGTGCCATGTTATAGAATTGATCAAACTCATCAGGCTCGAACAAGGTGAGAGCTAGTTGGAGTTCATCCTTCAGACCACCACGGAACTGATAGATCTTGCTCTTGGCATCTGGGATGTCTTTCTTGGCATTGCGGGCAAGGTTCTGGAACTTGACATTATATTGGTAGACAGTCATTGAGCCTTGTTTTAGGTTGCGGAATTGCTCACGCATACCTTCGATGACACTTGTTGGAATGTGGTGAGAGCGAAAATCCATGCAGAAGTCAGCCCACGAGATTTCACACCCTTCTCTGGAGTCTTTGTACTGCTGCCACCAATCAGCGGCTTGGTCCTTGAGTTGGAAGGCTGCAAACTTCACATAGTCCTCAGGCCTGACGTTATTGCACTCAAAATGCTTCTTGATATCTGTTATCCAGTCTTCAGCATCTAGAGGGTCCACACAATAACTGAAAGCCTTCAGTTGGTTTGCCAGGAACTGGTTGAGTGTAGCAAAGTGAGGTTGGTTGAACAAATTGCCTTGGCCTTGGTTCCCATGAGCACCTTGATTTGCTTGATTTGCTTGAATGTTCTGCATCATTTGCAGAAGCATCTGGGTGTTCTGGTTCGTCGCTTGCATAATTGCTCCCCAGGCCTCAGACGGAGGAGGAGGGGAAGGAGGACGTTCAGGAACCTCTTCACCCTCTGGGTTAGCGTTGGGAACCCTTTTAGGAGCCATCCTGAATGAGATGACAACTATTAGCCATTGATTGAAAGAATATATAAGCTGAATCAACGGCTAGAAATTGCAACATAGTCTTCACAAGAACATTCAAACAACAATGAACGATTGTAATCCACAGTTTAATAGTAACAACAATCTTCACGAGAAGCCACTTGGGAGTAGAAAAGGTAAATAAAAACAACAAGGAGCAGATAGAACAAATACAAGATAGAAGCTTCGTTCGACATATTCGTGCTGAAAGCTTATGGAACGTGTTACACAAGAGTTTTGCAATCCCCGGATCAGCATAGCCAAGGACCCTTTAAGATGCAACTCCCGATCGGAACAACGCCCATAAAACTACTTCACTCAATGTAGAACCCCGAACTCCATAGCATGCATTTGTTGGAAGAATGCCTACGAACTACTAGATGAACCCACCTATTAATTTCCGAAAGTTTCTAGTTATGCAATCAGGTGTTGGGGATACAAGGGAAGCATCGCGCACTCAACTCTAATCCTACATCCAGCTGTATCCATCCTTCAACACATAACCAGTTATTTCCGGAAACCGTTTACCTCGGACCTTCGAAACGCATCTACTATACAAGCTATGGCAATACTCTTGAACTACCTCCCGAGTACTGGGTGATGTCGGGGTTATCTTGCCACTAACCGCATAGGAGAGTTTTCGATGTCGGCCGTCTTAAGTATTCCAGAACTGCTGCGATATATTTGTGACAACAACACCTCGGAGCTCAACTCCCCGGGACACTGCCACAACCCCTAAATGACAGGAGGCATCGAGAACAATGTTCTCGTCACAAAGACATCGGAACAATCCAATCAATACCCGCATGATCCTAAAAAAAATTTGGTGAATTTTTGAGAGTAGAAGAGATAAGAGTAATCGTCACGAGTACTCACCAGAGTGAAAAGAGATGAGGAGCAAAAGAAATCCTACTCTCCGATATATATATATATATATATATATATATATATATATATATATAGGACTCAAAACATTTTCAAGTGTGTGCCTAGACTCAATCGTCAACGATTCGATCAATCAGTGGGGGCTTCTAGGTCGGAGAGGGCTCTGATACCAACTTGTAATGCCCATGATGGGATTATACCTCCTACGTGTCGAGGCACAACTTAAAGGTATAAGCCCATTCTAGAATGATCTCAATTTTGGTATCTTTGCACGACTCATGTAAAAATTAGGGATGAAATTGCAAAAGGATAGTTGGCTTACACTCGCCACGTCACACAATTCATTACATAAGCAAATCATCATCCAATAACATCACAACCCGACTACGGGCGAAGATCCAAATGAAAGATACCAAAAACATAAAGCCACAAGGTCCGAATCGCCCCTAGTAGAAACCACTACTGATCATCGGGATAGTGCACATAGTATCGACTACGTTCTTCGTCGAACTCCCAGTACAGCTCCATGCTATCACCTGAGTAGTTCACCATAGTACCTGCATCTGGTGTGGTGTAGAATCTGTGAGCCATGGAGGACTCAACAATCCCATTCCCGGGTAGCAAAACTATCTAAGCCTTGGGTGTGGAACAAGGCTAAAGAAAATAAAAGGGTGCAGCTGCACTAGCACTAGCTTACGTGTTTAGAGCGAGAAGAGAAGTGCCACGAGCGTCAAAGTGATCACGAAGTGATTCTATCTAAGCACGTCAATCATAATCCCACCGTGTTCACTTCCCGAACCCTTTTCGGAAAATGACCGTCACGGTTACTCACGCTGGTAGTGTGTTCTGAACATGGTGTCAAGTTTGCTACAACCGGATATTAACAAATTCCCATCTGCCGCATAACCGCGGGCACGGCTTTCGAAAGTTCAAAACCCTACAGGGGTGTCCCAACTTAGCCCATGACAAGCTCACGATCTGCGAAGTCGCAACTCCAAGGTGGGAAGACCCGATTATTCTCGGAATCCCGTGCTCAAGATATCCCGACTAAGGTAAAACTAATCCAGCAAGACCTCTCGGCGTGCCGACACCCTGACAATAGCCGCGCGTACCTAGTCTCAGGCCACGACCGGATGGGACAGCCTGCAGAAAAATACCAATCCTCGAGTTTCCTCGTGGTGGCCCCGCAGTCGGCCCGGTTGGACCAACACTCATGTGGAGCACTGGCCCAGGGGTTGTTAATTAAGATCACAGGATAGCTAGTCCCTATGCAAGTTTTAGTTATTAGGCAAATGGAGTACCAATGTTGGGCCTTGTTGGAAAAGGTTTAGCGCTAAGCGGGTTATCGAGGGGGGCCCATAAACCCCAACCGTGTTCGGGACGCATAATCAAGGAACATAACACCGGTTTATTCGGTTCCTAGGGCGGCATGAGTGCAACAAATCACCAAGCAAGAGGATTAGCCTTCCACCCATTACCAATATATAGATGATTTGGTTTAAGAGTTTATATAGTGTGATATCCCAACAATAACTTCAACATGAAGCAAGAATCTTCAAATCTTCTCCTGCAACTAGCAATGCTATAAGAGGGGCTGAGCGAAGCTTACGTAGCCAAACAAAGGTTTGCTAGGTTGGGTGGTTAGACAGATTCATGGTTACAATAGGAGGCTGACAAACAAACATGGGCATCGAGGCAATAAGCTAAAGAGCGAGACTTCTAGCAATAGGCAAAGATAGTAATGATATCTGGGTCAGGTCATCTTGCCTGTCGAGTCGTCGATGGGATCGTAAGATGGCTCCTCGTACTCAACCTCGGTAGTAACCTCGTTCTCGTTCTCGGTCTCGGCTCCCGGCTCTACTCAACACAAGAACACAACGAGGCACGAAATCAAACAAGCTGCAATGCACAATTAACATGATGCAAGTATGATGCACTTATGATGCATTACATGTCAAGGGAGGAACCACACAAGAACAACACAAGACAACAAGATTAAATGAGGTCGAAATCCACATAAAGTGAATCCGGTAAGTCCTCATATGCATATTATGAAATTGGTCCAGATCTGAATAAACCTTAAGTTAAAGTTGTTAAACAGCAAGTTAACATGCACCATGATGATCTACACGAAATTCTAGTCAAGTTTCATATAAAGTTTGTTTAATTCGAAGCCACGGTCTAGAAGATATGAGCAAAACAAGTTAAGCATGGCAACGGTGCAAGATGCACCCAAACATCAAGAAAACACACTCCAAACATGTTAACAACATCATATTATGAATCTACATGCAAAATCACACAAGTTTTATGTATGGCACGCTCAAAACGGAGCAACGGTTCAACACATACACTCGAAACAAGAAACAATGCAAAGCTGCAATTAACAGCCACATAGCAACTTTGGAGCAAGAAATATATACTCTACAGCACTCAAACATGGTGACAATAAGCATGGACATGAAGTAGACATATCCTACAACAAACAACTCCATAGGAGGGATGGATCAACAGCAACAAGCTACAATATTTTGATCATGACGTTAAAAACCTGATAGTTATATTTTATAGCAACTTGGGAGCAAGAATTAAGTAAGCTACAGCAACCCATATGAGCAAGTGAGGACATGGATGGATAGACAACAACATGTACAACAAGGAATGATCAATGGCCAACCCACAACTAACATGGATTCGCCTAGGGCATCAAACAAACATAGCATCATGATATGGCAGATTCCAGACTTAGTAGAATTTTCACTAAGTGTTAAAACAGTTATGTTGGCATGGCATGTTTACAAGCATGTTTAAGTCACGTCAAGGCATATCATGGCAAATGGTTTGCACCACAGCAAAGACCATGTGATGGGGATTCTAAAACATATTAACAAGTGACAAGGGGACAAACACATCAATGGCAACGAGCACGTCAAATCGGCATCTCATAACATGTTACAAAACTTAACAGCCACATGCACTTTTGCAAGCAAGTTTAACATGGCAATATGAACCCTAACATGCATGCTGCCGCAACCATCATGTAAAGCATCTCATGATGAACATTTGGACATATCATTTGCTTCATTTGGATAAATATGCACCAAGTTATCACATCGCAAACATGGCATGAAAATAACAGGTAGCAGCAGTTTACATCAAGTAGCACTCTTGCAACAGAGATTAGGACCTCTATATGGACTCAAACAAGCATGGCACAATGGAACAAAGTGTAGAGCATATCACCACGGTCATTTTGACATATCATACACTCAAAACGGACAAGCACGGTAAAAGATACAACCATCACAATATGCCATCAGACAACAAATTTCGAAAGACTTAGAGAAAAAAAATAGGGGCTACCTCGCGGATCGGGTCCACGGGGCAGATCGGGTCAATGGAGCGCGGAGCGGGTACGGGCGAAGTGGGTATCGGGCCCGTTAGGGCACGCGACTGCGGCGGCGATCGGATCTGCAGCGGGGGCCGGCGGCGGCTTCGATCCCGGCCGGCGAGGGCGCCGGAGGAGGCCGGCGAGGGCACGACGACCGGCGGGGAGGGCGGATCTGGCCCGGGGCCGTCGGGCGGAGGAGGTGGAGCACGGGCGGCGGCGGAGCACGGCCCGGCGGCGGTGGTGCGGGCACCGGCCGGCGGTGGTGATGCGGCCGGCATCGGGCGGCGGCGTGGCCGGCGCCGGGCGGCGGAGCGGCAGGGCCCGACGGGGAAGCGCGCGGGGCGCGGAGGCGGAGAGGCCGGCCCGGTTGGTGGCGGCGGAGGGCCCGCGACGGGCCTCGCGGCCCGCGGCGGCGGAGGAAGCGGACGAAGGCCACGTGGCATCTTCTGAGTGGTCGGCGGTGGCGGGCGGACGCGTCCGGTCCGTCCGGACGTGTCCGGCGGCGGTGGAGGAGGTGGGAGTAGGGTTTTGACACGAAAAAAGGGGTGTGTGGACGTTTTTATAGGCATAAGGAGCTAGGAGACTCCAAATGGGGAGCGGTTTTCGGCCACGCGATCACAATTCTACGACCGAGATGATGGGAATGGTTGTGCTGGGTTAGTGGGCTGTTGTGGAGGGAGTCTTGGGCCTCAAAGAAGAGGTTCTTTTAGCCCACTAGGTTAACCGTTGGAGTACCAAACGAACTCCAAACGCGACGAAACTTGACAGGCGGCCTATACGTACCAAAACAACATCGCACGACAAGTCTCACGTCAAACCGGAAACGTTACATGGCCACACATGAAAGAAGGACTCGGGGATGCCACGGGCACGTGTGAGAGCGTCGGAACTAGAAATAGACAACGGGAAGAGACAAGTGGAACCGGATGCAAGTGACAACACAATGCAATGCAATGCACATGACAACATGACATGGATGAAATGCACACACACACACGACAAAACGAAGGAACCCGAAATGAAAGAAGAGCCCGGAAAGGAATTGATGAAGCCAAAGTTTATATATTGCCATATTGGGAAAGTGTTACATCTGGGGCATTACAGTGTATTACCATCATCAAGATCCCACAAACTATTTTTATTGGGTATATGACCATCGAACGTTTTATTCATGTAAACAGAACAGCAATTATTTTATGACTTTAAATGAATAACTATATTGCAACAAACATGATCAAATCATTTTCATGCTCAACGCAAATGCCAAATAACATTTATTTAGGTTCTACACTAATCCCGAAAGTATAGGGAGTGTGCGATGATGATCATATCAATCTTGGAACTACTTCCAACACACATCGTCACTTAACCTTTAACTAGTCTATGTTCATTCTGCAACTCTCGTTTCGAGTTACTAATTTTAGCAACTGAACCATTATCAAATACCAAGGGGTTGCTATGAACACTAGTAAAGTACACATCAATAATCTGTATATCAAATATACCTTTGTTCACTTTGCGATCCTTCTTATCCGCCAAGTATCTAGGGCAGTTCCACTTCCAGTGACCATTTCCTTTGCAGTAGAAGCACTTAGTTTCAGGCTTGAGTTTAGCTTTGGGTTTCTTCATGGGAGTGACAACTTGCATGGCATTCTTCTTGAAGTTCCCCTTCTATCCCTTTGCCCTTTACTTGAAACAAGTGGTCTTGTTAACCATCAACACTTGATGCTATCTTTTGATTTCTACCTTCGGCGATTTCAGCATTGCGAAGAGCTCGTGAATTACTTTCGTCATCCCTTGCATATTATAGTTCATCACAAAGTTCTACTAACTTGGTGATAATGACTAGAGAACTTGGTCAATTACTATCTTATCTATAAGATTTATGCCCACTTGATTCAAGCAATTGTAGTATCCAGACAATCTGAGCACATGCTCACTGGTTGAGAAATTCTCCTCCATCTTGTAGGAAAAGTATTGTCAGAGGTCTCATACCTCTTCATACGGGCATGAGTATGAAATACCAATTTCAACTCTTAGGAACATCTTATATGCTCCATGGCATTTAAAACATTTTTGAAGTCCCGATTCTAAGCCGTAAAGCATGGTGAACTAAACTATCAGGTAGTCATCATATCGAGCTTTTGTCAAAACGTTCATAACGTCTGCATCTACTCCTGCAATAGGTTTGGCACCTAGCGGTACATCAAGGACATAATTCTTCTGTGCAGCAATGAGGAAAATCCCCAGATCACGGAACAAGTCCGCATCATTGCTACTATCATCTTTCAACTTATATTTCTCTAGGAACATATAAAAATAAACGGGGAGCTACATCGCGAGCTATTGATGTACAACATAGATATGCCAATACTACCAGGACTAAGTTCATGATAAATTAAAGTTCAATTAATCATATTACTAAAGAGCTCCCACTTAGATAGACATCCCTCTAGTCATCTAAATGATCATATGATCCAAATCAACTAAACCATGTCCGATCATCACGTGAGATGGAGTAGTTTTCACTGGTAAACATCTTATGATGATCATATCTACTATATGATTCACGCTTGACCTTTCGGTCTCCAGTGTTCTTGGAAGTGCGTTATATCGACTAGACGGGGGGTGAATAGGCAACTTTTATGAATTCTTCACTAAGGAATTTGCGGGTGAGGAAATTCCTTAGCGAAGAACTACTTGCAGCGGAATACATACTCAGAAGTAAACATAACAGAACACAAACATGGTCATCATGATGAAATGAAGAGAAGCACAGAGTACAGAAAGCGTCTACATAGGATAACACAGGATGAAGACAAACAGACTGAAGAAATTGAACTGAGGAAATTGAGAAAGTCTTTGTCGGTGTACAAAAAGGGGGGGGGGTACACTTTTTGTACCCCTATGACTATGCACGGGCAGTCTGAGCCACGGGCACCACCACACCAAGCAAGGCAATGGAGGTGAGTCAGGGTGAGACCGAAGCTCAAGGGAACTGGAGCAACACCAAGAACAAGACCGCAAAGAGAAAAGGGGCGAAGCGGGTTCCCCCGGCAAGATCCTTGCCGGGAGCCAGTTTTAGCAGCCCCGGCAAGATCCTTGCCGGGGCCGGCTTTAGCAGCCCCGGCAAGACCCTTGCCGCGGCCACTCGCCCCACGCCTACGAAGCAAATCACCCTTGAGTCCACTGCCCCCATGGGGCAAGGATTCGGGAGACATCCCCGTGGTGGCATGCAGATCTTTGTGAAGACATTCAAGATCAAACACGCACTAAGAGGACGACGACCCTTGGCGGGATCCCAGCCAAGGAAGACCACAAGACCTCCGGCAAGCACCTTTCCGGGGATGGCAGCACGCGCCGCGGCAAGACCCTTGCCGGGGCCCCAGCAAGACCCTTGCCGAGGACATCCACGGGGCCACCATCAGGCCCACGCCGACTAAACTTCCACCGCCTTACGCAGCTGCCGACCCAACAAGCTGGGCAGACACCTGCGTGGCGATATGCAGATCTTCATGAAGACCCACCATTGCACCACCTCAGCCGCCTGCCTACCTACATGGCATCTCAGGCATTGCTGGCCAGGGCGCGTGTCGACACACGAAGGAGCAGCGACAGACAAGACGGATATCTCCCCCATCCTCGATAAAGCAAGGACACCTAAGCAAGACGCATTAAATGCGCCTTGTCATGTAATGCGAGCGATAACCGTGCATCACTGTACCCTTTCCACCTCCTGTGTGCCACTGTGGCAACCCCTTTTCCCTATAAAAGGAGGCCCGAGGCGACCAGGAGGAGGATTCGGCTTTTTGGAGCTCCTCACGCCCCATAGCTAGCTGAAGAGCACAAATATACAATCCACCAAAGCAGGAGTAGGGTTTTACGCATCCTCGCGGCCCGAACCTGGGTAAACGAACCGTGTGCTATCTGTTTGATCCGCTCTTCTCTCAACCCCGTGCCCCGCCACCGTAGTAGGGATTCTTGTGATCCCATAGGTGTCGTCCCCAATACACCGACATCTTTGGCGCGCCAGGTAGGGGGCGCAGTTGTGAGAATCGGCTTTAGCAGTTAGTTCGACGCTTCTTCATCATCATGGCGCCGAAGAAGAAGACGACGGTGGCGATTGGCCAGTCAGAAGCTGGACAGCCCGTCCCGACGCGGGCGAGCAGCGTACCGGTCGCGGAAAGGATCTGGGGCGCTGCTCGCGAACACCAACACCGTCCCAGCAACCGGAGTTTGGGAGGTGGCGATGTTTGTGCGCCTGGTAATGGGCCATACGCCGCCAAATCCAAGGACGGAGCCAGGCCCTCCGCGGGTGGCGCGGGGCCTTCCAGGATCGCTGCCACATCACCCGAAGGCGACGCAAGGGCCTCCAGGACTCCCACGCCGGCGCCAACAGTGCGCGACGAATGGCGTCACCACACCGAAGATCCCGGGTGTCGCCGCGGGAAGAGCCACGAGCGCCACTCCCGAGACGTAGAAGACCTGCCTCCCGCCGAAACGCTTGTGAAAACGGCATGCGACCGCTGGATCGTGATGGAGCTCCTCCTAACATGGTCGGGGCTCGTAGCGCGTCGCGGTCCGTGCAGGTTTCGCTACCGCTAACCCCAGCAGAAGCCTTGGCGCGCGCGCAGTTGCTCCTCGACTTTCCTCCCGTTCCGGGGAAACTCGACGAATGGAGAGCCACCATCCAAAGCCTTGTCGCGGTCGCCAGCAAGGATGAACCTAGTCCAGCGAGGCCCCTGGGTCGGCGCTCCGATGGGGTCCCACGCAGCGGCGGCGGGAGGACCGGCAGCACCGTGGCCACGGTGCATTCGCCTCCTCCTCGCCCGATACCGCGTGTGTCAATTCGTCGAGACGTCGCGGGTGACCCACGGACCCACGGCGACCAGCGTCAAGTTATTCAGGAGCGAGCTCATGAAGACGCTCAAACCATCATCGAGCGCCGGCGCGGAGTGCGCCACTAGTCAGACAGGCGAGCAGGGCCTGCTGTGAACCGCCCAGCACCGGAGAGCCCTAGAGGTCTACCTTATGAGGTAGGTTGTCCGGCTTTTACCCGTGAGCTGCGGCAGTTCCAGTGTCCCACTCACCGCACCTTCAAGCCTAACGTTGGTGAGAAGTACAACAGCAAGACCCACCCATCGGAGTTCCTCAGCATCTACACCATCGCGATGCAAGCTGCCGGAGCCCGCGATGATAAGGTGCTTGCGAATTACTTCCCATTAGCTCTTAAACCCAACGCCATGTCGTGGTTGATGCACTTGCCGGTAGACTCTATTTCGTCCTGGTCGGATTTGTGCCATGAGTTTCTTGGCGCCTTTACTGGAGGTCACCAAGCCCATGGCCAAGCAAGTGACCTGCACGTCATACCCCAGAAGGAAGGCGAGAGTTTTTGCAAGTATATACAGAGGTTCAGCCGGGTACAATACAATATCCCTGATGTTCACCCTGCCGCCATCATCAGCGTGTTCCATCAGAACGTGCGTAACCGCAAGATGCGTGAAGAACTGGCGATGACCAAGGTGAAAGATGTGGCGGAACTCTATGTTCTTGCTGACAGATGTGCCCGGGCTGAAGAGGGAAGGAAGTACCCCGGCGAAGATGCCGGAGCGGAAATCGACTCTTCAGATGAGGATACTGCCGCCCCGGTGAAGAAGGGCTGGCACCGCAACAAGAAGCGCAAAGTTAAAGCCGTGCTTGCCGTCGAGGGATCTGATGACACCGGCTCCACCAAGAAAACCAAGGCGAATGACCCCGACAAGGAAATAGTCGGGTGTGTTGCCTGCCGGGCCTTGGCGGCTGCCGAGAAGCCAGGAAACTCCGGCAAGCGATACTGCAAGATCCATCACACCAAAGTAGACCTGGCCAAACCTCGGGCCGGGCCGGGATTCGGGCCGGGCCTACCAAAGCCCGGTGCAAAAAACCCAGGCCCGAGCCCGGCCCGGCTCGGCTGTCGGGCCTAAAAATCGGGCCCGAGCCCGGCCCGAACATGCAAAAGCCCGACGGGCCTCGGGCCTCGGGCCGGGCCCCTTCGCTAATGTGCAAAAATGACGGGCCCGGGCCCGGCCCGGCCCGGCCACCGGGCTTGAAATCTAGGCCCGATCCCGGCCCATGGACAAGGTCGGGCCAGGCCGGGTCGGGCTTTTTCGGGCCGGGCCGGGTCGGGCCGACCGGGCCGGGCTGCCCATGGCCAGGTCTACAACAAAGGCCATGATCTCCAGGACTGCCGACAGGTTGAGCTCCTTGCTGAGAAGCAGAGGGCTGAATATGAGAGGCGGGACAAGGAGAAGGGCCAGGACGGTGCTGAGGGGTCCGGCAAGAAGCGTGACGGCCAAGCAGGCCGTCACGGAAAGGATAAACAGCAGGAGAGGCCCGCCTGGGGCCGTGACAGAAAGCTAGAAGACGACGATAACGAAGAGGACGACGAGTCCGACGACCAAGAGTTTCAGAAAGCCACGAAGGCCATGTGCGTCGATGGCGGCGCCTCGCTGCATACTTCTCAGCGCCAACTTAAACAGTGGGCGCGTGAGATTACAGCGGCGGAGCTGTCGTCTGGTGCCCAAAAGCCGCTGAAATGGTCCAGCACGCCTATCATTTTTTACACTGAGGATCACCCTGATCGCACTACTGCGGTCGGGTGCTTGCCATTGTTGGTTTCACCGACAATACACAACCTCAAGGTGACAAAGATGCTAGTCGATGGCGGGGTCGGTCTGAACATACTCTCGCCCACCGTGATCGAGAAGCTGCGGATTCCTGACGGAGACCTCGAAGAGACGGGCACGTTTCAGGGGGTCAGCCCGGGGAGAAGTCAGCCAAAGGGGAAGGTCACGCTGCCCGTGACTTTTGGAAGTGATCTGAACTACAGGACAGAAAGGATCGTGTTCGATGTCGCCAAGATCCCCTTGCCCTACAACGGGATCCTTGGCCGCCCAACGTTGGCCAAGTTCATGGCGGCGTCACACTACGCCTACAACACCCTGAAGATGCCAGGACCTGTGACGATCATCACCATCCCCTCCGATAAGAAAGATGCGCTAATTTGCGCTGACCAACTATACCAACAGGCAGTTGCAGCAGCGGCCGCCACTAGGGCACTTGCTCCTGCCACTGGAGCTCCAGGCGGGAAGAAGAAGAAGAAGACCGGTGAGACCTAGGACAGCCACTCCGGCAAGCGCACTTCTTCGGAGTGTAGTGCTCCCGTCGAGGACGTGCCAGAGAGCTCCACCGGCGGAAACAAGAAGTCCAGGGCCACACCGCCCGGAACCAAGAAGGTTTCTGTCAAGGAGGACGGCACGGGAGGGGCTTTCACCATAGGCTCCACCCTTAACGACAAATAGGAAGACGCGCTCGTCACCTTCCTGCGGGCAAATGTCGATGTGTTTGCATGGCAAGCATCCGACATCCCCGGCGTTCCCAGGGAGGTGATTGAGCACCACCTTCCTGTTTGTCCTCATGCGCGGCCCGTCAAGCAGAAGGTCAGGAAGCAAGCTTTGGAACGACAAGAGTTCATCACAGAGGAGATCCGGAAACTGGAAGCAGCGGGTTTGGTAAGAGGAGTGCTCCATCCAACGTGGTTGGTCAATCCGGTGGTAGTGCGCATGGCAAATGGGAAGTGGAGGCTGTGTATTGATTACATAGATATCAATAAGGCTTGTGCCAAAGACCCCTTCCCGTTGCAGCGCATCGACCAGATTGTTGACTCCACGGCTGGGTGTGACCTGTTGTCATTTCTCGATGCCTACTCCGGCTACCACCAGATCTTCATGACAAGAGAAGACGAAGAGAAGAGAGCATTCATCACCCCATGTGGTACGTATTGTTTCGTACGAATGCCTTTCGCGTTGAAGAGTGCTGGCTTGACGTTTGCAAGGGCAGTCCAGATTGATTTTGAACCCCAGCTCCATAGAAATATGGAGGCTTATATGGATGATATAGTGGTCAAAACCGAGAACAAGGCAACCCTCATACCGGATCTACAAGAGATGTTTGCAAACCTACACCAGATCAATCTCAAGCTGAACCCTAAGAAGTGCGTCTTCGGCGTCCCGTCCGGCAAGCTTCTCGGGTTCTTTGTGTCACAACGTGGGATAGAGGCGAATCCGGATAAGATCAAAGCAATAGAACAGATTGAAGCACCCAAACGGGTCAAGGATGTGCGTCGGCTTGCTGGCTGCGTTGCCGCCATGAGCAGATTCATTTCCAAGTCTGCCGAGCGCGCCCTCCCCTTTTTCAAGATTTTGAAAAAGGCAGGCCCAATGGAGTGGACGCCAGAAGCCGAAGCAGCATTGCAAGATTTGAAGAGGTATCGTTCCTCCACGCCAGTACTAGTTGCGCCTAGACCACAAGAACCGTTGCTGCTATACCTGGCGGCAACGAACCAGGTGGTTAGCGCCGCACTAGTGGCGTCGAGGGAAATTGATGACGAGGTGATAGCAGCGACATAGCCTGATGCCGTTGGTGCACAGACGACACGGCCGGTTGGAGTGCCGCCAAGGAAGAAAATGATGCAGAACCCGGTCTACTTTGTTAGCTCCCTCTTGCAGGGGGCTAGATCAAGGTACTCCGGTGCGCAGAAATTGCTCTTCGGCCTTCTTATGGCCTCGAGGAAGCTGCATCACTACTTACAGGTGCACGAGATCACTGTCGTCACTCGCCTCCCTCTACAACGGATACTGCACAATCCAGATGCAACGGGAAAGATTGTAGAGTGGGCACTAGAGCTGTCTAGCTTTGGCCTCAAGTTTAAAAGTACCTCGACGATTCAAAGCCGAGTCCTGGCGGAGTTCGTTGCAGAATGGACCACGACGCCTGATGAAGAAGCCCAGGAAACCGCTCTCCCCGGCAAAGAGGCGAGTTGCAACTGGATCATGTACTTTGATGGAGCTTTCTCCTTACAGGGCACCGGGGCTGGAGTACTGCTTGTCGCGCCCACCGGAGAGCACCTCAAGTACATGGTCCAGATGCACTTCCCCAGGGAGGTGTCAACAAAGAACACTGTCGAATATGAGGGGCTGCTTGCTGGTCTTAGGATTACGGCAGACCTCGGAATCAAGAAACTCATTGTCAGGGGCGATTCGCAGCTTGTCGTCAAACAAGTCAACAAAGATTACCAGAGCCCATTGATGAAGGCTTACGTCGATGAAGTGAGAAAGCTGGAAGAGTGCTTTGATGGTATACAGGCGGAGCACGTTCCCCGAGCAGAGAACGACATCGCCGATTACCTATCAAAGTGCGATGCCCTCAAGTTACCTATGGAACCAGGTACCTTTGTGCTTCGGCTTTCTCAGCCATCCGTTGATCCATCAACAGAGCAAACTAAGAGGAGCAAATCAGGGCCCGACAAGTACTTTCCCGCCGAGCTCCCCAGAGCCGCCGGCAAGGATGTTGCCGGGGACACTGGGCCCGCCACGGGACGGCTAGCTCCGGTGGAGCATCGAGCTCTTGCCGTCGAGACAGCCGCTCCTATAGCGGAGGAAATGCCTTTAGTCCTCGCCGTCGAGCCTCAGGCTCCAGCGTGGGCACAACATACCGTTCGATTCCTCCAAACTGGGGAACTTCCTGAGGAACAGGAAGAAGCGGAAAAAGTAGCTCGTCGGTCTGCTATGTACCAGTTCGTCGATGACGTCCTGTACAGAAAGAGACCGAACGGCGTGAAATTGAAGTGTATCCCTCGAGAGGAAGGATTGGGGCTGTTGGCAGAGATACATGGAGGCATATGTGGATCCCACATAGGGTAAAGAGCCCTTGCCGGCAAGGCATTTCGGCAAGGCTTCTTCTGGCCCACCGCTCTCCAGGATGCGACGACACTGGTCACCAGGTGTGAAGCGTGTCAGTTCCATTCAAAGAAACTTCATCAACCAGGTCAAGCCCTTCAAACCATTCCTCTCTCCTGGCCCTTCTCGATCTGGGGGCTCGACATACTAGGCCCTTTCCCCCGCGCTGTTGGGGGCTTTGAGTACTTGTACATCGCAATCGACAAGTTCACAAAGTGGCCGGAGGTGGAGGCAATGAGGAAGGTCACAGCTCTGTCAGCCGTCAAGTTCTTCAAGTGACTAGTGTGCCGTTTTGGTGTACCCAACAGGGTCATCACCGACAACGGCACGCAGTTCGCAAGCCGCACCTTCATGCAATATACCCAAGACCTCGGCAGCAAAGTCTGCTTCGCTTCCGTTGCTCACCCACGAAGCAATGGTCAAGCTGAGAGAGAAAACGCTGAAGTACTGCGAGGCTTAAGGACAAAGACCTTTGACAGGCTACGCAAGTGTGGAAGGCGCTGGATTGATGAGTTGCCGACGGTTCTTTGGTCGATCAGAACGACGCCAAATCGAGCCACCGGCCAGGCACCTTTTGCCCTAGTATACGGGGCAGAAGCAGTTCTCCCCACTGAACTCATATATGGGTCACCTCGAGTGCTCGGTTATGATGAGCTTGAGCAAGAGCAACTGCGCCAAGATGATGCAACGCTCCTTGAGGAAGATTGTCTTTGGGCGGCTGTGAGAGCAGCACGCTACCAGCAAGCCTTGCGCCGCTACCATAGCCGCAAGGTCCGTGCCCGAAGCTTTGAGGAAGGCGACCTTGTTCTTTGGCGCGTTCAATCGGCCAAGAATACCAACAAGTTGACGCCGAAGTGGGAAGGCCCTTATCGGGTAATACGAGTCACCAGGCCTGGCGCGGTCCGCCTGGAGACCGAAAATGCCGTTCCGGTGAGCAACTCCTGGAACATTGAGCATCTTCGCAAGTTTTACCCGTAAGGCGCGGCTTGCCGGGCCCCCCGGCAAGACACCTTTTGTACAAGCCTTGCCGACAAGGCATGTAACCCTTTGTACAAAGCCAGGCGCAGACCCTGAGCATAAATAAATGAAGCGCTGGCGCCCTAAGTTATAGCATGCATGCTAGGTCGAGTCTCGTCCTTGGTTAGGGTTGATAGTGCTTAGCGGCAAGCAAGTATTGCCGGGGGCTGCAAGAGCAAAGATTCACCCACAGCAAACCAGGGTTGCCGGGGTTGCAGCTTCAGATAAGTTCTTCATCCCTTATCATGCATTCCATTATGCACTGAGGTATGTGAAACCTCGTTTCTTTCCTTAAAACTACCGTGCTCCCATAACTCTAGGCCCTAGGGCTCGTTCCTGGGACCAAGTTTGGTCGTAGTCGCGGCAGCGAAAGGATGAAACAAGGAGCCTAAACCCACTTCATCCCAGCCTCCGCCAAAGGCGTGAGAAAGGTCGAGCGAAGTGGGGGGATGGCGAGGCCTGTTGCCGGGCGAGAAAATGTTTATCTTAGAGATATCATGGATTTGTTCCCTATTATGGGTTTTACCTGCGAACAAATGACCCGGCAAACATCCCTTTTTCATTAAATACATTCCAATGAGGTACAGTCCATAGGGAAAGAAAAACATGAACAAGGGGATTACAAGTTTTAAAGTTAAAAGACGCCCGAAGCCTTACAAACTAAAAAGAGATAAGATGCCCGTAATCCCTTTCTTGTCCCTCTCCTCAGGAGGCAGGTCAAGGAGGCGAGAAGGGCAAAAGGAGCGCCTAGGCGAGCTACGGGTGGCAGAAGACACCAAGAGAACATCTTGGTGGCCGCCCAAAGGTTGGATGGTGATGGCGGCGCCGGAAGCAGAGCTCGAAGATGAGGCGGCAGGACGTCAGTACACGTCGAAGGCGTTGGTGCCCGCGTACTCCGACATGACGACCTTGCCGCCCACCCTCTTCCTCTTCTGCAGCCCCCCCCCCAACGACAGCCGCCCAAGGGGACGGCCCTGAGAAGTTCAAGGAGCCGGCGACACGGATGATGGGGTCGCCGGTGCCACAAGGAGCGGCGCCCGACACCTAGTCGGACCCGTCATCCTGCCGCCTACCTCCCTTGTCGTCGCCGCCGCTGTCCTCCTCGTCACTCTAGCTCGAGGAGGAATCTTCACTATCATAAGAGCTCTCCACGCAGCACCTTGCCCGAGTCCCGAAGTGCCCGAAGACCTTGACGGAGAGAATCCACCCTCCAACAACTTAAAATGGAGAGTGAGCCCAACCGTCAAGCTGTGGATACGAGCAAACATCTTCCATCCCTGACAAATATACATCACATGAGGAGCGGGGAAGTCGACGCGGACCCGCGTGCCACTGATCCCGCAGCCCCTCATGCGCAGCCGCAACGACTCCAGCGGATCCAGCTCCGTCTCCCGCGCAAATGGAGTCGGGAGACGAAGGCGACGGCGCGGCGGCCGGCGCAACCTGACGAAGAACTCACAAGGGTCATCCCCAACATGGCCCTCCATTGGAGGAGGAGCTGCTGGCGGGGGCGAGGCCGGCGGGCCACCCCGTCCTCCTCTTCCCCAAGCGCCCCGGCCTCGCCCACGGCCTCGCCCCCTCCCCTTCCCCTCGCGGCCGGATCTGCCACCGCAGGTGCGGGAGAAGGAGGGACGCATTGTCGAGCGGCGACCCTCACCGCCACCGTTGAAGGGCCGGGATTTCCTCTCTCCATGACGAATGGAAGAGAGGAGCAGAAGCTGAAGGAGGAAGAAGATGGAAGAGTGCGAGACGCCGTTCCTCCCCCCCGCTCTTTATAAAGGAACGGGGTTGGGGCTCGACCGCCCCGCTCGGCCAATCAAGACACGGAAGGCGCAGGGAGCCAGGACCGACCCGCCGCCCCAACCAGCGATGGCCCGGTTTTTCCGCCTCCACCGTTTGCCACCCTAAGCGCATGGGAGACACGTGGCACACGTGCAAAACCGAGGGGACGGGTGAGGCGACCTCTCCCCACCCCGTGATCGTGGGGAGTGGATGCCTTGAAGACCGTGCCTCAGCCCCATTCAGTAAATGGGCCATGCCTCCACGCCTCCCTCCGTTTATGGGGAAGGCGCGAACCGCCCCTTTACTACGACGTGACGCATGCCTGCGGGAACCAACCCCACACATGCCGCCCACGTCACGCACACCCCTCCACACCGCGCCACGCGCACGGATCATGGGAGGCGCAGCGCACAAAAAATCTTACCGCGGTAAAAACCGTCCCGCCTGCCCGCGCACTGTTCTGGGCCTAGCCCAACAACGCATCACGCTTATGTGTCGCCCAGGCCCGGGGGCTCCTGTCGATGTACAAAAAGGGGGTACACTTTTTTGTACCCCTATGACTATGCACGGGCAGTCTGAGCCACGGGGACCACCACACCAAGCAAGGCAAGGGAGGTGAGCCAGGGTGAGACCAAAGCTCAAGGGAACTGGAGCAACACCAAGAACAAGAATGCAAAGAGCAAAGGAGCGAAGCGTGTTCTCCCGGCAAGATCCTTGCCGGGAGCCAGTTTTAGCAGCCCCGGCAAGATCCTTGCCGGGGCCGGCTTTAGCAGCCCCGGCAAGACCCTTGCCGCGGCCACTCGCCCCACGCCTACGGAGTAAATCACCCTTGAGTCCACTGCCCCCATGGGGCAAGGATTCGGGAGACATCCCTGTGGTGGCATGCCGATCTTTGTGAAGACATTCAAGATCAGACACGCACTAAGAAGACGACGACCCTTGGCGGGATACCAGCCAAGGAAGACCACAAGACCTCCGGCAAGCACCTTGCCGGGGATGGTAGCAGGCGCCGCGGCAAGACCCTTGTCGGGGCCCCGGCAAGACCCTTGCCGAGGACATCCACGGGGCCACCATCAGGCCCACGCCAACTAAACTTCCACCGCCTTACGCAGCTGCGGACCCAACCAGCTGGGCAGGCACCTGCGTGACGACATGCAGATCTTCGTGAAGACCCACCATTGCGCCACCTCAGCTGCCTGCCTACCTACATGGCATCTCAGGCATCACTAGCCAGGGCGCGTGTCAACACAAGAAGGAGCGGCGACGGACAAGACGGATATCTCCCCCGTCCCCGATAAAGCAAGGACACCTAAGCAAGACGCATTAAATGCGCCTTGTCATGTAATGCGAGGGATAACCTCGCATCACTGTACCCTTTCCACCTCCTGTGTGCCACTGTGGCAACCCCTTTTCCCTATAAAAGGAGGCCCGAGGCGATCAGGAGGAGGATTCGGCTTTTTGGAGCTCCTCACGCCCCATAGCTAGCTGAAGAGCACAGGTATACAATCCACCAAAGCAGGAATAGCGTTTACGCATCCTCGCGGCCCGAACCTAGGTAAACAAACCCTGTGTTATCTGTTTGATCCGCTCTTCTCTCAACCCCGCGCCCCGCAACCGTAGTAGGGATTCTTGTGATCCCATAGGTGTCGTTCTCAATACACCGACAGTCTTCAGTCAAAGTCTTCAAACATATATGAACAAGCACACAACACAGTGATGAGGAAATGTAAGAGTTGAGGAAATAGAACTAGTAAGCTTGGTGAAGACAATGATTTGGTAGACCAGTTCCAACTGTTGTCTCAGTTGTACGTCTGGTTGGAGCGGCTAGGTATTTAAACATGAGGACACACAGTCCCGGACACATAGTCCAGAACACCAAGTCCTCACCATATTCTCCTTGAGCTAAGGTCACACAGACCTCGCCCAATCACTCGTGGTAAGTCTTCACAAGTGACTTCCAAACCTTCACAAACTCAGTCACTCGGCAATCCACAATTCCTCTTGGATGCTCTAGACCATGACGCCTAACCGTCTGGAAGAAGTACATTCTTCAAAGGTAACAAGCGTCAGATCCACACAGGATCAATCTCTTCAGTGATGCTCAATCACTTTTGGGTTTGTAGGTGTTTGGGTTTGGTTTTGGGTTTTTCCTCACTTGATGATTTTCACTCAAAGTCCTCGGAGGATGGGTTGCTCTTATGACAAGTGTCAGTTTCCCTGAGAGCAGCCAACTAGCTAGTGGTTGTACGGGGCGGCTATTTATAGCCTAGCGAGCAGCCCGACATGATAAGACATAAACGCCCTTAAATTATATGACTTAGGTAACTAGATATTTTGGGACAGCTGGCGCGTAGCACAGCAACGGTCGGAAATTTGAGTATCAAATTCCTCAGGGCTATCATGGTCCTCACTTGTAGGAGATCCGCACTGCCGAATTCCTAACTCCTCAGTCAGGACAAATTCCTCAGAGACCAGAAGAACTTCATCTCTGTCACTGAAGAATATGACTGAACTGTATGAGATTTCCAATGGCTTCACTCGAAGGGATTGGTAGGTGTAGGATTTTGAGTTGAGCATCACATGGAAACTTTTCCTTAGTATTTCCTCGCCCCCTTTAATAGTACGGTGTTTCCTATGACTCAAGAAAGAGAAAATGAAACTACGAAAACAAAAGTCTTCATGCTTCATGTTCCTCAAATGAGTACCAAGTCTTCAAGGTCACACCCATTTCTTCACTTTCAAAGTCTTCAGAAATCCAAAGTCTTCAGTCGAAGAACTTCATTTTTAGGGGCCGACTTTCTCTGTAAATTCAAACTCCTCACAGACTTATAGACCTGTGTACACTCATAAACACATTAGTCCCTTAACCTATAAGTCTTCAATAGAACAAAATCACTAAGGGGCACTAGATGCACTTACAATCTCCCCCTTTTTGGTGATTGATGACAGTATAGGTTAAGTTTTCAATGACGATAAACATATGAAGTGTAAATACTGACATTGAGGAATTTGATTGCAAGATATAGAAGAACTCCCCCTGAAGCTGTGCATAGTGAGGAATTTGCTTTTGAAGCAATGCACACTTGAAGAGTGGAATCATAGAGATCTCCCCCTATATCTTGTAATTCATACACGCATTTGACATATAATATGAAGAACTTGAAATGCATGATGAAATATGGTGACTGATGTAATTCAGCATGCGTGCATAAGCATTAATGAGGAATAAGCATGCAGAAAATTCGCAGCAAAAGTATCAGGCCACCATAGAGTTCAAGTTTACAACTCAATCCAGCAAAGTCATCAGAAGAATGAGAGTTGTAACTTAGCAAAAAAACGCCTATATAGGTAGACCCGCTTGAAGACTAACTCAAATTTCTCCCCCGTTATCATCGAATGACCAAAAGGATCGAAACTGAGGACTAATGCCCCTGAAGAATCTGAAGATGATGAAGGAGCGCCAACGTAGTTGGGGTCGATGGTTGATGTAGGGCCTGCCGCAGTGTCGTCCAAGTCTTCATACTCGTCGGTGTCACGCGATGAAGAATAGGAGCTGGCCACCAAGGGAGGAACCTTGACCTTCTTGTATTTCTTCGGTGGAGGAGCAGGCCAGTCCAGATCTTCCTTGAGATCCATTTTCTTCAGATATTCTTCGCTGTAAAGGTGAGACAAAACAGCCCAGGTACGGTTGAAGGTTTCATGGAGGTAGTAATGGTTTTCTTCATTGCATTATGGGTAGAGGTCATGTTGTGAAGAATTAAACCAAACTGACGCTTGACCCATTTGTGATTGCGATCAACCTTCTGGTGGAGACTGAGGAGTAGCTCACGACTAGTCAACACCCTTAGAGTTATGCCTTGAGGATTTTGCTTGGGTGCGCTAGCGCCAGAGTCATGTGTGGCAGAGTCGTCATTGGTGGAGCAGGATGAATCTTTGCGAGATTGACCATCCAATGGACGAATGCCTTCATCAATAAAAGCAGAAGCCTTGCCCTTGTCATCAACTGAGAAATATGTCCGTTTGAGGACTTCAATCTGGGGCAAGTAGCTGCAATGATTCAGTGTATTAGCTTTGTAGTTGACTGAAGACCTTGCTCTGATGAATCTCATAATCCACAGAGCATAAGGCTTCAGGTTGAAAGGAGACAGTGCAACATTTTCCAGAGTCCTCATGAAGAAATCATGGAAGTTGACGGGGACGCCATGAATGATATTGAAGAGCAGATTCTTCATGATGCCAACGACTTCTTCATCATTGAAGACATGGCCCTTGATAGGACTCAATGTCTTCGTCAGTATGCGATACACAGTCCGAGGCACAAATAGCAATTACTTCACGTGGAATTTGGTTCTTGGGGCCTGACCTGGCTTCAATGGCTTCATCAGCACTTGCATATAGTGATCTGTAAGCTCAGGTTCTTGGTACATGCAACGAGCAGCTTCAAGGGGAGGACTGAGAGGCTAAGCATGAAGTAATTCAGTATCTGGTGCCTTGTAGTGAGTATTTTCAGTCATCCAGTCCAGCACCCATGAATTCACATCTTCAGAGTCTCCGGTGTTGCGCAGCGTTGCAAAGAATTGAAGAATGAGTTCTTCATTCCAATCACAGATGTCAGTGCAGAAAGTTAACAGTCCAGCGTCATGAAGAACACTGAGGACTGGCACGAAGCACGACAGAGATTCCATGTCCATGTGAGGAATGTGCTCATGATCAAAGACTTTGTCTTTGTTGAACAACACTAAGGAATAAAAATTTGCGTGGCTGGCAGTCCAAAAACGACTCTTCCTAATGGGAGCAGAGTCATAGGGGTTGTAATCAGTGAAGAATACATGCTCGTTGAAGAAATCAGCTTGTTTGAACTTTTGCTTCCGTGAGAATGGATCCTTTGGCTTGGGTTGAGGAGTGTCAGTCAGTTGCATCACTACCTCACGAATCGCAATCTCAGGTTCTTCAGGCTGAGGAATTTCTGGTTCCTCTTCAGTGGCAGTCTGTGTCTTCGTGGATTCAGCAGCAGAAGTTTCTTCAGCACTAGGGGCTGGAATGTCTTCATGTACAGCCGGAGTGGGGTGAGTTTCTTCAGAGCCCAATGGAACAGTATGTGCTGGGGACTGAGGGATTTGTTGCAGTGGTGTGAATAGAGGGGAGTTGGGATGCTGACTATCCAAAAAATCATCATTCATCAATGGAGTAGCACTCCCAATGTCCACGTCAGATTCTTGTTCATCCAATTCCTCAACTCCGGCCTCTTCAGCAGTGAATTGAGGCATAGGCGAGGAGATAATTGGTGTTGAAGGGATTGCATCCACTTCAATTTCTTCATCCGTCTGCTCTGAGGAAGCAGCAGAGGGAATGTCTTCGTCGGATTCACTTGGAATCACATAATCTTCATCATAAGGAACAAGGTCCTTTGATGGCATGGTTGAGATAGGAACAACATCAATTGGGTTGTCAACTGAGCTAGTCAATGGCTTCATATTCTTCGGAGCTGCAGGATCTGATGAAGTTGATGCCTTCCTTTTCTTCACAGCTGCACGCTCTGCAGCCTTGGTCTTCTTCACATCTGATGCAGATGGAAGGATTGGAGTTGGAGTAGGCGCAGGAGGAGCAGAGGAAAGTGGTTGAATTTCTTCAGGCACAACTGTTGCAGTTGCCCTGACTTCTTCATTTTCTTCAGGCACAGCCTCTGAAGCTTCAGCTGGCCTGACATTTTCTTCACGCACAACACTAGAGGTTGCCCTGGCAATTTTTCAGCGGCCGGAATGCAGTCATCAGCCCTGGTATTCTCATTTTCTTCAGCAGCCTGATGTTCTTCAGCGGTTCTAGCATGTTCTTCTGTAGACTGAACATATGCTTTAGCCTGAGGAATTTCAATGTGCGTTGGAGGTGCAACATTTGAAGAAAATCCTGTTGTCAAATTCAGAAATCTGACTTTGGCGCCCATCCAGTCTGCACAGTATGTATCAAATTCAATCGCTGAGGGCTTTGATTTCACTCTGTATCTTTACAAGTTCATCAATTGTCATGTTGACAACATTCTTCTTCAGGTAGCGCTCTTTCTTTTACTACGCTTTCTTCATCTGCCTGGCCTTTTCAAATTTCCACTTTTTTTTGCCTATGAAGGCGGTCAACATGTGACTTTGGCCAGGAGTTAGATTGAAGTCAGGCATAGGAGGGTTGGGATCCTTGTGCCAGAGATCAATGAAGTCGAGGATCACTTTCAGATCCAAAAGCAGTTGCACAGTGCTTCCTTTGGCTCTAGCGGCCCTGTGTTGCCTGTCTCTGATGATTTCAACTAGTTCTTCATCATCAGCTTCTTCATCATCAGATGGCACTTGGAAAGCAACTTGCTTTTTGTGAGGACTTGGGCGAGAACCTCGTCCAACAATGAACTTTTTCTTCAACAGAGAGGGGCCAGTTGAGGAACTTGGAGCAGCTGAGGAACTTGCAGAGGCTCCTGAGCAATAGATATGCCCGCAGTCCTTTGGCATGTGGTGAGATGCACTGGTGCAGAGGATTTGGTCGGAGCAGCTGAAGACTTTGGTGGAGGAGCTGAGGACTTTGGAGGAGCAGGAGCAGTTTGAGGAATTAGTCGTGAGGGCTTTGAGGAATCTGGCCATGAGGGCATTGCTGAGGAACTTGGCCTTGAGGGCATTGAAGATGAAGCACTTGGCTTATGCGCAGGCTTCTTTGCCATGGCCTTCTTCGGCTTGCTAGCAGAGGCCTCAGCTGTGGCAGCAGCAGCAGCAGAGTCTTCGTTGAATTTCCTCACTGCTTCTTTTGCTTGTTTGGCCAACTTGGCCTGGCGCTTGGCCCATTCATCAGGATAATCCTCACCGCGCTTGAGGCTAGTGGGATCAGCTACTTGGCCATGTGCCAATGGAGGTCTTGGGCATGGAGGATTGAGTGCGAATTTCTTCATGTACTTGGGAGTTACATACCTGTACTCCTCCACTCTCTTGCCCATCTCCTCTCTATTCTCTGTATGCGCACCTTGCGCTGATTTTTGTCCTCTTTTCCAAATTTTGCCTCATCAGGAGTGCAGTAGTCAGCATATATGTCATCAGGGAATTCAAAAGCAGTGTTGACCTCTGGCCTCTTTCCTCCCTTTTGTGGCTTCTTTCCATCAGCCATTTTCTTCAGATGAGGAATTTGAACAATGGAATTCTCTGAAGAAGTATGCAACTTTTCTTTGAGGAACACTTCAAATGAGTTAAGTTGATGAGAACATAGTGATTCAGCAGCGAACATGAGTACCTGTGAACAAAGTATAGTTGCGAGGAATTTTGAGAGGTCATATGCGTTCTCAAAAAGTTTTGTAAAAAGAACAAATTTGAGGAATTTGACCAGATGAGTCTTGAAGAATTTCACTAAGCGTTCTTTGTCTTAGGTTCCAGAGTTGTATAGATTGAAAATCCACACAATTAAGGAATCTTGAAGAAAAAAACATAGCTTAGAGAAATGAATCAAGAACAGATGACATGTGAGGTGTTTCGTGTGTGAAGATTTGAAGAAAAACACCTTTGAGGATTTGTAGAAAACATTTGAATCAAAGAGGGCAGTAAAAGTAACTTTTAATTACCCTGAACGAAGAACACGATGAACTGGGAGGTGGAGATGTGATGTTCGTCAGTGCAGATCTTCGACGCCCTAACTTGGCTGAGGAAGACAGCTACAGCGGTGGCGGAGTAAAGAAATCCGCGGCCGGCACGAGTACAACGACAACGAGGTCGAGGCAGTGAAGCTCTTCCTCACCAGCGATGATGAAGTAGCGGCGGCGCTAGGGTTTGAGAAGCTCGAGCGGGAGCGAGATCGAGCGGAGTAAAAGTGAAATGAGGAAGGGGAGGGGTATTTATAGCGGAGATGAATAACTGTTCGCCCGAAGAATTTGGACGAACGTGCCCCTGACCCTTCTCATTCGCTCGACATGTGTCACACACGTACTGAGAAGTGGAGATCGTGTGAGATCGTGGGTGAATAGATGATTATTACCGTGGGATGAGGAACGATTTGAGCGGCAAGACCGATTTTTTTTGATAAGATAAGTTTTAACGTTGCGTTCGCAAATTCTTCAGCTGACAAGGACACAGTGAAGATTTTGAACGAGTTTGAAATAGAACGCACATGAAGAATTTGTGAATAGAATGGGTTGATTTTAGCATAGAGGGGGAAGGGTCCGATCACATTCACTTAGCAGGAAAAACAGCTTGAAGAATTAGCAATAAGTGAATGTTGTAGAGGACAATATATATATATATATATAGCCAATGAAGAAAAATGACGGAAAAGGTGAAGACAATGCAAAGTTGAAGAACATGAACAACTGAGGAATTTCAAAACAAAAAAAAACTCAAATTGAAGATTTTCAACTTTGGTGGTGGCGTGACCCACCGTATAAGAATGATGATTTCAGACACCGCGTACAATTGTCGTAGGGTTATGAGAATCAAATTCTTCGTTAATTTTTTCACACTTAGAGTGTTATTCTTCATTGATTGAAGAAAAACATTTCTTCATGTGTTGCACATCTAAGTCATCAATTTTGCATAAGTGTTAGGATGAGTGTCCTGTTCAAAAATCATTCAAAGATTCAAAGATATTTAGTTCACATCGCAACTTGCTAAATCTCTTCTCATGCAAGGGCTTTGTGAAGATATCGGCTAGCTGTTCTTCAGTCTTCACATGCTCAATAGAAATGTCACCCTTCAACACATGATCAGAAAGACAATGATGACGAATCTGAATGTGCTTTGTCTTCGAGTGCTGAACTGGGTTGTGAGCAATCTTGATGGCACTCCCATTGTCACAGAAGAGAGGCACATTCTTCATGTTGACGCCATAGTCCTTGAGAGTTTGCTTCATCCACAGCAATTGAGCACAGTAAGAACCAACAGCAATATACTCAACTTCAGTAGTAGACAGTGATACGCAGTTCTGTTTCTTCGAAGACCAACAGACCAAAGATCTTCCGAGGAAGTGACATGTACCAGATGTTGACTTGCGGTCCACACGATCACCAGCATAGTCAGAGTCTGAATATCCAATGAGATCAAAAGCCGAGCCCTTGGGATACCATAATCCAAGTGTTGGTGTGTGAGCTAGATATCGAAGAATATGTTTCACGCCCTTATGGTGTGATTCCTTCGGTGTAGCTTGAAATCGGGCACACATGCAAACACTAAGCATTATATCTAGCCTAGATGCACATAAGTACAATAAAGAACCAATCATGGAGCGGTATACCTTATGATCGAAGTCAATACCATTTTCATCAGTGCACCTTTGTGGGCATAGGAATTTTGACGCCTTTGCATTCTTGCATGCCGAATTTCCTCAGTACATCCTTGAGGTATTTCTCCTGAGATATGAATATGCCATTGCCTTGTTGACGAATTTGAAGACCTAAGAAGAATTTCAATTCTTCCATCATAGACATTTGATATTCTTCACTCATCATATAGGAAAATTTATCACTATAACATTGGTCAGTACAACCAAAGATAATATCATCAACATATATTTGGCACACAAATAATTCACCATCATAAGATTTAGTGAAAAGAGTAGGATCAAGTGAACCGGGTTTGAAGCCTTTCTTCATCAGGAATTCCTTCAAAGTATCATACTGATACGTCTCCAACGTATATATAATTTTTTATTGTTCCATGCTATTATTTATGAAGTCCTGGATGTTTAATGGGCTTTATCTTATGCTTCTATATCATTTTTGGGACTAACCTACTAACCCAAAGGCCCAGTCCAGATTGCTATTTTTTGCCTATTTCACGGTTTTGCAGAAAAAGAATATCAAACGGAGTCCAAACGGAATGAAACCTTTGCAAGAGGTATTTTTGTAGAAAAGCACGCACAGGGGACTTGAGAACCACGTTAGGGGAGCCTCGGGGTGTCCACAAGGGTGGGGGGTGCGCCCACCTTCCCAGGGTGCGCCCCCTGCTTCGTGGGCCCCTCGAGCACCCCCCGATGTCCTCCTTCCTCCTATATAAGTCTACGTACCCCTAAACCGTCGACAACAGAGAGAAAACCCTAATTCCACTGCCGTAACCTTCCGTTCCCGTGAGATCCCATCTTGGAGCCTGTTCCAAAGCTCCACTGGAGGGGGATCCATCATGGAGTTCTTCATCATCATCATCATCATCGCCCTCACCATGAGTTGTGAGTAGTTTAGCACAGACCTTCGGGTCCATAGCTAGTATCTAGATGGCTTCTTCTCTCTCTCTAGATCTCAATACAAAGTTCTCCTCGGTCTTTGAGGAGATCTATTCGATGTAATCTCTTTTTGCGGTGTGTTTGTCGAGATCCGATGAATTGTGAGTTTATGATCAAGATTATCTCTGAGAAATATTTGGTTCTTCTCTAAACTTTTTGTGTGTGCTCATAATATCCTTGCAAGTCTCTTCGAATTATTGGTTTGGTTTGGCCTACTAGATCTATAGTTCTTGCAATGGAGAAGTGCTTGGCTTCGGGTTCAATCTTGCGGTGTCCTTTCCAAGTGGTAGTAGGGGCAGCAAGGCACGTATTGTATTGTTGCCATCGAGGATAAAAAGATGGGGTTTATATCATATTGCTTGAGTTTATCCCTCTACATCATGTCATCTTGCTTAAGGCGTTACTCTGTTCTTAACTCAATATACTAGATGCATGCTGGATAGCGGTCGATGTGTGGAGTAATAGTAGTAGATGCAGAATCGTTTCGGTCTACTTGTCTCGGACGTCATGCCTATATACAATGATCATGCCTAGATAGTCTCATAATTATTCGCTTTTCTATCAATTGCTCGACAGTAATTTGTTTACCCGTCGTAGAATATCGCTATCATGAGAGAAGCCACTAGAGAACACTATGGCCCCCGGATCTATTCTCAACATATCAATTTACATCTACTTTACTTTTACCGCTTTTATTTTCTGTTCTTATAAACTAAAGTACCAAAAATATAAACTATCACCTCTATCAGATGTCACTTTCTTAAGTGACCGTAAAGGGATTGACAACCCCTTATCGGTGTTGGCTGCGAAGTTCTTATTTGTTTGTGCAGGTGCGAGGGACTCGCACGTGGTCTCCTACTGGATTGATACCTTGGTTCTCAAAAACTGAGGGAAATACTTACGCTACTGTGCTGCATCTCCCTTTCCTCTTCGATGAAATACAACGCAAGCTCGAGAAGTAGCACATACCACGCCCGAGGGGCCTGCTTGAGGCCATAGTGGGCCTTATTGAGTCTGAAGACTTTGTCAGGATTCTTTGGATCTTCAAAACCTGGGGGTTGAGCAACATATACTTCTTCCTCAAGCTTACCATTGAGGAATGCACTTTTCACATCCATTTGATATAGAGTGATATCATGATGGTTAGCATAAGCAAGTAATATGCGAATAGCCTCAAGTCTAGCAACATGTGCAAAAGTTTCATCGAAATCAATTCCTTCAACCTGTGTCTAGCCTTGAGCTACAAGCCGTGCCTTATTCCTTACCACAAGGCCATTTTCATCTTGCTTGTTGCGTTAGATCCTTGTGCCAATGATATTGTGCTTGCGAGGATCTGGATGTTTGACCAGTTCCAAGACGTGGTTGAGCTCGAATTGATGTAATTCTTCTTGCATAGCTTGAATCCACTCATGCTCCATAAATGCTTCATTTACCTTAGTGGTTTCTGGTGCTTCAATGTCATCGATGATTTTCTCAATCTGCACTTCTTTTGCAACGCAAGGATGAGCTGGTTGTCGTCGAGGAATTTGATCAGCATTTTCTTTAGCACCATTTTCTTCAGGTGCATTAGCGCGACGTTCTTCACGTTCTGGAATGAATTCTTCAGCATATTCTTCGGTCGGAATGACATCCTCAGTAGCCTTGAACTTGATAGATTCCTCAGGTGCTGGTTCATCTATCACAGAAGGTAGGTGCTCTCTTTGCGAGCCATTAGTTTCATCAAACCGCACATCTACAGTTTCAACAACCTTGCGAAGAACGTTGTTGAAGACTGTGTAAGTGTGTGAGTCCTTTCCGTAACCAAGCATAAACCCTTCATGTGCTTAAATTTTGAGTTGTGTTGAGGATGTCTAATCCAACATTTAGCACCGAAGACTTTGAAATAACTCACATTGGGTTTCTTGTCGGTGAGGAGTTCATAGGCAGTTTTCTTGAAGAATCTGTGAAGATATACTCTGTTGATGATGTGGCACGCAGTACCAGTTGCATCAATCCAGAAACGACGAGGAGTTTTTTATTCATCAAGCATAGGGCGAGCCATCTCAGCAAGAGTCCTATTCTTCTGCTCCACGACGCCATTGTGCTGAGGAGTATAAGGAGCAGATAACTCATGAGTAATACCAAGTTCATCAAGATAGTCATCAAGACCAGAATTCCTGAACTCAGTTCCATTGTCACTTCTGATGTGCTTGATATTCACACCAAAGTTGGTTGAATCCCTCGAGGAAAATCGCTTGAAGACTTCCTGCACTTCATGTTTGTAAGTAACAATGTGTGCCCACGTGTATCGAGAGTAATCATCAACAATAACAAAGCCATATTCAGATGTATCATTTGAAACTTCAGAATGATGGTCAGGACAGAAGAGATCCATGTGAAGCAATTCAAATGGTCGAGTAGTAGTCATGATAGTCTTCGCTGGATGCTGGCCTTGGTCATCTTTCCAGCTTCACAGGCTCCGCATAAGTGGTCCTTGAGGAATTTGACATTCTCAATGCCAATGACGTGCTTCTTCTTTGCAAGCGTGTGCAAATTCCTCATGCCTGCATGACCAAGTCGTCGATGCCATAGCGAGCCTTCTGAAGCTTTTGCAAGTAGACACACAGCTGGCTGAGGTCCTGTAGAGAAATCAACAATATACAAGTCTCCTCTCCTAAAGCCTTCGAAGACTTTGGAATTGTCAGATTCCATGATCACAACACGACGATACTTGCCAAAGACTACAACCATATCAAGATCGCGAAGCATTGAGACAGACATGAGGTTGTATCCTAAGGACTCGACAAGCATGACTTTGTCCATGTGTCGATCCTTTGAGATCGCAACTTTACCTAGACCCAATACCTGACTTTTGCCTTTATCAGCGAAGATGATATGCTTCAGATGAGATGGAGATAAGGGATCATCCATTAATAGATTCTTGTCACCAGTCATGTGATTTATACATCCACTATCGAGGACCCACTCATTGGCTTTGGGTTGATCATCCTGCAGATGAATTAGTGCAGCTTACAAACTCATATACTTCATCAGTGAAGAATATGACATCAATTCATCAGATCAATTTCATCAAGCAATGCAACAGATAAAGCAGTATGAGGACGTGAGAAATGAGAGTTCATTTCTTCATGATTAGCCTGCGTCCTTTCAGGCACTTTTCAGGTCTCCAGCAAATTCTTGAGACGTTTGAGCACGTCTGGAGACCTGACCCTGCAGAAGAGATTAGTTCTTTTTCTTCACCACCCATATCTGAAGGGGCGTCAAAGAGTTCATCACTCTGCGAGCTCCATACGAGAAAGGTGGCATAGAAGCCAGCCCATTTCGTTTCACATAAGAGAAATTCTTTGAGGACTTATGAACATAATGGTTAGAAGAATAATGCTCATATTCATAGCCCTTAGCTTTTCCCTGCGAAACAGAGTTGATAGCACGATGATATTCATATCAGGACTTTGTTCCTTTTGAGGAATTTGATCCACGTGAGGAATTTGGTCCGTATGAGGACTTGGATCCATGTGAAGAATTTGGTCCATATGTACAATTTGATCTGGGGTTCCTATTCTTCACAGGTGGTGTTATGAGGACATTCACTTGAAGACTTTAAAGGCACCTTTTGGGAACCCAGATTTTCTTCATAGGGGAACCGTTCCTGCAGTTAGTGCCAACATATCTAGCAAATACTTCACCGTTCTGATTTTTGAATAGTTTATAGTTGGAGTCAAATGACTCATCAGAAGAATGAGGAGATTCACATGTAAAGCCAGATAAATTGGATGGATCAACTGGAGGTCCCTTTGCAGCAACCCATGAGGTTTTGGGGTACTGCTCAGGCCTCCAATATGTACCATCAGCATTAAGTTTCCTCTCAAAGGCAATACTCTCTTTCCTAGGGTTCCCGTTGAGGATCTGCTTTTTAAGCACATCACAAAGAGTCTGATGCCCTTTGAGGCTTTTGTACATGCCTGTCATGTACAATTCCTTCAACCCTTGGCACCCTTTGCCATGAAGCAATAGGTGGGAGCATAGTCATCATTGCCTTCATCAGCCTTGTTGGTGAAGCCATTTTCTTCAGGGTTGAAGATAGACTTGCTGACGAAAGCAGTAGCGAGATCTAGACTCGCCACACCAGACCCGGACTCCTCAGATTCCTCATCTTCCTCATGATCCTCAGATTCAGCCTCAGAGTCCATTTCCTTGCGAATGAAAGCCCGGGCTTTCTTGGTGCTACTCTTCTTGTGAGATGAAGACTTCGAGGATTTTTATGATGAAGATTTTGACGATTTCTTCTTCTTCTTCACGTCATCAGAACTGTAATCCTTGTATTTCTTCTTCTTAGATTCCTTTTCCCAATGAGGACAATCTTGAATGTAGTGACCAGGCTTCTTGCATTTGTGGCATAGCCTCTTATTGTAGTCACTGGATGAGGAATCATTTCTCCTTGAGAATTTTCCAAAGCGACCAAGTCTTGAGAACCGTTGGAATTTCTTCACGAGTAGTGCTAGCTCCTGGCTCAGTTCTTCGGGATCACCAAGGCTACTACCAGAATCTTCATCTTCAGATTCAGAGATGATCTTGGCCTTCAGGGCACGCGATCTGCCATAGCTCGAACCATACAGATCTCTCTTCTCAGCAAGCTGGAACTCATGAGTATTTAGCCTCTCGAGGATATCAGCAGGATCAAGTGACTTGTAATCACCACGTTCTTGTATCATCAATCAAATGAGGAATCAAGCGATCTCAGCAATTTCTTCACCACCTCATGGTCGATGATGTCAGTGACACCAAGTGCTTGAAGCACATTTGAGATGTCAGTGAGGCGATCGAAGGTTTGCTGAACATTTTCATTGTCAGGTCCTTTGAAGCGGTTGAAGAGATTGCGAAGAACATCAACTCGAGAGTCACACTGTGTTGAGACTCCTTCATTGACTTTGGACAACCTATCCCAGATAAGCTTAGCAGTTTCCAAAGCACTCACTCTTCCATACCGTCCTTTGCTCAGATGGCCACAAATGATATTCTTCGCTTGAGAATCGAGTTGCTTAAATCTCTTCACATAAGTAGCATTCAGAAAAGGTGAGATTGAGGGAACACCATTTTCCACAACATACCAGAGATCGTTATCAATTGCCTCAACATGCATTCGCATCTTATTCTACCAGTAGGGGTAGTCTGTCCCATCGAAGGTAGGACAACCAACAGAGACCTTGATCATACCTGCGTTCGACATAACTAAAACTCTAGGTGGTTAAACCAAAATCACACAAAACAAGGGAGTACCTTGCTCTGATACCAATTGAAAGTGCGTTATATCGACTAGAGGGGGGTGAATACGCGATTTTTTTGAATTCTTCACTGAGGAATTTGCGGGTGAGGAAATTCCTTAGCGAAGAACTACTTGCAACGGAATACGTACTCAGAAGTAAACATAACAGAACACAAGCATGGTCTTCATGATGAAATGAAGACAAGCACAGAGTACAAAAAGCGTCTACACAGGATAACACATGATGAAGACAAACAAACTGAAGAAATTGAACTGACGAAATGGAGAAAGTCTTCAGTCAAAGTCATCAAACAGATATGAACAAGCACACAACACAGTTATGAGGAAATGTAAGAGTTGAGGAAATAGAAGGAGTAAGCTTGGTGAAGACAATGATTTGGTAGACCAGTTCCAACTGCTGTCTCAGTTGTACGTCTGGTTGGAGCGGCTAGGTATTTAAACCTGAGGACACACAGTCCTGGACACCCAGTCCCGGACACACAGTCCAGGACACCAAGTCCTCACCATATTCTCCTTGAGCTAAGGTCACACAGACCTCGCCCAATCACTCGTGGTAAGTCTTCATAGGTGACTTCCAAACCTTCACAAACTCGGTCACTCGGCAATCCACAATTCCTCTTGGATGCTCTAGAACATGACGCCTAACTGCGTGGAAGAAGCATAGTCTTCAAAGGTAACAAGCGTCGGATCCACCCAGGATCAATCTCTTCAGTGATGCTCAATCACTTTTGGGTTCGTAGGTGTTTGGGTTTTTCGTCACTTGATGATTTTCACTCAAAGTCCTCAGAGGATGGGTTGCTCTTATGACAAGTGTTAGTTTCTCCCAGAGTAGCCAACTAGCTAGTGGTTGTAGGGGGCGGCTATTTATAGCCTAGGGAGCAGCCTGACATGATAAGACATAAACGCCCTTCAATGATATGACCGTTAGGTAGGTAGATATTTTGGGACAGATGGCGCGTAGCGCAGCAACGGTCGGAAATTTGAGTATCAAATTCCTTAGGGCTATCATGTTCCTCACTTGTATGAGATCCGCACAAGCGAATTCCTAACTCCTCAGTCAGAACAAATTGCTCAGAGGCCAGAAGAACTTCATCTCTGTCACTGAAGAATATGACTGAACTGTATGAGATTTCCAATGGCTTCACTCGAAGGGATTGGTAGGTGTAGGATTTTGAGTTGAGCATCACATGGAAATTTTTCCTTAGTATTTCCTCGACCCCCTTTAACAGTACTGTGTTTCCTATGACTCAAGAAAGAGAAAGTTATGAAAACAAAAGTCTTCACGCTTCATGTTCCTCAACTGAGTACCAAGTCTTCAAGGTCACACCAATTTCTTCACTTTCAAAGTCTTCAGAAAGTCTTCAAAAATCCAAAGTCTTCAGTCGAAGAACTTCATTTTGAGGGGTCGACTTTCTCTGTAAATATCAAACTCCTCATAGACTTATAGACCTGTGTACACTCATAAACACATTAGTCCCCTAACCTATAAGTCTTCAATACACCAAAATCACTAAGGGGCACTAGATGCACTTACAGTTCCGAGGCCATGTCTGTACATGCTAGGCTCGTCAAGTTTAACCCCAGTATTCTGCATGTGCAAAACTGTCTTACACCCGTTGTATTTGAACATAGAGCTTATCACACCCGATCATCACGTGGTGTCTCGGCACGAAGAACTTTCGCAACGGTGCATACTCAGGGAGAACACTTGTACCTTGAAATTTTGTAAAATATCATCTTATAATGGTACCGTCGTTTAAAGCAAAATAAGAAGCATAATAAGATAAACATCATATGCAATCAAAATATGTGACATGATATGGACACCATCATCTTTTGCTTTTGATCTCCATCTCCAAAGCATCGTCATGATCTCCATCGTCACCGGCTAGACACCATGATCTTCATCGTAGCATTGTGGTCGTCTCGCCAACTATTGCTACTACTACTATCGCTAACTCATAGTGATAAAGTAAAGAAATTACATGGCCTTCGCAATTCATACAATAAAGAGACAACCATAAGGCTCCTCCCGGTTGCCGATAGTTTACGAAACATGATCATCTCATACAATAACGTATAACTCATCACGTCTTGACCATATCACATCACAACATGCCATGCAAAAACAAGTTAGATGTCCTCTACTTTGTTGTTGCAAGTTTTTACGTGGCTGCTACAGGCCTAGCAAGAACCATTCTTACCGACGCATACAAAACCACAACGATTTTTCACCAAGTGTGCTATTTTAACCTTCACAAGGACCGGGCGTAGCCACACTCGATTCAACTAAAGTGAGAGAGACAAACACCTGCCAGTCACCTTTAAGCAACGAGTGCTCGTAACGGTGAAACCAGTCTCGAGTAAGCGTACGCGTAATGTCGGTTCGGGCCGCTTCATCTCACAATACTGCCGAACCAAAGTATGACAAGCTTGTAAGCAGTATGACTATTATCGCCCACAACTCATTGTGTTCTACTCATGCATATCATCTACGCATAGACCTGGCTCATGATGCCACTGTTGGGGAATGTAGTATTTAAAAAAAATCCTACGATCACCCAAGATCAATCTACTAGAAGCATAGCAACGAGCGGGGAGAGTGTGTCTACGTACCCTCGTAGACCGAAAGCGGAAGCGTCTAGTGACGTGGTTGATGTAGTCGAACGTCTTCGCGATTCAACCGATCCAAGCACCGAACGTACGGCACCTCCGCGGTCAGCACACGTTCAACTCGATGACGTCCCACGAGCTCTTGATCTAGTTGATCTTCACGGGAGAGTTTTGTCAGCACGACGTCTTGGTGATGGAGATGATAAAGCTACCGACGCAGGGCTTTGCCTAAGCACTGCAACGATATGACCGATGTGTGTTTCTGTGGAGGGGGGCACCGCACACGGCTAAAATAATGTTGCTTGTGTGTCCTTAGGTGCCCCCTGCCCCCGTATATAAAGGAGCAAGGGGGGAGGGCCGGCCGACCCTATAGGGCGCGCCAGGAGTAGGATTCCTACTCCTAGTAGGAGTAGGAATTCCCTTTCCTATTCCTACTAGGAGTAGGAAAGGAAGAAGAAGGGGGAGAAGGAAGGAGAGCGGCGCCCCCCACTCCTAGTCCAACTAGGATTCCCTTGGGGGGGCGCGGCCAGCCCTAGTGGGCTGCCTCTCTCTTTCCCTCATCGCCCACTATGGCCCATTCTCCCCCCGGGGGGGG